>ULGX01000001.1:1860501-2058493 GCA_900519075.1 Yarrowia bubula | reverse complement strand
TGGGCCCCCCCCCCCCCCTCCCTTTCCAGCCACCCATGCCATTCAAACTTTAGTTTGAGCACGCACCCAACTAACTTTGCTTCACATTCTTCAGCATTCTTTAGCCTGTCAACTAGTCAAACTGTATCCCCCCTGTTGTTGTTGACCCAACTCTTCCACCTACGCGTCACTGCTTCCTCACCTTCACATCATGGCTAAATCAAAAATTTACTACACGCCCAGCGACCTCACTAACATCAAACCCCTGCACGATAACGCCGCCACCGTGCAATTCCTCAGCAATGAGCTGACCGAGAGCGCCAAGGTCGCGGCTCTCGTCGCGACTGAGAGTTGGCAGCGAGTTGTCGAGTGTGTGGCTCACCACCGAGGCCTCGACAACAAGGAGACCAAGGCCTTTGTCGAGAAGTGGAGCCCTGACAACGTTGACATTTCTCTCAGCGAGGAATTGTCCAACGGCAAGCGTTTCCGTGACGACGTTGAGCTCACCCCTACTGGCCGAATTAAGAAGAAGCGTATCGTGGACCCTAACATGCCCAAGAAGCCCATGACCGTCTTCCTCGCCTTCTCCACCAAAAAGCGAGCCGAGATTCGAGCCGCCCGACTTGCCCGAGGCGAGCCTCCTCTCCAGAACTCGGAGATGGCCACCGAGGTTGCCGAGCTGTGGTCCAAGCTTCCCGATGTTGACAAGGAGCCCTTCCAGGTCGAGTACCAGAAGAAGCTCGTCGACTACCAGAGCCGAAAGAACGCGTACATTGAGAGCAAGGCTGCCAACGTCGCCGCTGCTGCTCTTGCCGAGACCAAGAAGGTCCTCGAGGCTGTTGAGGACGAGGAAGAGGAAGAGGAGGAGGCCGAAGAAGAGGAAGAGGCCGAGGAGGAGGCCGAGGAGGAGGTCGAGGAAGAGGAAGAGGAAGAGGAAGAGGAGGAGGAGGAGGAGCCCGAACCCGTTAAGGAGGTCGTGTCCCCCAAGAAGTCCAAGAAGTCCAAGGATAAGAAGGCTAAGAAGTCCAAGAAGGAGTAATTGGTCTGAGTCAGGCGTATATGTAATAATAATGTATTAGTAAGATTATTGGTGATGTGGAGGTTCATCATTTGGACGTCGTTACGACGCGTTTAGGGGCTATTACAGAGACGTTTAGCACATGTCGCTGTTTGGTTATAGTTGGGTAATGTATGCATTTTCGCGTTTTTCAACTATGCATACAAGCAGGCAAAATTCTACGTGAAGCGGGAGCATGTCACGAGAGATACTCTATGAGCTATCTCCTTGGCCGATACGGTGTTTTTGTACTGATATGAGCTATTTCATGGGATGAGCAGAGCTAAGGGCTGCATAGTTTCGGTAATTGAGCCAATGTTTTGGTTTGGGGTTGGCGTGAAAAACCTAACAAGGATTTTCGCCGCTAACGCAATCTTGTTGACATTGTCACAACAAACCCATATGCGCTTGTTTTCATGTCAAGTTTGCTATAGCCCCTATTATTTACAGTCACGGTCTAATTGAGTCTTGAGTAAAGTGTACATTATAATACTGTAATTATTTGGGATATCGTTTCAATAAGTTAACATCCGACGTGCTTAGAAAAGCAGGGCAGCGGCAACAACACCAGCGGCGGCAGCAGAGACACCGAGAGCGGCGGCACCGTTAGCCTGGGCAGGGGGAGCGGAGGGGGGAGCCTGGATCTGGCCATCACCGATCTGGGACACGACGGCACCAGAGTTGTTGCCGGGGGCGGGGGCAGCGGTGGGCTTGTGGCACTTGTCGTCGGAGCAAGAGGTGATGGTGACGAGCTGGGTGGACTTGGCAGTGACGACACCAGTCTTGGTGACGACGGTACCGTTGCCGGCAGCGGCGGCGGTCTCCTTCTCACCATCCTCAACCCACATAACTCGGGGAGCGAAGGGGGTGGCACCCTGGTTGCAGTCAGCAGAAGAGGTGACGGTGTACTTGTAGGCTCGGCCCTGAGCGGCGCAAGCAGTCCAGTCGTAGTTGGGGACGGAGAGGTGGTCCTGGCCGTCGACAACAACGCCGTCAGTTCCCTGGCCGGCACCGGTCTCGATGGTGGCACCGTTTCCGAACTGAACGGCCTTGTCGTTGGCGTAGAGGACACCGTCCTTCACCTCGTAGGTGGTGGGGACACCTCCATCAGCACCAAGGACGAGCTTCTTGCCGTCAGAGACAATGGGGGTGTTCTGGATGTCGGAACCAGATCGGATGGCGACAAGGGTGAACTTCTTGGCGGAGACAAGAGCGGCGGCAGAGGCGAGGAGAACAGCGGAGAACTTCATTGTTGATGTGAAACGAGTGTGTTGATCAGAGGATGGAGAACAAGAAGACAGCGGCGGCCCGCAGCTTTATAGTCTTTGGACCCCGCTCTGGGTTTCCTTGCTCACCACCAACCCTGCATGCGATGCATGATTCTTCGTGTCTACACAACGTTCAGCTAAGCGCCTGTATGCATTCCAGAGGGCAGATCAGCATTGTTAAACTCTGAGTCTGTGGGTAGGGTGACGTCTGTCTCACCCGTAACTAGGGGCACGATTTATTATGACGGATCAGAAACCTGCTCCATGGAGGTTTGCCCCTGGTTGTTGGGACAGAGCCGTTTCGACCTGTCAGTTCATGTTGGGCTAGATATCATCTCGCTTATGCATGCCAAGGGCCTAGCGAGGGTAGGAGTCGGCTAAAGAATGGAGGGCATCACAGGTGAGTGACAAAAGCTGTAGGCAGGTAACGTAACATTGATGTGCCACTCGGATAGCCCGTTAGAGGTGAGGAATGTGAGACTGCAGAACTTTGCTGCCCTCAACATGGCTTTATTTGGAGCTTTCTACCCCCCACTCGGGACGGCTTAAAACTCTATCAGCCACGAACAACGGCTCTTGCACTAAACCTTGGGTGCTGTATATAGACAGAAAGACACGTTTTTCTGCCCCCGCAACGCATGCAGCAAGCACGGGCTGTCATCATGAGACTCATAATAGCTCTTGGCGACGCATTGAGCGATTAAAACATGTCCGGCCTTGCTTGCGTGGATAATATTCACGGTAGTTCCTGACGTGACGTGGGTGAGAGGTTCCGGTACGTTTCAGAATCAGGTCTTCGCATCTGATGCACCCCTTGGAAACAACTGTATGTACTCGCACCATCTCGAGCAACATTTTGTTGTGTGTTTACTTTTTAACCTTGAGTATGGAATCGTACATTCTTTCAGACCCTCCGCAAGGTGGGTTTCTAGAACGCCGCACAGCGTGGTTCACGCGTGCTGTACACTGAGACAGCAGCAGCGCCCTGTAGGACACGCCCCTTGCATTACTTGTCATTTATCCGGATCTCCGTCATCGGGCTACAGTTCGAGTAGTATGTTTTGCTAGCCAGGGGCCATCGCGACGTGCGTTTGATAGCCCGCAGTAGTTCCAGGGTCGGTAGCCCATTGGCTTCTGGGTTTGTAGCTCGAACTTTACTCCCGCGCCTTTTCGCGTCGTGTGTGGCGAGTGTACTGCTAACTTTAAGACTGCCCACGGGTCAATAATATTTTGATGCTAGCTAGTTGGAAAAATAAACGTCGGGGGTTGTTTTTCTCATCAGTGAGCCCGGAAGGAGTTGCACTGGATACTCGTTGGCGTATGCATGGTAACCACCTTGCTTCCACACACGCCCACCCCCATATCCTGCATTTGGGCATACGGTTTGGATACTTTGAGCTGCTTTGTTTGTCAGCTCTGACCCACATTGGTAAGACCCATGTTTACGCCTGCAGTGTAATAATAGCAGAGGACTTATGGGTATGGGTCACGATAGCTGAGACTTTGCTCTTATTTTGGTTGCATCGGATCGCGAAAAGGTTATACGCATTGTCGCATTGTCGGCCGAGTACTCACCAGTAACACCTGGTTCGATGTGAAACAGGCCACCATTAAATCTACTTGTACGGCACACGGTGTTTCTACGATCGGTGCGGCTTTCACTGGAATGGGGGTTTCTTTTTCTGCGAGATGCACTGCATTTTGAACATGTAAATTAGGACGCATATATTGAGAGGTAGATTAAAAAAGGTCTGTTCGCTAAAAGAATGTGGCAACCAAAAAAACAAACGAGCGTGATGAGAGGCGTGTCCCCTTCAGGGGCGATTAGCAACCCTGCTTGCCGCACTTGGCCTGGGGAGTGTGGCACTGCTGCTTGGCCTGCTGGGTCTTGGTGACGGTGTTATGCACAGTCTTGTAGACAGTCACACACTTGGGAGCGGGAGGAGGGCACTTGTGGGCGACCTTGCCGCACTTCTTATCGTGAATCATCTGCTTGAGCTTCATGATATCAGCGGGGCTCTCAGCCTCGGGAGTGATAACAGGCTCAGCAACGGCGACGGGATCGGCAACGGGCTCGGCAACAGAGGCAACAGCGACGGAAGCGAAAGCGATGAGAATGGCAGAGAACTTCATTGTGAATAGGATGATGAGATGATCGATGGGATGATTATAGCCTGTAACATGGAACCACCATCCAGTTAAATAGTTCTCATTCTCAAAGGCCTGCTGGGGATCATGGAAGGTCCACAAGCCGGTACCTGGTCACGCAGGGCCCTCCCCTGGCGGATGAGGCCAGAAAACTTCCTTATTCTGTTGTAACAGACCTAACTAAGTCCTGGCTCACGATCATCAGCTGAGTTTAGCAACGGAGCCACAGGTGTGCATCATATGGAACGTTTTCGTTGGCGTGGAGTTGCCAGTGTTCTTAAGAGAGACTTCCGGGGTTGAACATCGGAGTTCATAGAACGTTGGTTTGTAAGTGGACCATTACACCTGTAGGGAATGTGCTCGGTGGTTAGCTATCCCCACTGTACAGTAGATACGTGAACACAGCATAGCTCTGACCTCCACCACGTATCGTAGACGTTCCAGAACACCTGCTTCTACCCCTGTACAACTATTACTTGCCTTTACTTGGCTTGTAACGTTTGGTTATTCCTACCTAACAATACCTGTAAGCGAGAACACCTGACCACCGGAAGGAACCGAGCATTAGCTCCCTCTTACAGTGGTGTGGATAATATCGGTCCTGTGCTAATAGGGGTGTCTTAAGCCGAGGTTCGGCAACACAAATCGTTCCCGGGGTCCGTCAATCGAACTCTTACACGGCATCAAACACGGCATTAAACACGCCACTGTGAGGTTGCGATGAAAACGAGTGTACATCTGCAACATTTCGAACAGAGCCAATACTGTTGCATCAGGAATATGTACGTAGAGAAATTGTTGCAAGCGGAGAAGCCTCACGTACCGTATCTGCTATATAATTAATCTGATTTATGATAAAGGCACAAGCACAGCGAAAAACGGCACTAATGCACCGCTATTTGCCACTAGCGCGAGGGTATAAACCTTTACACCCTCTCATGCCAAGTCAGCGCGTGGCTCTCCACTAACAGAGTTACATTTCTGTAAGTAGCGACGTAAATGACACTTCTTGACCACAGATACACTGATATTTGGCACTGACACGACCAGGTACGGTATCCACACTTCCCTCGTTTACAACATAGTGCCAATTATCATACAGAGCACGTGTCTGTGGCGATATCGGGACGCTCACTTGATCAACTTGCTGTACAAGTACACACCTTGCAAGGGTATGTTGCACCTGCACTCACACGCCTACAAGAGGTCGTGAATGGAACGTTGGACTTGCTCATCTTGTGGAAACTTCCATTTGAAGTGACCCAGAACTGCAGCACCTGGTACGAGTGGCTACGATACAGTATGTAGCTCATACATTGGCTAAGGTTCAGCTATTAACGCAAGGGGAAACAGTCAGCCCAAGCCAAAGAGGTATTTTTCTGTTTTCACAGAGGCACGCATATATGTCGAAAGGCGACCTGAACTTGGCTGCCCCAACTCGAGACCAACATACAAGTAGTGTCTTTGTAAACAAAGCCGGATGCGTGGCTGTGTAACATGGCTGTGTTTTACTATACCGTTTCTCGGATTTCGGAGCAAATGCAAATCCGAGACATTCGAAACCCTAATGGTTAATCAGGAGAGCGCTATTAGCCAGCTATTGTACGAGTACTCGTACGAGTAGGTGAATCTCGTCCAAAAAATATCACGTGAGGGTTCTATAAGGAGGTGATTTGATACAAATAGCTGTGGTAGTACTTCCATCCACATACTGCGGCGTTTAGCGCTGTTTTTGCAGCCCAAAAGCTTGCAGCAGACGTACTGTAAGTACGGTAACTTCTTCGCGAAAATAAGAGTAACCGAAACCTTTTCGCCCTTTATATTCTTGAGTAAAGGATGCGTTGTATGATACCAGCCAGATAGACCGAAATCAATAGTTGCTACCGGCGTCGACATTTGACAAGGATAATTTTGAAGCCGGAGATGAAAAACATATCTGCGCAATAGGCTCTGCGGCACCCTTATCTAACGGGGGTTGTGCTGCTTCTTTTAATGCAGCGATGCAAAGTCCTGCATTTCTCAACGTAACTGCTGTAGAAGACCCCGCCGCCCATCCATTAGTGTTTCATCTGGGACACTGACAGGTGACAAAAGTCAGAACCAAAGTCGAGCTATGGGTGGAGACCAAGTAGCAAGAATCGAAAGTACTGCTTGATAACCTCAGTCCGAGACCCCACAGGGGTATAGGATAGGAACACGAACGTTGATTAACGGCTGACTGACTATTGCTGCCAATCTGCGGCTTACCCATAGATATTAGGTTTAGTATAACCTTTATTTACAATATCTCAGAGGGAGAGGACAATCACACTGGTGCATGTAACACTAGCTAGTCAAAGAATCCTGACAGCGGCTTCTTTGTCCAGTAATTTCCAGTCCCGATACTCCTTACCATTAGTCCGGGATTTCGGGTCTCCAAAAGGCTACAATTCTGGTCAGTAATAAGAGAGGACCCTGGTGGAGTTATAATGTACGTCGGTCGTGAGACTTTAATACTATAGGAGGCCCCCCCGAGGTAGAATACAGGCTGCCTAGTACGTATAATACTGTTTGTCATATTTGACAACAAGCTACCAGGTACGGTATGCCGACCAGAAAAAATCCAACACTAAACTTCTTCATCATAACCCGTTCACACGCCCTTCGGTGAGCCTCATCTACACTCCGTATTGGGCGAACAACACACTTCCACGGCAAAAACCTTTAAACCCGAGCTTTCGAAAAGTCAGGAGACTCTTCTACTCCTCTCAATGGGCGACCCACCGATGTTTGAACCTCTCAGCCCTCTAGAGGTTTCCGACGTCAACAGCACCCCTGAGCTTTACCAACCAACAAGCAGTACCGAGTCGCTACAACTAGCAGGAAAGCTGCTCTCATTATTCACAGCCGAGCCCAATATCCTCGAGATCCGACGCAGAAAGTACAGCCTGGAAGAAACGGACGATGAAGACGATGACTACACATATGGAGCGCCGAAACACCGACACAAGCTTAGGCCTACATCCATGGCCAAGATGCTGGGGCTCAACATGACAGAGCTCGAACTGCTACGGTTCTACTTTCACGAAAGTAACCCGATCCTGTGTGCTGCTAGTGGCAGTAAGGATTCTGTTTGGATGGGAAACGTTCCTTCGTTATCTACACGAAGCCCTGCTCTCAAGAAGGCTGCTATGACATTTGCGACACTGCATCTTGGGAAGAACAGGCAAACATCAGCTTACCTACTTGACGACGGAACAACACACCAAGCATCAGGTGTGCCACCAGACATGAAGGCTGTGGTAGGATACGCGCCTCTGCATGAAACCATTGTTGAGCAGATGCTTATCGAGTTTACAGAAGCGCTACGCTCACACAAGCAGGAAATCCTGAACTCTGACGAAAACAACTCTGAAGCTGTACTTGCCACTTCAGTCATTATTTACCTGGTGGCCATGTCTCTTGGTCCTCTGATCCCGCTTGCTAGTTTTGCCGGAGGTGCAGACCTCTTCTCCATAGTCAGAAACCTGCTGATGCTAACAACCATAATCACAGGCCAAGAGCCCCAAAGCAGTCCTCCCTTTCAGGCACCACCGGAAGATAGCGTCAGACTACCTAAAGAGGAGACGCTGTGGGAGATTGTCGAGCTGGTGGAGCTCAATACGGAATATTCGCCGACTGAGAAGCGTCGTGTAAAGGGAATCCTCACCAAGGAAATCAACTCCCTTATCCTGCTTCTCAATATGGACACCATCCACCAAAGTGTGGCGCATTTTTCCGCCTGGTGCATCTACTGGCATCCCGAATTTCTGGAGCTCAAGGAGAAGGCTAACCCCTATGCTCTTTTGATCATCTGCTACTACGCTGCTTATACTCACATGTGGCACATTCTCTTTTGGTGGGCTGACCGGTCACCAGAAGATGTCTATCATATCGTGGACCACATTCCTGAAGAGTTTCATGACTACGTACAGTGGCCTTTAGAAATCGTCCAGACGTATGAGTACACTTATGAAGACATGCTGTCTGGCAAGTTGCGAGAAATGACTCTGGCGTAAACCAATGTACTTATTTAGTTTAATTTATTTATTTCCTAACCATGTGTTCGTCTATCAGATAAATATTTTTGTGTGCGTTATTCTATCCGCCGCCTTACATGGAGTAAGTCTCGTTGCAGAACCGAACCCCGGTCTTCTTGGCAGCCTGTTCAGCATTCAGAACCAGACCGTTGGGACCACAGGCAAGCACCCACTTTCCTCCTGGTGCAGACCTGTTGAGGAAAAACGCACTTGCCGTGTCAGCGGGCTGTGGACGGCCATCGTGGTATGTAATGCTGTGCGAAGCCTCACTCTTTCCGTTGTTATCCTGGTCCTTGCCCTTGTTCTTGTGAGTAGCGCCCTTGGAGCTATCTTGGCTGCTGCTTCCCTCGTCTTCAGACAGCAGGTCATCGAGCTCGTCTCGCTCTCTGTCCTCATCGTCCTGGCCAATCTCCTCCATCTCCATCTCCTCAGAAAGAAGACCTGCAGTTCCCTCGGCATCCTTAGCATACACCACACCTTCTCCCTGGAAAGGATCCTGGCCAGTGATGTAAATGTCGGTGGGTGTATCTGCCAGACGCGACTCCACCTCGGCAACACCGGCCTTGTTACGCAGCACCCACACAAGTTTGTGTGAGATACCAGCCTTGGCTAGTGTCTGGACAACAGGCAGAGCAAAGGAAATTCCCGCACCTCCAGCGAAAACAAGCACTCTGTTGGCAGTCGAGAAGAAGTCGTCAGGAAGAGACTCGAACGGACCGTAGACTGAAAACTGGGTGCCTGTACTAGCATGAGCCAGACTGAAGGCTGTAGGTCGAACAATAAGTTCCACGTGGTCATCAGAGGGCAAAGAGGACACAGTGTAGGGATGAGTAGGGGTGAACCACGTCAGGGGGTTTCTGAGAGATCTAGATACTCGCAGATGGGAAGCAGGAACAAAGAACTCAGGGAGAATCCTTCTAGGGAAGGTAACTCGATGGAGATCAGGACCCATAGCTTCAGTAGACTGGATCTGGACGGTGCTGGAAGCCACAAGTCGGTAGAGTAGAGAGCTGCCCATAAACAGACAGACCCAGAAGAAGAGCCAACCAACACCAGGTCTGGCATGGAACAGTGTAGCAATACCCACAAACCAGGCAGACAGGTAGTGGATGGTGTAAAAGAGCGAGTAGAGTCGCTTTCGGAAGTATGGTAGTGAAGTGACGACCATGAGCAAAAAGACGGCCAGAATGACCACTCCCAGAAAGTTATCCAGCTTGAACACCTTGTAGAACTCGTCATTCTTGATAAAGTGGATAGTGTAGAGCACTCCGTGAATGACGCCCACAAGGGTAGCCAGTCGTCCCAGCCACTTGTGCAGCGGCAGCAGAGACAGGTAGAATGTTCGGGGCAGAGGAGACGGTCTGATAGCCAAAAAGACAATCAGGGGTAGCATGGCGTAGCACACTCGTCCAAACCGCTTGGCGGCCTCGTTGAGCTCCTCCACGTGGAACACACCCAGTCCCATGACCACAGCGGTCCACAGAAGCACAGACAGCCACAGAGGGATTCTGAGATCGCGTCCAGTTCGGGCTCTTACCTCGGGTTGAGTCAAGTTCCGAACGGCGATATAGGACACGACGAGCAGAGAAATGACTAGTAGGAACGTGCCATACTTGATGTTGGCGTTATGGTGGTCGCCATGTCGTTTTTCGAGCATTGTTGCAGTGGCCCTGGCGTGTGTAGCTGACCAACTATGGGACGTGTAGATGTTCTTACCCGACTAGGTTCGCCTAAGGTTAATCCGACTGTGCGGAGAGCATATGTCTTCAAGGGGGGCAGTGTTGGGGCAAGCGGTCCCACTGTGAGCAATTATTTGCGACCAGGGTTAATAGCTTAAACGGGCCTGTAATACGAGACTACACGCTTCCAGACACACGGTTTAGTCGCTTTGGAGCTTTTAGGGCTCTCATTTCCGTACAACACACACGTTTCAGGTGCAGAGTTCATGTCCAATCTGTCAAGCCTGTTCCCGTTACAGTATGATCGCGTCTACAAGGGGTAAGGGAGTATGGGGACTTTGGACAGCGTGTTTTGTACGGTGAAGTCGGTGGAGTGATTGGTGATCTTTTATAAGAAGAAATTCTGGGGTGACTTCTCCATACGATGAAGTGAGACAGACCATTGCCTTGAAATTTCGTGCATCTAATAGGCATAGTGGGTGCAAAGGGCTTACAAGTAGGAGTTGTTCAGGGTGAGTAGAAATGTGATAGTTACTCAGCATTCCAGTTTAGTGCAAGTATTTAACAAACTGGCTACGTACCATCAGTATTTGCTGTTATAGCTCTTTCCTTCACTACATCCTGCACCAGTGACTCTACCCGTACATGGCTACACCTCTCCTGTAAAATTTAACATCTTATTCATATTCCTTCGTACTTCCTACTCCTTGACAAGACCAATGGCCTTGACGGGAATGACCTTGATGGCGGGAGCCTCAAGACCCTGCTCCTTCTGCTTGAGAACAGTCTCAATCTCTCGGAGTCGAGCCTTCTCCTTGGTATGATGCAAACACTCCATGTAGTCCTCAAAGTTGGGGAGGCACTGAGACCGGGTTTTGGCATCAGTCTTGGCCGTGCAGTGCATGAACGACTGCCATTCTGTGTTAGTAATGTTCAATGGGCTGATCTGATGAGATGGGTATCTGGTCCGGTCCGTAGTCCGATAAATACCGCACAAAGACGTAGCAATAGCCGAGTGTGAGTGTCGTTTGGTATCTTTCAGCGTCATGCCATAAAAGGAGAATTCGTCTTGGACTCGTCGTTTTTCAAAGTCTTGTTCACTGGTCCATAGAGAGCCATGAAGGGCTCAAAAAGATGGGAAAAGCGCAGGGACAAAACATGCTCGATGTAATTGTCATACTCACCCGAAAAGCATCGGTTTCGGCCTCCAGTCAAACTAATTCCAGCAGCAGTCATGTTGTGTAGTGTTGTGTATGGAGGGTAGATTTGGTGTTATTGGTTTCTCGTGATTGGCCCACCGCACCTGCACCCTAACCCTACACTCTCCCAACTGCTGTTGATTACTAAGTGGGTGAGAATAAAAATGACTTATTTTAATTGGGCCAAAAACTACAAAACTACATACAAACACTTATCAGCTACCCACTTGAGGTATTATTCAACGCTTTCACCCATCGGCCTCACCATTGGCCTCAAACTCAGCCCTCCCAAGTTTCTGACTAGCTACAAGTAATTATCGAAAACTTTTGTTAACTTTCGCCTATCTTTTTAGAATACAAAAAAAACGCCCACATTGGGCTCACTCACGATGCCTCCGATCGGCTTGCCAGTAGCACCGACATGTATATTGCTGCATAGGCGTAGATATGAGACTACTGTACGTCTCAGTGCTACAAGTCTTACTAAGAGCAGGGTTTTCTCGGACATATTCCGGCTATTGATGGAGCAAAAAACACTTGTCTGAAGAATTTATTACTCCACCATGCCCCATACAGGCTGTTTCAGCCTCTAGGATTTGCTCCAAAAACTTTTTAAGCTATCTTTTCTGTAGTCTCTGTTAATTACAGCTGACCAAAAAACCGAGCTTATTCGCCACAAACAAGCGGTCACATGACCGTCTACTGCCGAATCGGATTGGGATCTGATGCGGAGCAGACCCAGCCTGTTTTTCTAAGTAGTCATGACGCAGCGCTTGCATAACCGTTGAAACAAGACGAGCGGAAAAAGGCGGCCAAAAAAAATCTTCACCGGGAAAAATAAGTGTCAACTAGAGACGGGGGCTGCCTTCGGTGGCAACTAATTGTAATAATTTAATAGCTGGTGAGACCGTTGAAGACACTAGTCTGGCCCATAGTTGGAGTCCAGATCTACCATGTGAGCCTCACGGCGTTATGGGAGGTGAAACTATTTTTCTTGGCCGCGGAACAATGTGCATGCGATCTGACAAAGTGCACACTTTAGTTACGGCCAGGTATAAAGCCGTCTCCTACCCACAATTCTAGTTACCCTCTCACGTGCCCTGGATTTATGCCTCAGAAGGTTAAAGCTTAAAAATTCTGCTACAGCTCACCCAACTTAACGCTCGCTTTCATCATTTTCACACACCACATGTCCAGCACCTACAGTTCGATACAGCGACATCGCAAAGATACGTCGTCGTCTGGATCCAATACGACCCCGCTGGCTAGGCGCAGGCGGTTCGATGAGGGTCCGGCCGACTCCGGATCAGTCCCGCACCTCGATAACTTTGTAGTGCCACCTACTCGACACGACGATGGGACCAAACGGCAGCCAGGACGACGGAAGCAACGCTGGAGCCATGGCGAAAACAAGGTGGCGGACCTTCTCCAAATGCCCACTGCACTAACCGGCCACCTCACCCCCGAACAGGCCGAGGCTTACGCCATCTACTATCGCATTGAGGAGATCAGCCAGCAGCTTCGGCTGGGAGATATCGTGCCTCCGGAGGACGAGCGGTCCCCTTCGCCACCGCCGCAGTATGATTCCATGGGAAAGCGAACCAACACGCGCGATGCTCGATACACACGACAGCTGGAGGAGGAGCGCCACAGGCTTATTGAGCGGGCACAGAGACTGATTCCCAACTACCGCCCCCCGGTGGATTACCACAAGCCCGCAAAGACCCAGGAGGTGGTGTACATTCCCGTGAACGAGTACCCCGACATCAACTTTATTGGCCAGCTATTGGGAGCCAGAGGAAAGACGCTGAAGAAGATGGAGCAGGAATCCGGAGCCAAAATCTGTATTCGAGGCAGAGGTAGTGTCAAGCAGGGCAAGGGCCGAACAGACATTCCTTTCCAGTCCACGGCCGAGGATGACCTTCACTGTCTCATTATCTCTGAGGATGAGGAGAAGATTGCTCGAGCAGTCCAGCTGGTGCAGCAGGTTATCGACACTGCTTCCAGCGTGCCTGAGGGTCAGAACGAGCTCAAGCGGTCTCAGCTGCGAGAGTTGGCTGCTCTCAACGGTACTCTTCGAGACGACGAAAACTACGGAGGTGCCCCCCAGTCTTCTTCTGGCGACGAGATGGACGACCGCAACAAGCGACGAAACAACTTCATGTCGTCCATCGTTTGCCACATTTGTGGCTCCAAGGGCCATTTTGCTCGAGATTGTCTCGAGAAGGGTGCCAACACTGGCACCTCGGAAAACGCTGATAGAGAGTACGATGCTCTGATGCGAGAGCTCCAGGGAGAAGGCGTCATCACGGACGCCGCTCAGCAGCCCGCTGCTCAAGTCCCCAACACTAACAACGTGTCTAAATTGCCCCCTGCTGTTACTGGCTCCAACGCTGCTCCCGTCAACATGCGAAAGCCCATGGGCGAGCGAGGAGGATCTTTTGATAGATTTGATCGAGGCGGCTTCAACCAGCCCAACCAGCGCGAGCCCCAGCAACAGCAGCAGCAAAACATGCACAACACTAACGGAAACAACTTTGAGCGGTACGAGCGAAACAACTTCAACAACTCGTCCAACTCGTCTCCTGAGCTTCCTCCTTGGCACAGACCCACGCCTCCTTCGCAGCCTGCTGCTCCCCCGTGGCTGCGACGTGACAACTACAAAAAGCATGACAAGCCCTCTGTACAGCAGTCCACGCAGCAGTCACCTTGGAACCGTGACACCCGGCAGCAGCCCCCTCCCCCGGCTCACAACCAGTCCATGTTTAACAACAACAGCGGCGCCAACACTAACCAGTCTCCTATCGGTCCTCCTGGAATGACCCCTGGATTCGGTTATGGTGCTGCTCCTCCTGGTGCCCCGGGCATGCCTGTGCCTCCTGGACCCCCTGGTCTTTCCAACGTGCCTCCGCCACCTCCCGGTGTGCCTGGAATGGACAATGACCAGCCCATTCGTCATCCCCCGCCTCCTCCTCCCGGAGTGATCGGGCCCCCAAAATAAAAAACTACTAACATGTATACTAATGGATTTGGATCTTAGACTCGTATTTTTCAACTCGTATTATTTTTTTTCTTGCAAATTGGTGCTTGCTTAAAGTGCAATTTTTTTTCTTACATAAACCCTAATAGAGAGTTCCAAACAACCTGCGAGGGCATGCTGATTACTGGTACGAATCGCTCTGTGATGTGACATTATATTATACATATAGATAAATACAAATTTGGTATGGTAGTCGTCATACCTGGGTTCCGGACTAATCCTTGAGCTTCCATTTTCGAGCATTTTCCAAAAACTTGGAAAACGACTTGTCTTCCTCGTCGGTGGGGAAAACGTAGTCAATGTACTCCTCGAAAGTTCCATCGTCGAGCTTTCTCTTCTTCTTGGCAGGAGTAGGCTTTCGTTTGTCGAGATCGGCCTTGGACGTATCATCGCCATGCTCCTCTTCAAACTCACGCCATGATTCAAACAGAACCACTCGCTCTTCTCTTTTGTTAGCAGCCTTGAGAGCGTCCCAGGCCTCGCTGAAGATAGCTCGTGCTCTGACCTTGGCTTCTTCCGTGACCTCAATCTCTGCTTCTCCCTCATCGTTGTAAACGAGCTCCTGGTCCTCAGCAGGAACAGTAACCTCAAACTGAGCCAAGGAAATCCATACCTTGATGTGACCATGGGTTCGATCCAGCAGTTGTCTGTAGATGGCCCGTGCTCGGTCGTAGTTCTCCTCCTCAGCCTCAAACTCAATGAATCGTTTCCATACGAGTTCAGGCATCTCCATCTCGGGTTGTGATACAGCCAGCTCAAAAATAGCTCGAGCTCGCTCTTCATCACCCAGCATCTGTTCCAGCTCAGCATACTCCATCCAAGGAGCCGCAAACTCGGCAAACTTCTCAACGTACTTGTCGTACAGCTTTCGACACCGATCAAACTCACGCAGCTTGGCTTCCAGAGCAATGTAGCCCTTGTAAAGAGCAGGTTTACCTCCAGACATGCCCAGACCACGTCCCAGAATCTTACGGGCCTCAGCAAGGTTACCGTGACGGATCTCAAACTTGGCCCAAAGCATCCACACCTTTGCAAATGTGAACTTCTTGTGCGGGATGATGGATATGCAAGTTTTGTAAATCTCCCGGGCCTTTTCAACCTCCTTGTTCTCAATCTCCTCCCAGATGGCGTACTTGAGCCACAGGAAGATGTACCGTCTCCAAAGACGCTTGGAGTGTGAAGGAACATTGGAAACCGCCCGTTCAAAGATCTCGCGGATTTGATCGGCTTCCAAACCACTCTCCATGCCAAGTGTAATGTACGAAAACCATGTATCGTAGTCGGCAGGGTCTTCCTTGAGAATATCCTCGTATTTTGCTCTTCGTTTGGTCAGAACCACGTTTTCAATACCCTCCTTGGCTCCATATTGCTTCTCGAAAGCCGTGTAGTCAGCATATAGCTTGGCAGACTTGCTCTTGGGCAGCTTCTCCAGTCCATATGTGTACAGAGCCCGAGCTCGTTCATATTCTCTATGACGAGTCTCGAAAGAGGCCCATCCAGCCAGGAGACTTTCGTCCAGAAAGTCCACTCCTCCATGCGCCATTTCCACCAACGTGTCAATACCCAGAGCATACACCTCTCGCACGGTGTCTCTGTTTCCAGCCTCCATCTCAAACTTGGCCCACTTTGTCCATGCTGGTGCACCTGGATGAACAGTGACATATCGTCGTAGAATGCCCCGAGCACGGTCAAACTCCCGGTATCGCTTCTCCATGTTCACGTAGGCCGCCCACGCCGTCACTGGCGGTCTCCAATGCATCCATCTCTCAAACACAGCTCTGCAGCCGGCAATGTTACCCAGTGTCTCTTCTGTAGCGACATATGTGAACCACAGCTTGTCCACACGAGGCAGTAGTGTAACCGCTCTGTCCAGCAGGTTTCGGGCGTGGTTGATGTTCTTCTCCTTGAGCTCACACTGGATGTATCGGATCCAAGTAGGGACGTGAGTGGAGTTGACCTCGAGAGCTCGTTCAAACACGGATCTGGCTCGTGCAAATTCACGCTGTTCGAGCTCCCATTGCGCATATCGCATCCACTGGCCAGTGTTGAGTCGGTTTCGTCGTAGTGCTCCCTCATACTCTTGTCGCTTGCGGCCCTGGTACTCGGCCAACTCTTCCAGATCTGCAATCTGCTCAGTCTGCTGAAGAGGGGTTTCCTTTCGCTCATAAGCCTCGAGCAGAATCTGCTCGGCAGAAATCTGCAGCGAGGCGGGCGCTTTGTTTTTCACCCTTCCTTCCATACCGTTGTGGTGTTCGTTGATATTTTTTTGGTGATGATTTCAGCGAAGGTTTTGTTTGCATGGTGATAAGCTTTGTCGTGGATTGTGAGGTTCTTGGCTGAGACGGTAGAAGTACAAGTAGGTAGGGTATGGACTGGTGATTGAGATGGATTAGCGACATGAAGCTATAGAAGACACAAAATACAAGCTTGATGATTTGTTCTGATTTGTTCTGATTTGTTCTGATTTTTTCTCAATGTATTTCACATTTTTGTTCTCATAAAGAACAATAAATT
The DNA here is from genome assembly GCA_900519075.1 of Yarrowia bubula. Classification (NCBI taxonomy): domain Eukaryota; kingdom Fungi; phylum Ascomycota; class Dipodascomycetes; order Dipodascales; genus Yarrowia; species Yarrowia bubula. Next base: position 2,041,551 of record ULGX01000001.1, on the reverse strand, counting down.
CCACTGTCAAGCTACAGTACATACTCTTGAACAAGATGCTTAAACAAGAGCCTCTTCAATAAATCCACTTCATATTCCTTATTACACTACCACCACACTACTCATGTCTAAGTCAATTACCAATATATTAGTTGCCACCTCGGAGAGCAAGAACCAAATGGAGAGAAGCGCCAGCCTCAATGTTGTTCTCAGCAATGGTCTTCTCATCCTGGAGCTGCTTTCCGGTGAAAACAAGACGCTGCTGAGCAGGAGGGATACCCTCGAGCTCCTCAATCTTCTCCTTGAGAACAGAAATCTGCGTTAGTCATGGTGGCCAAATGAGTGGGCAAGCGTGGTAGCAAGATAGCAACATCACGATCCAATCACGGCTCCAACCGTGTCACTTTTCATGCTGCTGCACTCAGTTTGTAAAATCCGATCCCACAAGCCACGTTCCACGCGTAAACACCCTTGCCACACACTGCAGCAGTCACAGTATACTCACCTGATCTTCGGGCTCAACGTCCATCTCAATCTATGTTAGTTTCCTCGTTTTGTGGTCGTTTCAATACCGGTTCGTGTATCGTTTCATCACTTGTAGTTGCTTGTTGCAATCTGTCGTTTTGTGGTAAGACTCACCTCCTTTCCAATCAGTGTCTGGGTTAGTATTTCGATTGTATCAAGTTGGGGTTAGCATATGAGCATATGGCTGCATTAAAAGCACCATTCATTGCATCCTCCCTCTTGCTTCATCCTCCTGCCATACTCACCTTGATCTTGATCTTCATCTTGTGTGTGCTTGTAGTGGTTGAGGTTGAGGTGCAGCTGGACTAAGAGTTTAAGTTGCAGCTGCAACATCTTTTGACATGCAGAGGAGGGACCAAAACCACTGTTAGTCAACAATACAAATGTCCTTCCCTACTCCGTCGACATCGTCAGCCAACTATGAAGAGGTATACGAGCCCAGTGAGGACTCGTTCATGCTCCTGGACGTGCTGGAAATGGAACAGGCATACATCAACAGCCATGTTCCCTACCCAGTGGTAACTGAGATCGGAACCGGATCAGGTATCGTCACCACCTTCATGCTCAAGTCTGTGGTACCCAAGGGTCTCTTTGTGGCTACAGATATCAGTCCTTTTGCATGCAACCAGGTTTTGGCCACGTCAAAAGAAAACAACGGCACTCAGTACCTCGAAGCACTGCGTGGGGAACGTACAACCATGATCAGACCCCATAGCATCGATCTACTGGTATTCAATCCACCATACGTTCCTGACGACAAACCAGTGGAACCGTATCCCGAAGCTGACGGTGACTGGGTTGATTGGGCTCTTTTGGGAGGTGAAGATGGCATGCAGGTCACATGGAAGGTCTTGTTTGAACTCAAGACGATACTGTCAAAGAGAGGAATCGCATACATTCTGTTTTGTGCCAGTAATAGACCAGCAGAGGTGGCTGCCAAGATGAGAGAGCTGGGATGGACTGTTACCCGCATTGTTGAGAGAAAGGAAGGCAGAGAGCTTCTCAGTGTCTACAGATTCGAGCTCAACTAAATTACTACACTTGCATATATAATCATCAATTCATTAATCTATTATAATAATATATCACTCCTGGATATCGGCAAGCAGATCCTGCTCACACGCCTCCTGGTCCGTCTCCTTGAGAGCATACACACTCTCGTAGTTGTAGATGGAGAGTCGGTCAAAGAAGGGTTTGAGCTGTGCCTGAGATGCCAAAGATCCAATCTTCTGGCCAAACAGCAGGGGTCGCCGTTTGGTGGTTTCTTCAAGATGCACATCTTCAAGGTTGTTAACAGGAGTGGACTCAGCCAGCTGGTCGAGAATACCATAAGTCTGGCCATAAATGGCATCACTAGAGTCAGTGACAAACAGCCACTGGTCCAGCTGGAAATCCTCCTGGTTCAAAACCAGCACCAGATCAATAAGCTTACAAGCGCTCATAACGATACGATTGTCAGTCTCTTTGCCCTGCAGCAAGCCCTCAAAAATGACCTGCAAGTTGTGTGCAACAAGAGGCCAGATAGGGACCAGATGGGTAGCTGAAAATCGCATGACGATAGCACGCAACGCAATAAACAGCGACTCCAGCTCAATCTCATCCAAAATACCCCGAATCTCCTTCATGTGAAGCACAAACTGGTCTTCCTGGCCAGAAAGCAGCAAGTAACACAAACGTCGTACACTGTTGCCTCGAGAGCCCCAGTTGAAGACTCCAGAAGAGCCAGTAATCAGCTCAGACACCTCCTTGGTGCAAGTGGACCACTTTGACAGAATCTGAGGCCAGGGTGCTTCGTAAACAAAGCTGTCTTCGACAAAGAAGTCGTGAACAGCATTCTTCCACACCTTGACGGTTCCAGGAATCTGGGTGATGACTCCGAGAAGCTCAAATGACCGCTTGGGAATCACCACATTGTTCACAATGCTCTGCAGCACCGAGCTGACCTTGTCCTCATCAATGAGAATCGTTCGAAGAACAGGAACAACCTTGATGAGAGTCTGCTCGTCAGTGACCTGTCCTACCAGCTTGACCACAGCGTCGGAAAGCTCCTTGCTCACCTTTCTGTTGGCAAAATTGCTACCGTCAATCTTGACTCCGATAACGGTCAGCGTCTGGACGGTAGGAGAGAGGATCTCCTTGTAAGTAACAGGGTTGAGCATGACAGTCTTTGCAAAACCCATGTAGTCAGAGTAAATGTCCTCCACAGCATCAGTAGACAAAGACTGAACGTATGCCAACAAAAAGAAGGCAGTAGACTTCTTTTGATCGTCCACAAGACTCTGAAGCAGCTGGCTGACAGACAGTTTAGGCCTAGAGCCATCCAACACATGCAACACCTTGAGAACATGAGGCAGATCATCTTCAGATAAATCAATGAGCATCTGGAGCACCTCACCTCGCTCGAAAGAGAACAGTTTATCGAGAATCTTACGAGCTCGGAACTTGAGCCGCTGACCAAGATACACCACACTGTCCAGGGTGTACTCTTCGGCCTCCTGACCATCCACCTTTTGCCACAGGTTGAAACAACTCTTGACAGCGTTTTGGAAACACAGAAGAACAATCATTCTGTACCCAGTGCCCTTGGAGGGTTCCTCGAGAGACAGCACACCGCTGACAACATTAGTCATCCAGCCTGTAGCGTTGACATTAACTTCCTCTTGAGAAGCCTCCACCTTGGTGTAAGCCAGGTAGAGAGTCTCCAGACAGTATTCCAGACCGGCAAGGTAGGGAATGATGGAGTCTGACAGAGGTGCAGACACGTCAGCAGCCGCCTTGTCAACATCCGTCTTCTCAGTATCGTCAACTTCAACCAGAACCTCCTTGGATCCAGCAGAAAGAGACTGCAGAGAGCCCACAGGAGTGCCGTCAACAAGTGCACACAGTCGCTCGACAATGGCAATGCTGATCTGGAACAAGTCAGTGGAGTAGATACCCAGCAGACATTCCAGAAAGTGGACCCATCCGGAACTGATGATGACTCCCTTTCGGGACGACAGTCCATGCAGAACCACGGCGATAAACACACCGGGAATGTTGACAACCGAGGTCTCAGACACCAGGGGAATGTCGACAGGTCCGTTTCCAATGAACTTTTCACTCTTGGACAGAGTCATGGACAAATCAGAGGCTTGCAGAGACTTGGCGAGAACAGCAAGCACGATAACTTGCAGTTCAGAGTCTTGGTTCACCAGATCAGACAGCTTGGTAACAAGTACACGCACCAACACCTCCCAGTTTGCCTTGGACGTAGGGAAAAGAGGCGAGTCCAGTAGAATGGAACACAGCTTGAGAACAGCAGAAAGAGCTGAGCTATATGCCCAGGAATCCTGAGCCTGAAACTGTAGAAAGTGGGCCATCAGGTTAGCTGTCCAAGTGGCATAAGTCGGTTTACCCTCGTAGTAGTTGTTGATTGAGAACTCCTCGACCTCCTCCTGGTTGAAATGGAACTTGGCCATACTGGAGTTGTTGGCAGACAGCACCTTGGTCAGAGCAGACACATGGTAGGCAAACAGAGCGAGATCATCCTCCTCGTCAAACAGCAACTTGCCATCGACAGCAGGGCGACTGAAAAATGCAGACGAAGAAAGTGGATCGAGAAGCAGCGAAAACAGCTTTCCGCAGGATCCACTTGATGCAACAGTGTTGAGCCAGTAGGAGCCAGCCAAAGACGTTTTCGAGGCAAACGCCAGAGAAATCAGCTCGTTGGAAGACACATCAGACGCCAGAAACTTGTTCTTGCTGTTGCTGCCCTTGAGCTCAAGCTGAGAGGTGGGAAGAGGCAACAAATCCAGATACAAGAACAGAGGCCGGGCCATGAGCTTGGAGAAGTTCGGGGCAGTCAGAGAATGCTGCCAAATAGCTGAAAACACTTGAGACTTATGATCACAGGGTTTTGAAAACAGAATACTCAATGCAGCCTCGACTTCTCGGTCGTCACTGCCATGAGTAGCCTGAAGTGACCACAGAGCCTTGACCAGTTCGGCGTTATGGAAAGGACCGTTGTAGTACTGTGAGTCGGGAGTAAGAGACGTGAAAATGTAGCCCACAAGAGCAAGCAGGTTGGAGGGGAACTGGGCGTACAGTCTAGTCCAGCCGAGAACAGCTACTGGAGGTAGAGACGGTAGAGGCAGTTCTGTAGAAAAGGGTCCGAATTTTTCCACTGCTTCTTCACCAGCGTTTGCTAATGTTTTTTCAAGCTGCTCAGATTTAAAGCCGGAAACTTGCTTGGACTGCAGCTCGGCGATGATGAGAGCCAGCTTGGAGAAGATGGCGGGGTTGTTGCTTCCTTCAGCAGTCACCTTTTGGAAATACTCATCAGCAAGACCAGTAGACGACTGAAGTAGAAGCAGGTAGACATCAGCAGCACCGTATCCCTCAGTCCACTCTCCATTGTAGTACTCTTCAATCTTGGACTCGATAGTAGGCACCAGAAGATCGTCATCGGCCAGATTGGAGTGTTCCACGGGCAGAAAAGCACGTTCAGGAATCAGTTCGATCAGAATCGTGGCAATATCGCTCCATTCCTTCCACTGAGAAAACCGGCCAGACAGAAGATGAGTCAGTAATGCCAGAGGGGCGTGCTTGACAATCATTTCTTCGTCAGACAGGTTGAAGGTCTGTAGAGTGAATAGTGCCAGAGACAAGGATCCAGACTTGAGCATCTTCTGGACATCGGCCCAGATGTTGATGGCCTCCACAGAGTCCACAAAGGCCGAAGCAGAGAGGACAATCTCCTGATAATCTGGCTTCTTCTCACACTCGTACACAGATTGAATGATGGGGGTGAGAATTTCAGGAATGACGGTAGATCCGATTTCCCACCGGTCCATCAGTGATAGAGAGATTTTGGACGCTCTGACTGGCGACTTGAGAGCCAGAATACCCTGCACAAGTGCATCTTGTCCGTGAGATGTGAAATACTCCTTCATAGTGACATCATCCGGTCCCAGAAGCCAGGCCCACAGTCGTCTGTTTAGTGACATGTCCTTTCTGAGCACAGCAGCACAGGCACTTGTCATGAGCAGCGAAATGTCACTTTTGGACGCCAGATCAGTGATAACTGGAGAATTCAAAGGCAGATTCTTGACCAACAGCTCCAGAAAGCCTCGCTGAACGAGAAGCTGATCGTCCTCCAGACCTCGACAGAATGCACGAATCAACAGTCCACATTCCGGAGTGACAGCTGACTGGGCCTCATACGATAAGCTGTGGATGATTTTGTCAGATTCATTAAGACCCTCGATCTTGGAGAACTGAGGCAGCTCCTTGTATGCATAAACCAGCGCGCCCTGTCTCTTATCCGGCGCTGTGACGATTGTGAGGAAAAAGCATTGCCAAAAGTAGGGCTCATCATGAAGACGCAGCTTGAGCTTTTGGATGAGATCAAAACAAGCCTGGAACGACTCACTTGACTCATCGTCGATACCAGGCAGCAGAGACAGTAGCAGCGGTCGAATGGTCGTTTTGAGAGTCGCCTGGGGCAGCTTCTCCACAATATCTTCCCGAAACACCTCAATCAGAATAGGCTTGACGTTGATAGATGCATATGCCATGAGAGGAAGCAGTCCAGGAAGCCAGACTCGAATTCCCTGAGCAACAGGGTCAACAGACTTACCATCCAGACTCTTGTGGTACTCGCCGATACCTCTCAGAATCTCAAACACCTGACGGTACACTTCGAGGGTCTTCTGATGCACTCCAGAAGGCAGGTTAGGAAGCAGACACCAGGCGAGTTTGGAGGCAATTTCGCTCTGGAGCGGCAGATATGACGGGTTGGAGTGGCTCTTGAGAGCCTTCTGCAACTTACCAATGAAGGAAATGTAGTCTGCCCATTCGTCGACAGAGTCCCATAACGCCAGGGCCTTTTCCAGTGCTGACTGGTATTTTTTCATTTTCGGGTCTGAATTAGTTTGTGTCGTGATTTGCTGGCCGAGCAGCCTCTTATTTCGTCCCAGATCATCACATGAACCCCCTAGAACGCGTGGTGGGTTGTCCTTATGGCGTTGCTAATGAGACAATTCTTTGACAATGGAGATGGAGAGAAAGCCAGATCCTTGCCACATCCTCCTTGTATACTCACCCTGAGTCGCATCTTTGGACCAAAACGGCAATGGCGATATTGACCGAAACATGTTGGTGATACTTCAGTTGCAACTGGCAGAAGGTTTGGAAACCAGACATGACCATGCGTGTGCATCTTAGCACTGCACGGAGTTGGGGAGTCAAAGTAGATCAAATGATGTTGGATAGGAGATTAGAATATCTAATGGGGTTCAATCTGTAGTTTTGGTTTTATTTTAATGTCATTTACAGCGTGGATGAGCTTTGGAACGCCTCCCATTATCCAAACACGTGAATTTACCCTAACCCTTGATATGCACGGGCCATGAGTGACACGTTACATAATCTTTTGTTGGGAGTTTGTTGGGAGTTTAAGTAATAGAGGATCACGGTCTTTTTACGAATGTGATCGTCTGAAAAATCAATAAATCCGACCGTGATAAACGATCTGAAGCTTTAGCTTGCGAGGACCTGACTAAGATCTCACTTATAAGTTCAGCTATGATATTATTAAGACTTGGAAATTCTTGCTAATCTTGCTAATGAGATTGAAGGTTCTCGGAGTTAGCGACATGGTTGTACTGGATGTACCCATTCGTGTTTCCGCAATTATAACTTGAAGTATCGTACGATCTCAGCAGTGTATAGATCTCTCTCACTTCTCACATGCATTGAGAAATTCATATAAATCGCTCTACATGATGTACCCCGAGTCTCAGCTCAAATCCTGGACATCTAGAGCAACTTTTATACTCTAGATATGACAATTCTACCCAAAGAAGGGTCTTGGCATTTATCTATTTTATAGATTTGAGCACATAGAAAAGGTCAGTGAGACTGAGGGATATCTAATATGGCTTGTAGGTGTTTTCGGCAGCGGGAACTCGTATGTGTCTCTAGATTTACGCAAGCTCAACGCGGTTACTAAGGTCTAACGGGCATTATCCCACGGAGATTTATGTCCAACGGCGTTGTAGCGTGCATTAGACCTATACTTAGAGTCTACTGTAGCAATGTATAGAGGGTCTCGTTTCAATAGCAGGACACGGCATTATCATAACTGAGGTCATCTTGTGGTTTAAATGAACACCACAGCTCGTGAAAACACTTCTCTCGCTTAATCTCTGCATTAAGGCTATGGGGTTGGCTCTGGATCATGCATCAGCGTTGAAGAATGGGCTGTGACATTGCTATAGAATCGCACATCCCTAGGGTTTGTTAAAACTGTTTTCCATAGTGAATAGACTCTCAGTGCTGGTTGAGAATTGGGCAGGTGGAGGACATGTCCAATACACTGGTGGAGTCTTCTGAGAACTGTTCTTGTGACATGACACAGCCCTATGACGACATGTCTTTCTTCTGATATTGATATTGGAGCCTTGTTAGCACAAGTGAACGTGTGACTACTTGTCTCAGAATCTCCGCCAGCCACAGCAGACTTTTTCTTCCTCAACCTTAGCTGTTTGGCTGGTCAATGCTTTTTCAAGCGACACAATGAACACTATTTTTCATATGAGGACCCTGCGTGGGTTCAACCAGTTATCAGGGCGAGTGCTTGGGTACAGTAATTAGTGAAAGCCTAAATGTCTTCCATCGTAGCATAGCAACTTTGCAGATCGAGATAGTTCGATGGCCCATCAATCGTTCTGTACATGGACTCTTACTGCAAGTGGTAATTGGAGGATGATTGGCGGAATCGAAGAAGCTGCATCCGTGGGAGTTTTAATAGTGCTCGAAAAGTCACACTTTCATTTCGCCTATCGTAGTTCCCCAGATAACTATACTTGTACCAATAGATACGACCTTCTCGCAGGGCAAAAAAAGTAATAACACTACACAATTGTTCACATGCGCCGAGCCATCGGGAGGGAAGAACGGGTGAACTTTGGGCCTTCCTCTTTTGTCCCCGTGCGTTCAGTAAGAAAGAAAGAAAGAGGTGTGTGTAGTGTTTTTAGTCTCCTTTTTCGATGAGGTTCGATGCTCTCTTTCCATACATGTAGTATGACGTCATGGTTTCATAGTGTGTAGACCTGTGACCTGTACCGACGCACTCCTGACTATCAGTGCTTTGTGTGTGCGCCTCTCCCGATTGGTCCATATGCATACTGGGGAACGCAGGACTCCTCAATCATCCACGCACATCTAAACGGTGTCAAGTTTTCAAGTTTTTCATTTCCGCGCTCAAACGCCCACGGAATCCGACCGTCTCGATCGACATGCACAACCACTTTAGACAGCTGCCAAACTGAGGTACAACATCGTGCATTCCGCATAACCTTGATCGGGGACCGATACAAAACGATAGACTCTGCAAGCAGCTGCAAGCCTGGCCTGATTTGTTTTCAAACAATCGCGCTCTCTCTCTGTCTTCCATATTTTCGGCACAGGCCTCCGATCGAGAAACGTTGAGCTTCCTATGCCCAACCTCGTTAACCTTGAAATTATAGCGACGGTATGAAAGTGTAATATTATTATTCGTCCTCTCGACAAAGAATCGGTCAACTTCTCATGAGCGTATGTCCTATTACTTGTAGACAATCATAACCAGCTACTAATACCTTTAGAAACCCTGGGTGCCGAAAATTAGACCATCGGAGTTCAACGGTCAAAAGCCCAGACGTTGCTGCTCGTCTATCAACCCGATCACTTGGCAGTAGATAACGGCGTTTGGTTCGCCTTTCAAAACAAAGATGGTGCCAAGAAAGCTGTACCCTGCAGCCGCATTGCAAGGTGTTTTTTTTACTGTGGAATCCACGTGTGTTTTTTTTGTTCTTTTCCAGTCTCTTGCATTCATGCATATTTCGGTTGCTAACCCGAGGCTGCCGGTGTACTTGTACCTTATTGATCAGCAGCCCTATTATAATGTCTTTCACACAGTCGATAGAGCCGAAGTGCAGTTTGAAGCGGCTGTTTCCTTGTATGTCTTAACTCCGACGCCGATACTTACTGTCTGCTTGTATCTATCCCCATGGTTATAATAGTCTGCGAGGGTAAGATAGTTTGACCACCTATAGAAAGGCCCTATGGTTCCCTATTGAGAAGAGACGGTATGGTGGAGGTTGCAGAAAATTAGTGATTGAAAGTCTTCGCCCACTGATAAGACCAACTCGGGTTGTGTGGGACTTTCCTCGATCGTGTACAAAGGGAGGATGACACAGCCGCTCATGTTGGAGGACAATCGCTTTGATTTGATGAGCGATCGGATTGTGGACTACGTAAGCTAGCTTGTTGTAGAATAAGTTTCAGCTTGTATCAGTCAGGTAATAGACAAAGAGGAAAGGGGACTTGTAGTGTCCGAGCGTCCAAGACGTGAAAGATACATGAGAGAGTCCATTGTATAGAGAGTTGCAGCCCGATTCATATTGAATGATCTCTGGGGAGGAACTTACCCTTCCGGGTGAGGGGCGCTTGTTTGCATTCTGCAGGTTTCACAGTGTGAGGAGAACGTCATAGGAACGCATCTCGCTTGCAGCTTGCTAGTATAGCAGGAGAACTATGGATTTATTGGGGATTATGAATTGTGTGGCGAATAATGAAGATATTCACATTTCGCCAGCCCTGACCAGGTAAAGGGCAGTCACTGATTTTCAGCTGCAGCGATCGCCACTTCTCCTTGTCTAAAGACCTTCGGAAACCTCTTTGGCCTTTGAATTTCATTCCAACAAGGGAGTGCTGAGAGTTTCATTCCCACCCCATATGAAGGGGTGGGGAAGAAAGGGCGGAGAGATAAATTCAAAGATGGACTGGCATGTATCAACGGCGCCCTCCTACCTATACATTCACTTGATAGCAAGAGTAGGACATGCATCTGAAAGCCAATTGCAGAGCCGAAACGTGCTAGTGCACCGTTGCGAGCCCCGGTCATAATATTTGAGCAACTTTCATGCTGATAACATTTGTTTTTGTGCTGGTTACAAAGCGAAAGCGAAGCTGTAAGCCGCGCCAAATCCAGAGCCTACTGTTCGCTCATGTCCCAAATGGGTAAGTCTGTCTGAATTTCCCACCCCTACTTGCATAGGAGTTTATGCAATGGATCGAAGTTGATACTCGTTCTGATGCAGAGACTTTACGAACCTCATTCCAACCTGATCTCGTTTTTATTGCCCGAAACCAGACCAGCCCGTAAATGAGCAGATAGAACAAAATATCTTCGATCCATTACATGTGGCGGGATCTAGAAGACGACAGCAGCCAAAGCAGCAAGCCACAAGCTAGAACTTAAGATTGACGCTAGTGAAGGCATCTAGCTATCATAAGCAGCGGGGCTATTACATTCTTATCATTGCTCAAAATTTCAGAAGAAACAAGATAATGAAAATAATTTCTGAATGTGAACCATGGTGAGCTGTCAAACCCCCTGGAGACTAATGACCATGCCATATTTTGAAACTGCAACAGATCGGAGGGGGTTAACAGCTGAATTTCAAAGTTAAGGTGTCTCTTCCACACATACTTGTACATGTTCGAATGGTACTAATGATACTGCAGTCATATCCAGTACACCCCCTTTCTAGGGCTTGTGCCGTTAAATACCAAACAAGGGATCCATAAATGATCCATGTATTATCCGCTAGTCTAGCTCCAATTCTCTTAGACTTGCTTAAGAACAAAAGCCGTTGTGCTAAAAGCCAGGCAGGGTGCGAAAAAGAGGTCCCGGTGAAAGTGACAAGTTCCGTACACGGCTTCGCTTAACCGAAGGAAAGAGTACGACGAGCACAAGTGCAGTTTCCGATACCATACGTCTGAGCAGCAGTAGACAATGACCTCCATTCAGCCACAGAGAGAGAGAATGGGAAGCGCCCGATTAGCTAGCAGTGCAGATTCGGTAGCCGGCAGACAGAGAAACCCCCCAAAATCCAAAGTTTGGGACACCACGAGAAAAGAAAAAACTTATAGGCCCCTGAAACCAGCATAACAAGAAAACACGAGTTAATTATTTACAAATTTTGGCGTAACATGTGTCCGCCATGAGTATTTTTCGATCGTTTCTCGTCGTGTGCCGTACAAATACAGAATCGTAGTGCTGTTGTGGGATACCCATGTCACTCGGCGAAGAATCCCAATAGATATAATTCAGATCGTCCAATATGATTAGCCCGCTCATCATCAAGAAGTAAATAGCTACATCAAGTTTCCATCGATTGTAATGAAATCTTAACTGTCGTAATCCATAAATGAATTGTCCGAACCCCACCCACGGGGCAGAGTGTTCCTACATCCCCCATAGAAACCTTTGTTTGGGGATGATCCCTCTGCTGTTGTCAGAGACACTGTAAAATAAGTTGATCAAATCAACATGTGTCAACAAGCTTTAATTGTAGTCTCATTGGGTTTTTGGGGAAAACCTTAACACGAATTTAAGGTTCACCAACATAACATTTGAGTTCAGCTGTTCTATTCGCTTAAAAGTTCAATTTCAGCGAAATGAAAAGAGAGCTGCGGATGTTTTAACCGATGACTTATCAGCATTTCCTGTATATCGCCACTCGGTAATCTGATTACGGAATTATTGGAACCCAAAGACTCGCAGAACCAGGAACTTTCCAGGGACACCTCTATGTCTGCCAGCTTTGTCTATGCCCTGACATTTTGCGGCCCCTGAGTCTGGGTGACGGAAAATGCACGCACCCTTCAAAAGGTAAAAAAAGACGGGTTCATATGCATTCACGCGGTAGAAACAGCCATTTCCAGGCTATCTTGTCACAAGTATCCTTGGTGTTGTTGGGGACCCTAACCACTAGTGCCTAGACCCACTTCTGACAGATGCCAATAGCTACGGCAAGGTACTAGTGCGATGCCACACTACATTAGACTGGTGCTAAAGCAATCTGACATTTAGACAGTTCCTTACCTACAAGTATGTATAGATGCGGCTCGGTACACCTGTACATATCGCTTAGAATAAGACGGAGAATGACATCTGCATGCACCTTGCATATGAAAGGAAAACGCGAGCTGGGGTCTCTCGCTCTTCTTGGCAACGAGTATCTGTATCTTAGCCAGTACACAGGCGCAACAGGGTCACATGCTGTGGCGTCTTCGGAAGACAGGCGAGGAAGTTTATATGCGCTATGAACTGCAGATAAAAATAGCGCTACAGCACCGCAGAGCCGCTCCAAAGTTAGAGCGAATGACGACAACAAAGCCTACTGTTTGAAGATGAGGTCATTGACAGCTAGTCATATGATATGAATAAAGAAGGACGAACTTAACCGACTTCATAATACCACGCTGGTGGCCCCCTCTCTCTCTCCCAATGCAAAAATACGACAATTAATATTTCTCTTTCTTTCAAGCCTGATATGATTATCTTCAGAGTCTATTGGGTTCTCCTTCGTCTCATCAACCTTGTTGTCTCTCTTTGGGTCAAAAGCTTTTGGCAAAGTGTATACGGTGTAGAGCTCATGGAAGGACAGTCTTGATGCGTCTGTATCCGAGTGCATATGGTACTACCACGACGGCCTCACGGCAAGCCGACTCCGAAACCTCCCTTGTATTATTTTCCCATTTCTGTTTGCAAGCAAGATCTATCAGCAGCATGTGCTGCCCTTGATACTGCAGTTTCAGAAAATCCATCTGATGTCACATACAAGTACAAGTAGGACACACGGAGCTTCAAACCCCGAATATTCCGTCCCCTCCCTGAAGACAAACCCATTCTTTGTATATCTTGGATGCACCTCCGATACCACCACGGTGTCCATCCCGGCCCACAGCCTCCTCCTTCGTCCCCAAACAGGCTTTAACATTCAATAGCTCGTGTTTTTCCGCTTCGGTTCACTCTTCTCACATTTCATGCAAGTCTCACGCAAGTGGCTGCCTGAAAGAATCTGAGATGTCTCCTCTCGAAAAACACAGTACTCCCAAACAATGGTAAGCATCAGGCGTTGGTACAGCTAGCGGAATCAGATACTTTTGCCGCCGAGCCGTTCAGTGAACACCCGGAAGGGTACCTACTTGAACATTGCAAAGGGCATCTTTCTAAAATGAGTTATGACGAAGATATAAATGGTGCAGACAATTCCTCAAATGGTAACATGGATACTGTACCAAAGTGTAGAACATTGGCATAAAAGTAATGCTGTAAAAACCACCGCCTCGCGTGTTTATATGCTTTTGGATGTGATTATCCCCAAACAAACAGGGTCCTCCATTTGAAAGACCGACCAGGAAAACCCACACATACATCGCACATTCGTATATATGCCAAGAATGAGTTGAAGGGTTTGTACAGGCATACATTTCATTTGATCAAGGGTATGAGATGTATGAAACGCTCTTTTTCTGAATCACAGGGCTGTAGTGCAGTAGACCGAACCATGACTGGTGCTAGTGGAACAGACTAAGGGGTCTCTAACTAAAAGACGTTATATGATGCAACCGTGCGATGAGCTAGGGCGGACGGGCTGTGCAGCATCAAAACATCCGGAAGACGGGGTTCACTCGGTCGGAAGAATGAAGCCGGTAACCGAGAATCATTGGAGCTTATGCCTATACACAACCGGTTGTTCCCCAGCGCCTATTGTTTTTTCTCTTTTCCCCTCCCTCTATCACTCTGTGTTATTTTTTTAATGTTTTTCATTTTTGAATAATAAATGACTTTTGTTTTATTTGTGATGCAGCGCAGACAAAAAAACAAAAAGGTTGTCTGATTTCTGTTTGCTCCTACCAAATAATGTTTCGATCTGAAATGAAGCTTATAACAGGGTGATCGAATTTCGCAGAAAAAAAGAGAGGTAATGGAACTGAAACTTACGGGCACAGCTCGGGGTCCCTCTGGGTGATGGGCAACTAGAGAGTCAAACTGAAAAAACACAGAGGTGCAAAAGTGGGCGTAGCATGGATAGTCGGTGGGGAACTGGTAAAAGAGGCATGATATCACCGCGGACCACGATAGACCAACACCACCATATCCCCCACTCCAGCTTGCTGAAATGTCTCATGCACACTGCTGACCATCATTTCTGATATGCATGTTTTCGCGTATGGACTCCGAAACCCCACAGGAGGAGCAGCAGGCAGCTCTGATATCACACAGCTTGTAGCTGTAGGAGTGTCTTGGACCAAAGTCAGGCTGCCTAAGCGGTTACCAGACAAAGAGAAAACTCTCTGGTAAATTTTAAATTCCATGTGGGTGATCTGTGGCCTTGGCAGACAAACCTTTAATGAAGTAGGCCTTGAGGGTGCATGAGGGTCAAAATGAACGTTAAAGTTAGACAAAGAAGACTGCACCATATCACTTCTCGCTAAAGCCGGCCTGGCCAGCTTTATAAAGAAGGGCCCGTGTCGTTTTTCTCTCTCTTATAATCTAGGAACATTTCTCCAAATTAGAAGTCTTTGCCACGCTATTGCACCTACCCCCTACTTCTCCAGACTTCTCCAGACTTCTCCTAAGTCACCTCTCCACTACTCGCCCCCACACCCAGCAACTCCTAACCAAATCAGACAAAATGCAACCCTCTATGGTTGATGAGACCGTTAACTATGTCAACGCCAGCCTTGGCCTTGACATTGGCACCGCCCCTGCTCTAGCAGACGCCACTGCCACCTCCAATAATAGCTCCGTGCCCAAGTCTATCTTTGTCGATTCTCACCGACCACGAAGAGCGTCCATCTCCTCTGGTCACATTGCCAAGGCTACTGCTGCTGTTGCCGCTCTCCAGGAACAGCAGAAGCAGCGACACAACAGCCACCGAAGCGAGTCTGAGCACACCCGACTCGTCGAGGGCGCTTGCCGACACATTGCCGAGGCTGCTGCCGAGGCTGCTGTCGCCGCTGTCAAGGACAACGATGTCCAGGTCGAGGAAGACTCTCGACGAAAGGTGGTCAAGATTCAGCGAAAGCGACGACGAGGAGGCATTCTGGGTTTCAAGGAGCTCGCTGCCAAGTCTGGTCTCTCTCCCTGGCACTTCCACCGAGTCTTCCGATCCATCACCGGTCTCACTCCCAAGGCCTACGGTGATGCCTGCTGGAAGGCCGTGACCAACAAGCTGTCCGACCCTGAGCTTCTCACCAACATCAAGGAAGAGCACGGTGTTTCTACCAAGACTGAGCCCGAGGCTCCCAGAGAAATCCACTCTGCCTCCGTCACTCCTCAGCACACCCCTCCTTCGGCTACCCAGTCACTGCCCACTCCTGCCTACCCCTTTGAGCCGGTGACTCCGTTCGAGGCTGCTCCTCTGGGCATGGCTTCCAACCCCATGCAGTTTGAGAACAACATGACCCCCTTCGATGCGATGCCCTCTTACGAGGCTCCCTTTGAGACTTGTTCTTCCATGACTTCGCCAGAGTCTACCATGTCGTTCGACGTGCCCTTCATGTCGCCCCTCACAGCTCCTGCTTCGGCCATCTTCAACCCGCCCCAGCAGCAGTACTACTACGACTGGTATCAGATGCCTAACGAGATGCCCCAGATGCCCAACGAGATGCCCCAGATGCCCATTGGTACCCCCACCACACAGCCTTCCTTCACACTTGACATTCCCGACAACATGTCGGATTCTACCGCTCACATCATGTCGTGTCCTTCGACATCGTCGGCATCTTCTCTCTTGGACTCGGTTCACACTCCCGGTGAAGAGTTCAAGGATGAGATGGCTTCATGGATTGATACCAAAGACACCTTTACTGTTGACCAGAACCCCTCTTATGTTGACATGACTTTCCAGTAAGCTGGCCCTTACTACCTTGTTTATTTATTGAATCTACTCACCCTCTTATTGTCACCCGAAACACTAACCCCCCCCCCTCCTCACATTTCAGATCTTCGCTTCTTATTTTTTCACATGATGATTTCTCCATGGCTCCATGTCGCTGCAGCTTTCGAAAAAGCCGGCACACTTTTCTCGTCGTCCTCCCCCAAGTGTTTCCTTTCAACTCGCCCATTCATGTTTGTCCTGTGACGTCTTCTTCCGCCAATGTTTCCTTTCGTCTGATTTGTATATCAACTCTTTCGCCTATGTTCAACCTTTTTGTTTCCGTCACTTTTCAAACTCTTGTGTTTTTTCTTGTATCTATTAAATTTGGACGACGATTTTCCTTTTTGTTTCTTTTTTTCCTTTTTGTTTCCTTTTCCATTCTTTTCTCTACAGTACTTAGTAGCGCCGAGGTGGGGACTGATAACGTAGCCTGTATTGACCCTGACCCGATACTAACTAGCTAGCACTTTCTCGCCGCTTTCTCAGCACGTCGCTTTCTCAGCATTCTCATTCCCGCTCGCACAGCATTCGCACATGCCCGCCACTCGTTTCGATCGATTATCGTCCACCTTGACGCCATCTGACACGGCTCTCACGTGACCCGTGCCTGTGGATGAATAATCCCAAAAGCCCCGAGTCGGTCCTTCTTGACTCATATTTTGTGACTCGGGTCCCTAACCACCTGTTGCTGTAATACTTAGACCTCGGTATCTGCTTTGGGGATAGCGGAGATAGTGGGTGGGTGCTATAAACGTAGCTATGGTTTATATAAGCGGCTCAGGTGCTTCTTCTGGATGCCGCTTTTTTCTGTTGGCAGACCTGCAGTGCGGTTGCAGTGAGATTTCATTGTCAGAGTGGAGAAGGGAAGGGTTAAGTAAATGCTGTTAATTATCCCAAGTAAAGTTTGGGGAGTTAAACGGATAGGTTATGGGAATGTGATGAGAACACCATTCATGGATAAGCACGAAAAGATGGATTTCGACACAAAACCATCAATATATACACCTGTACAAGTACTTACAACCCCCCTCACACCTCAATCGCACACTATCGTCCCCTTCATGTTGCTACAAGGCAGCAGGTCTCGATAATGGCAAGAGTTTAACCAATGGAATCGGAATCGAAAAACGACAAAGTTCAACGTCTTATCCATCCAAGGGCCCAGACAAGTTGATATTTAAACAGACGTAATATCACACAACGCCCACCTGTACGACAACCATTCAATTGGCTCTTCCGTTCTCGTAAACAAGGCCGTTGGACTACTGTACCATGACCACGATATTGCACGTCGCTGCTAAAATTGCACCTTGTTTTAACGTCACCATTTTTTTCTCTTGTCCCAGTCCGTCATTTTAGCGCCGATAATTTGAGGCAGGCGCCAGACAAAAGTGTGAAAAAATCAAGACCCACTGTTGCTCACCTCCAATAGTTATGTGTCCACTCAGGTGGTGGTTTCTTATCGCACAACACCCCTGTGCACCACACTTTGTACGCGTCCCGTAGTCCGGGCCATAGTTTACGGACGTGCGGCGATAATTTTTTTCGTAGACCGCTCCGACCAAAGATGCGGCGGTCTTTTTTTTTTTTCTTAATCAGAGTTTTAGATGCGCTAATTCGCTGCGACATTAGCCTTTCAGTTGAAGCAAGTGAAAAATCGGGCAGGATTGACCAAGGCGTCGACTATGTTTGTAGGGGATGAGAAAGGCGGGAAAAGATTTGCGGCTTCTCAAGGCGGTACCGACGACACGTACCAGACCTGTTTTCCAGCCAACGGAACGAGTACAAGCGGGCAATTTTCGAGGTTTCGAGGTTTGGCTAAAAACCTCAGCGCTATAGATTTTATGTACTCGTATTAGCCGCTGGAGGGAGAAAAAAAAAGCAGAGTATAGACTTACAGCTGCCACTAGCTGATGACATGCTGCAACGTTATTGGCCAATGTTTTTCCGGGCCTTATAGCCATACCTTACATCTGTTACATGTTGTGGGTCCCATCCAGGTGACGCTGGAGAGCCCATGGCATCAAGACGTTTGAGCGCATTCTCGTCGACTACACACTAGCAGAAGCCTCTTCTCGGCTAGCTGGAGACCGTGTGTTAGGGAGGCTAGCAACAACCTCAATGGGTATATTAAAAGAGCCGCACACCCGGACCACCCTCTCTCTCGCCGTCAACCATACTTATAGCGACATGTATCCCCCCCGCTTATCGTTTTTCCTACTTCTCAACAGTACATTTCAGACTGCCGCCTGGCCATTCACTCGCATCAAAGCCAAGCGTCAAAAAAGCCTAACTTAGAGTTTACATTGCCTCGAGCTCTGAAATCCCACACAGCATAACACTATCATCGTCACCACACAACCGGACACTCTCGACTTGCAAACATGCTTCGCCTCCGTCCAGCCGTCCGAACGGTCTCTCTGGCCCGAAGCGTCGCTCTGACCCGGTCATTGCACGCTTCTGTCGCCCAGTTCAACAAAATTGAGGGTTCGGCCCCCTCTGGCCTCCCCAAGGAGGTTCAGCAGACCGCCGGCCATGAGGGAAACCACAAACAGATCCCCAAGCCCGACGAGAACCACCCCCGACGAAAGAAGTTCCACTTCTGGCGATCATTGTGGCGTCTGACCTACCTGTCGGCCATTGGTACCCTTGGATACATTGGCTACCGAATCTACGTTATCCGAAACCCCTCTGACCAGCTGCCTGCTGACCCCTCCAAGAAGACTCTGGTTGTGCTTGGATCCGGCTGGGGCTCCGTCTCCTTCCTCAAGAAGCTCGATACCTCCAACTACAACGTCATTGTCGTCTCTCCCCGAAACTACTTCCTCTTCACCCCTCTCCTCCCCTCTTGTCCTACCGGAACCATTGAGCACCGATCCATCATGGAGCCCATCCGAGGCATCATTCGACACAAGCAGGCCGAGTGCCAGTACCTCGAGGCCGATGCCACCAAGATTGACCACGAGAAGCGAGTTGTCACCATCCGATCTTCCGTCTCCGAGAACTCCAAGGAGGAGGTCATCCAGGAGATTCCCTTTGACTACCTTGTTGTCGGTGTCGGCGCCATGTCCTCCACTTTCGGTATCCCTGGTGTCCAGGACAATGCTTGCTTCCTGAAGGAGATCCCCGACGCCCAGCAGATTCGACGAACCCTTATGGATTGCATTGAGAAGGCCCAGTTCGAGAAGGACCCCGCCGTGCGAAAGCGACTTCTGCACACCGTTGTTGTTGGAGGTGGACCCACCGGTGTGGAGTTTGCCGCCGAGCTCCAGGACTTCTTTGAGGACGATCTCCGAAAGTGGATCCCCGATATCAGAGACGACTTCAAGGTCACCCTTGTCGAGGCCCTTCCCAACGTTCTGCCCTCTTTCTCCAAGAAGCTGATTGACTACACTGAGAAGACCTTCTCCGATGAGAAGATCTCCATTCTCACCAAGACCATGGTTAAGTCTGTCGACGAGGAGGTTATCCGAGCCGAGCAGACCAAGGCTGACGGTACCAAGGAGGTTCTGGAGATGCCCTACGGAACCCTTGTGTGGGCCACCGGTAACACCGTGCGACCCGTTGTTCGAGAGCTCATGTCCAAGATCCCCGCCCAGAAGGGTTCTCGACGAGGTCTTCTTGTCAACGAGTACCTTGTTGTCGAGGGTACTGAGGGTATCTGGGCTCTCGGTGACTGCTCTGCCACCAAGTACGCCCCCACCGCCCAGGTTGCCTCTCAGGAGGGATCCTACCTTGCTAACCTTCTTAACGGCATTGCCAAGACCGAGGACCTCAACAACGAGATCACCCACCTCGAGAAGCAGTCCGAGCACACCTTTGACGAGCAGGAGCGAAAGAACATTTTCGCTCAGCTCGAGTCCAAGTCCCGAAAGCTGCGACGATCTCGAGCCATGCTGCCCTTTGAGTACTCTCATCAGGGTTCTCTGGCCTACATTGGATCCGACCGAGCTGTCGCTGACCTGTCTTTCACCTTCTGGGGTGTTATGAACTGGTCTTCCGGAGGAACCATGACTTACTACTTCTGGCGATCTGCCTACGTCTCCATGTGCTTCTCCATGCGAAACAAGATTCTTGTTTGCATTGACTGGATGAAGGTCCGAGTCTTTGGCCGAGACATTTCTCGAGAGTAGATGTAACCTAGATGGTCAGCATTTCACGTATACAATAAATATTAGATTTTGCTTTTGCGAGTGTACCGTAGTTTATCCGTAATGTAGTCAATTGAACAATTTCTCTGATTACTTTTTCCAACGGCTTGTCTCGTGTTTTGTCTCTATTCAACAAGCTTAATAAAATAGTTTAATAATTCCAATAAAGTTTGGCATGTTTGACAGGCGTGTGGAGTTTCGGGAGTGAAGCTTGAATAACGTGTCTACCAAATCACACCACACACATGATCACGAAACGACTGCTACGGTTCCTGTTAGGGCCCAGCTTTGCTACCAGTGAAAACACAGAGACAGAGTCGCTCACTCTCAACCATAACCTGCTCAACGCCAAACACAAGATTCTCAACAGCTATGGACGCTCTTCACTCGAGGCAGAGAAGATTGTCCCTCCTCCTACTCTTGCAGCCGACTTGGATGCTCTATTAGATCCAGCTGATGCGAATGATCACGTCGACAAGTGGCTGCGAGCATGGGAGCTTAGTATTTACCCTGAGGCAGTGGTACGAGGTATTGAGATGTTGACAATGTGGCCCTTGGAGGTATCTTGGGCTAGATATCATGTGGTAGGACGGTCACAAGGACAGACATACTGGCAATTACTTCAGGGCATCATTGTTAGCGGGAACCCTTTCCCTGGATTCATGTCTTCTCTTGCTCAGAGCTTTGTTGAAGAAGCCATCTCTGACCAGCCAGATGCTGGCTCGTATACTTGGAAAGATGGAGAGATGGTCAAGTGCGAGCACAACATCAACATCATTAGCGTGCTCAAGGGCAACCATACTGTTGGAGAGATCTTTCCCTTTGTTCTGAAACACGCTACAGCCTGTATCATGTCCTTCCCATTCTTCTACTACTCGTCTATGCAGATTCTGGGAGTATACAACAGTGTTGATACGCCCACCAACTCGGCATACGGACCCTCTATTGCATGGCTACAAAACTTCTACAACCCATCCACACCTTCTCTGCCTAATGTTGGAGTTATGATTGTGTGGCATGTCTCCAACTACTTTTTGGGTCTTGTTGGACGAACTCACCTGGCAGAAATCAACCGTTCGCATGCTCAAATGGGACCTGAAGTGGCTCATCATATTCCTCCCTTTGCTGTCTTGTATGAGAACTTTCTACGATCCTCGTTTATCATGAGATGCATGACGTCCAATCTCTTTGGGTTCTTCTTTTTCCGGTTTGCAGTGGGCAAAGCATTTGGAGACGACTTGCAAATCGACTTTCCTGATCTATGTGGTGCAATTGCACTGGATACAGTGGTTCGGTGTGGCATCAACCACCTCTACATTATGTCCACCTGGATCATTGAGAGATATGTTTACGCATAGGATGTATGCATAGGATGTATATAACGCATTATTTATTTTACCAATCAGTATCTTCCGATATGGCGTTTGTAGCTGCCATATTGCCATATCTCAATGTGGCCCAATATAAGGTTCACGTGACTACAATCCTGGCCTACAAACCCTATTCCAAGAATATGCATGGCTGGACTCCCCGGCCAAATTCGTCCAGTACCTATCTTTTACACCAGCAACAACCCAAACACAATGTCCGCTCGACGCTCGAGACGCAATTTTGATGACGACACCGTGGAAGCGTCCAGTGACAGCGAAGGCAAAAAGCGCAAGTCGCGGACTGCCGACAAAACCGCAGCTGTCCACGAGGAGGATGAGGAGGTCGAAGACTCGGACGGGCTGGTGGAGTCCGAAGAGGTTACACGGTGCATTTGTGGCCACGAGGAGCTGCATCTGGACCGAGCTGCCAAGGCTCTGGAGATTGATCAGGGTCTGTTTATCCAGTGTGATTCTTGCTCTGTGTGGCAGCATGGCTACTGTGTGGGCATGTACCAGGAGGCTGAAGTTCCCGATGTCTATTACTGTGAAAAATGCCGACCCGACCTCCATCAGATTTTCCTTCGGCCAAGCGGGCAGACGTCCATCTACAACAAGTCTGCCGACGACGACGAGGAAGAGGGGGAGGAGGATGCCAACGATGAGGGCAATGGTAGCCGCTCTTCGGTCAAGGAAGAAGAGCTCGTCCCTCCAAAGCGCCAGCGCAGCAGCAGAGCGTCATCTTCTACAGCCTCTGATAGCGGCGCACCAGCACGCGAGTCTGCCCGCGACCCTCCCCGAAGCAATGGAGAGGAGCCTGCAGCTGCTAGTGGACCCGCAGCAGCCACGGTCGCAACCCCCGAGGCCCCACCAAAGCGAGGTCCGGGTCGAGGTCGACGTCCCGATTCTGCTGCTTCTGCCCCTGGCTCTGCTGATGATGGCTCTGAGGACGTCTCTGACGCAACTGGCGAGGCAGGCCGCGACCCAGCTCGCAGCAGACGCAATTCGAGCTCTCGTCGTGAGGTGACCACCTCGCGCCGACGCAACAGAGACACATACGAGGAGACTCTGAAACGCGTGCTGCAGGAGAGTGCTCGGGAGGCTGGCAACAAGGATGTCAAGGAGGAAAACAACGCCAAAAAGTCGTCGCCTGAGACCGCCCCACCAGCTCCAACCACCAACGGAGTCACCAACGGCTCTGCCCCAACGCTGTCGGAAACGCCAAAGCGAAAACGCGAGCAGGAGCTGGTCCAGGCAAAGTCGGATATGGACGGCAGCGACTCGATGGACTCACCTGTGGCCAAGGCGCGAAAAAAGCGAAAGACCAAGACGACGGCAGGTGGTGTTGGGGCGACCAACTCCCCCAAGCCCAAGGAGACGGTGGAATACAACGACGAGCGGCCTTCCAAGCCTCGAGTGCCTCATTCTCGAACGACCATGAGCGAGATGCGACGGCGGGTGGCAGCTATTCTGGAGTTCATTGGCCGTACGCAGATGGATATGGCCAGTGACCAGAACAAGATTGGCGACCAGGTGGTGCTCAGCTCGTCCAGTGCAGATATGATGGATGGACTCACTCGCAAGCTGCTTTTGTGGGAACAGGAGTATGGCCGGTATGGCGAGCGGAGGTGATTAACAGAACATGTATTTAATTTATTGTATCATTATTGTTGTGAGATGTGTACCGTTTGTAGTGTGGTAGTGAAAGTTCAATATGGTTCTTTGAAATTACCCGGGTACGCCCCCACTTCATGCGGCCGGAAAAATAAAACAGACCTGTACGAAACCAAGCCTAACCGTTTCCCCATCTAACGGTCTGTGGGGTGTGTTTATTCTTGAGTGTCTTAGTGCTGTAGTGTGGCATCGTAATGTAGGGCGTCACGCTGATAATTCATTTCGTCTATCGTACTATATTGTATTTACCAAAGAGATTATTGGTGCGTTTCATATCGCTTAGGGTCCACTCAGTGTGTGGGGAGTGGAGCTCTTGCGTGCAAGCTGCATCTTCTCATCCGCTATTTCCACCGTGCGATTTTGGTGCATTTCATAGGTTGCTACAAGCACGGGTTTTTGAGTCACTGTGAAGCAAAGAGACCCGTGTCTGTATATACGTGCGTTTGACTGTATCTCTTCTCTCTCTCCATCCACTCCGATCACGCAATTAACAGTTGGGAAGACCCATAAGTAAATTGACTTACAAATACGGTCTATCTTTAGATCCCTATTTTTCACTTTCACATCGGCACTTCCACATCGAGCACACACAATTAAACCCCAGATCCACTCACACAATGGTCCACGCCGATTACTCGCGATTCTCGTCGGAATCAAAATCCGAATTGTACGAAACCATGGTCTCCAACATCGAGGCTCTGGTTGACGGACAGTCCAACTGGGTAGCCAACCTTTCCAACGCCTCTTCCATCATCTGGCACGGTCTCAAATCGCTCCCTGCGCCTTCTGAGGATATAAACTGGGCTGGATTTTATGTTGTCGACCCCAAAAAGCCGCAACAATTGATTCTGGGTCCTTTCCATGGCCAGGTAGCATGCCAGGAGATTCCTCTAGGCAAGGGAGTGTGTGGAGTGGCAGCCAAGGAGCAAAAGACACAGCTGGTCAAGAACGTGGAGGAGTTCCCTGGTCATATTGCATGCGACGGAGTCACCAAGAGTGAGATCGTGGTGCCTATTGTTTTGGACGGCAAGCTGTTTGGAGTCATTGATATTGACTGTGCTAGTTTGGAGGGTTTTGACGAGGTTGACCAGCAAGGACTGGAGAAGATTGCCTTGGTGTTGGCGAAGTCTTGTGAATGGTAGTTAAAGCCATTCAGTTAAGTTATAAGTACAATATATTGTCTACGATCCTTGTCTACAAGTACACATTCAGTTTGCAGTCTATCAATACATAAATAAGTCCTAATACCACCCAGTCACTCCTTTCCCTCCTCTATCTGACCCAGACAAAGAAGAAACACAGGAAAATGAAGGCAAAGAGGCCGAGCCAGATTCTCCAGCCAATACCACTGTTGTCGGCCATGATCATCATTCGCTTGAACGTGCCCTTGAGCTTAGTAGATGCATTCTCAAAGGTGTCCTCCAGGTTGCCCAGCAGGTGGCTGGAGTCCCGGATCTCCACTCCAATCTTGCTCGTCACGTCCTTCAGTAGCTGCACCTTGGCAGAAAGACCCTCCATCTGCTCATCGTTCTGAGACTCCAGCTGCGACAGCATGGACGTCGAGTACTGTTTGTGGCTCTTGGGATCATACTCCTCCTGCTCGGGCACATACGGCTTGGCCTCTCCAAACGACGAGGAGGGCACTCCGTACGGCTGTGGGGGTTGAGGAGTGTTGATTCGAGAAGAAGCCTGGCTGGAAGCCGGTGATCCGTATTGTGCCGAGGAAGCAAATAGCTGGTGTCTGTGTTAGTTGTGGTGAGGAGGAAGAGCCGTGCTTCCAATATACTCCAATATACTCACCGTGAAGTCATGGGGTGGTTGATGCTGACAAGTTGGCCTTCGACTTTTGTCAAAACCTCACACGCAAAAAGACACGATACTGGCAAATAAGGTTTGTTGAGAGGAGACCTCGTGGTCGCCTTTTTCGGTGGCGAGAAGTACACATGTGAAACAGATGACGTGTTTTTTTCCGAGGGCTGTTTGCGGGTCGAAATCCCATGTTTTTACCGTTCCTATAATGCCTCCATCGACCTGTCTGATCAGCTTTGCTGTTTGATGTACCCACTCTGTAGCCTCGCCTCATTCCTGCTTACTGCATGAAAAAAGTGCTGTCCGATACTACTGAGATAGATGGGGTGTGGTATTGGGTAGTACCTGTGGCTGGCTTTTGGTAAGGGCTCATTATGAATCGCGTACAAGTGTGTATGCCGTTTTGACCTCCATCTGAAGCCTTGCTACCCATATCTTCATTATCTTGATTATACATCTCCCTCGGCTCTCAGCCAGATAGAGACCAAGTTTCTCTTTAAAACGATACCATAAAAGGGCGTGTTTAACAATAGACTGTGGGTCCGTCTTCGTATTACAATTAGACCCCCAAATTTCACTAAGCGAATAAAGTTCCAATCATCAGCATCACATCAGCCTTCAACAGATCAGTTAACCACCTACACACACAATGATCCCATCAAAGCATACCACAATCAAAGACCTCGACATTGTCACCTATGCATTCAACGACAAGATCTTTGTCAACATTCACAGCAAAGGAGCATACACCAGATCATACTACGTGCCCTTGCGTTTGTCGCCTGGAAACCAGTTCTTTGCCCATACTGAGTACGACGATGAAGGACAGGATATCAGCAATCTGCCTCTGACTCATCTCACTCCCATGTCGTTAGTTGGAGGTTCTAACGCCGATACCCTTGGTCAGATCATTGCTGTTCAGGTCGCTTCTCAAGTTGTGAAGGATTCGCCTTCGGAAACTCGAACTGTGTTTGTGTCCATTGGAAGGGTCAGTCAGGACGACTATGACGACGTGTTGGAGGGTGTGAAGCTCTGTCGAGTGTGGTAGAGTGGTTTTCGCCTAAAACACCAGAGGAGGATATCAGGTCTGGTTTTGATCTAGGATATGCGGGTGTTACTAAAAGGACGTTATTGCCTGTGACCCTATGATCTGCTAGTCAGAAGTTCCTCTGTAACTAGCTACTTGTAGTGCTCTTACCAGAAGGTCACTTCAGTTCTGGTAATTGGATGACAAACATGTATATAGAATTGCATCCATGGTTTGTCTCTCACTGGAGGTATGAAGGCAAGTGTGGGTTATAGCATTGCACTTGCAACGAATATATTTTATACAGTATCAAGGCAACTATTAAACTCGAATAACATTTAATACTTTCGTGATGGCTTTCAAACGGTATGCTTACTGCACATACAGAGAAACCAACCCCAACTTGGTAGACCTTGGTATGGTGCTACAGTTGGTCCAATAATGATATAGCCTCGTTATTTTCTATTACTTTTGAAAATAACCCACTTACAACTCCCACTGCCTGTGTAGACGCCCATATGATTCATCTTTGCTCGATACCCGACTTCTAGGTTTGTGCATGTCACACGCAGTCCGGCCGATTAAGAATTAAATTCTGCAGCGACAAAACGGGCATATATATATAGAGTAGGGCGCCTGAAATATCAAACCAAACACACCAAACTCATACTAACACTCACACACATAACACAATGGCCGGAATCCAGCAACCATCCGGACAGATCAAACTGACCAACGTCGCCCTGGTGCGACTGAAGAAGGGCCGAAAGCGGTTCGAAATCGCCTGCTACCAGAACAAGGTCCAGGACTGGCGAAAGGGAGTCGAGACTGATCTCGATGAGGTTCTTCAGATCCCCCAAGTCTTTGTCAACGTTGGCAAGGGCCAGACTGCCCCCAGAGACGACATGAAGGCTGCCTTTGGACACACTGACCAGGACAAGATCATTCTGGAGATTCTCAACACTGGAGAACTCCAGCTAGGAGAGAAGGAGCGACAGCAGCAGAGCAACCAGCTGCAGACGGAAATCATTCAGCTCGTGTCGCAAAAGTGCGTCAACTCCAAGACCAAGCGACCCTACACTGCCACCATGATTGAGAAGGCTCTGATTGGAGAGCTCAAGTTCAACATTGTGCCCAAGAAGGCCGCCAAGATCCAGGCCATGGATGCCATCAAGCTGCTGGTGGAGAAGCAGATCATCCCCATTGCCCGAGCCCGTATGCGACTCCGAGTCACCGGAGATGTCAAGAAGCTCGGACTGGGAGACAAGCTCAAGAACGATATGGGAGCTACTGTGGAGGAGGAGTCTCACGATGAGCTGGTTTGTTCTATTGACCCTGGCCAGTTCCGACCCGTCAACGAGTTTGTGCTCGCTGAGGGTAAGGGCAGATGCAAGGTCGAGGTCATGGAGGTGGCTGTCCAGAACTAGTCTGCTTGGACTTGAAACCTAAGCTCGTAAGAGCAGCCGACATAGATCTCTGCTCTCAGAGAAGTACAAGTAAGGTACTTCCTTACAGTGTCTAAGTCAACCATTCAAAACTATAGATGTATAATACAATGTTTTTCCTACTCACGATGTCTTGTATATAATGGAGATTGGCATTCTGAAGATGCCTTCAGTTGTTCTGTCAGTCTTCATGTCTTCATGTTCATAGAACTCTTTGGAACTTAACGGAATAACTACCCTGTGAAGAACTGTTTTACTAATATTCAACTACTATTCCAACTACAATGGCTACTTTTAATAATGTTCTGTCTAATAATCAATTTTCTATAAATACAAGGTACTAAAATACTTAGTCGACCTCCTCGACAGTGGGGCCCTCGCCGCCAGCGCCGGGAGGAGGAGCACCTCCAGCACCAGCACCAGGGAAGCCGCCGGGTCCGCCAGCACCGGGCATTCCGCCGGGAGCACCACCCTCAGCTCCGTAGAACTTCATGAGGATAGGGTTGGCAACACCCTCAAGCTCCTTCTGCTTGTCGGAGTACTCCTCAGTAGCACCGGACTGGGTGGAGTCGAGGAACTCGATGGTCTCGTTGATGGCCTTCTCGAGCTTCTCTCGGTCAGCCTCGTCAACCTTCTCCTTGAACTTCTCCTCGGAGAGAGTGTTCTTGAGAGAGTAGGCGTAAGACTCGAGGCCGTTCTTGGCGGCAATTCGAGCAGCCTCCTTCTCGTCCTCGTCCTTGTACTTCTCGGCATCGTTGACCATTCGCTCAATGTCCTCCTTGGAAAGTCGGCCCTTGTCGTTGGTAATGGTGATCTGCTGAGTCTTACCGGTACCCTTCTCAACGGCGGAGACGTTGAGGATACCGTTGGCATCGACGTCGAAGGTGACCTCAATCTGGGGAACACCTCGGGGAGCAGGGGGGATGCCGGAGAGCTCGAACTTACCAAGAATGTTGTTATCCTTGGTCTGGGCTCGCTCACCCTCAAAGACCTGAATCAGGACACCGGGCTGGTTGTCAGCGTAGGTGGAGAAGGTCTCGGACTTCTTGGTGGGGATGGTGGAGTTTCGGGGAATGAGCTTGGTCATAACACCACCGGCAGTCTCAATACCAAGAGAGAGAGGAGCAACATCGAGAAGGAGCAGATCCTGAGTGGAGGAAGAAGTATCTCCGGAGAGGATAGCGGCCTGGACGGCAGCACCGTAGGCAACGGCCTCATCGGGGTTGATGGATCGGTTGGGCTCCTTACCGTTGAAGAAGTCAGAGACAAGCTTCTGGACCTTGGGGATTCGAGTGGATCCACCGACGAGGACAATCTCGTCAACGGCGGACTTGTCGATCTTGGAGTCTCGGAGAACCTTCTCGACGGGGTCGAGGGTTCCTCGGAAGAGATCCTGACACAGCTCCTCGAATCGGGCTCGAGTGATGGAGGTGTAGAAGTCAATACCCTCGTAGAGAGAGTCGATCTCGATGGAGGTCTGGGCAGAAGAAGACAGAGTTCGCTTAGCTCGCTCACAAGCGGTTCGAAGTCGTCGCAGAGCTCGCTGGTTGGTGGAGATGTCCTTCTTGTGCTTTCGCTTGAACTCCTGAACAAAGTGGTTCACGAGTCGGTTATCGAAATCCTCACCACCAAGATGGGTGTCACCAGCGGTGGCCTTGACCTCGAAGATACCGTCCTCGATAGACAGGAGAGAAACATCAAAGGTTCCTCCACCAAGATCGAAGATGAGAACGTTTCGCTCACCGGCCTCCTTCTTGTCAAGACCGTAGGCAATGGCAGCGGCGGTAGGCTCATTGATGATTCGCTGGACGTTAAGACCGGCAATGAGACCGGCATCCTTGGTGGCCTGTCGCTGAGAATCGTTGAAGTAGGCAGGGACAGTGATGACGGCATCAGTGACCTTTCCACCGAGGTAGCCCTCGGCGGTCTCCTTCATCTTGACGAGGATCATGGAAGAGATCTCCTCGGGGGTGAATACCTTGGTCTCACCCTTGAACTCGACCTCGATGTTGGGCTTTCCTCCCTTGTCAACAATCTTGAAGGGGAAGTGCTTAGCATCGTTCTGGACCTCAGGGTCGGCGAACTTTCGACCAATGAGTCGCTTGGCGTCGAAGACGGTGTTGGTGGGGTTCATGGCGGCCTGGTTCTTGGCGGCATCACCAATGAGTCGCTCGGTATCGGTGAAGGCAACGAAAGAAGGGGTGGTTCGGTTACCCTGGTCGTTGGCGATAATCTCGACTCGATCGTTGGCAAAGTGGGCCACACAAGAGTATGTGGTTCCCAGGTCAATTCCTACTGAAGTGTTAGGCATGTTTGTAGTTGTAATGTGTTGTAAGGATCAATTGAGGGGAGGACCCCGGGGGGTATATATACTATCGCATGTCACGATGGAGCTGGTCTCTGGAACATTGGAGAAACCCAACTCTATGCGCCATATGCACGCCCAGAGCCTATCTAAAAGTCAATTAAGCGACTTGGAACCTGTTGGAAATAATGTCGAGGGGTGGCAAACCCAATTGCGGAGGGCTGTGGAACCTGTTGGAAAAAAACAATGTAGGACACTGTAGAAGGCCATGGAACGGTGGCAACTCTAGTGACATGTGTCAGCATCTTCCAGAACCTTCCATGGTCTCTTTGCGACTAATCCGGCGCTTCCAAACGGCCATCTACGGCTTCTACAACGGTTGTCTGCCCACTTGCTGATTTGCCCTGTGCCAAGTTCTTTTCATATCGATCAGGCGCTTCCACGAAGTGATGCCCTCTAATGAGACAATTTCCGAGCCGCATCCCAAAGGTGCCGCTTAACCTTAGCATGACGTCAACTCAATGTTAAACAACCAACTAAGAAACGCCCTGAAGAGGGATATTCGGGCTCCGTTTCTAAAAAAAAGTAGCTGAGCTTGAAGCGGCGCCCGTGAGTTTGCCTTTGTCTCAGCCGCGTTTTCCACACGTCGCCTCTGGCGTCCGTGGCGGGCAATAGTTGAGGCATACTTTGGAACAAAGGGTTGTAGAATTTTCCCGCACAAAGCGCTGCGGATTGCTACTCCATAGAGACAGCCACTATGATGTGGAGAGCCATTGAACAGCGCAATGGGTGAAAAAAGACAGTACATCTACAGACGAGGGTATTTTCGGAAACCGAGTAAGTGCCGATTTCTATTTGCGCAAAAACTGCACAATGTGATCACAGTCCAAAAAAGGCCATGTCACGATCCGGTCTAATTTTCATGCAACCATAATTTTATTCCCCAGGCTTCTGTTTAAGGATGGAAGCTGGTGGAATTGAGTCAGGTCAGTAGGTTTGAGTCAAGTGCCAGAACGGGGGGAGATCGGATATAATGCCTACGGAGATAAATTTCGCGTGCCAATTCTCGTTTTTCCAACAAAGCATATATTTTTCCAGGCACCGTTTTTGTGCACATTGCCGCCTTATCTGGCCGAGGTGCACCATCAGACCACACGCAAAGGTCTCTTGGCCCTTTTTGTCCAGCCCTCTTCATGTTCCGAATATTGGTAGATCGTGCGGCTCGAAAATAGAGGAAGGTGAGACAAGTGGTGTCGTCTCAGACACGGCAACAGAGACAAGCACACCTTGTCTTGTCAGCGTTCGTCCGCCATATCCTAATTACTCGTACTCTTCAGGCATCATTGATCTGCAGCACATCCTCTCCCCCAACGGTGCGTACATGTGTGGTGCCCCATGAGGACGGCCGCCTGGGTAGGTGCATTAGAGAGGTACACGGAATAGTGGAGAAGCGGATCAATAGCCGGGGTGATCTGGAAGTGATCTTTGATGCTGTTGCGTATGGCTTGGTAGGTGTTGGGTGTGTAGCATTATGTAGTATCTTGGCTGGTCTTTTCTTCAAGAGCAATATTTTGTGCACGTTTAAACTATGGTGGGTTGGAGATCAGAATTTCAGCCCAACATCGTGATCCAGAAGAGTAGCAGTGTCTTGGTTTGGATGTGTCTGTTGGGGGATGAGAAGGAAGTGCGTTTGATTTCTTGTTTTATTTTATTTTTCTGAACTTATTTTTATTTGTTGGGTGCCATTTCTGTCTCCCTATGTTCACCCAATTAAGCACTTCTACTTAGCCAAAACATCACCATTCACCAACACCAAACACACGCAATTGATATAAAAATGACAAAAGAGAAAGCCAAACCAAACACATACCTCGTCAATCATCCACTAGAACTCTCCTTACCAACTAAAAATACTCCCTACCCTCCAATATGTCTCTCACCAGATTACTAACCACACATGCAAGCTGCAGCAAAAATACCACCGAAAAAAAGCTATGCAGCAACTGTGGCCAGCTGCTGGAGTCATAGAGGCTTATCTAAGCACCCGGGGTGGGACTCGAACCCACAATCTTTGGATTAGAAGTCCAACGCGTTAACCATTGCGCTACTCGGGCTGGTTGTGTTCTCCAGACCACCCTATATCGAACGGGCAACAAAGTTTGCTTATCTAATAGTCTAAAAGTTTAGTTAGGCTTATAACAAGGTTTGTGAAGCTAAACCTAACGCAAACTAATGTTTCAACTAGACACATTTTGATATTATTCAACTATAAGATATTTTATTCGACTCAGTTCTCGCCACCAGAGTTTCGGACCAGCTCGTAGAAGTAAGCAATGGTCTCAAGATGAGCCTGGAACTCAATGTGCTCATCAACGGTATGGATGCCAAAGGCAGAGGTCTCTCGCACAGGGTTGAATCGGTAGATGGCATCACAGAGCTTCCAGAAGTGTCGAGTGTCAGTGTTAGCAGTCATGATACCAGGAGCAGCAAAGACATCCTTGGACTTGGGGATAACAGCGTCTCGGAAAACATGCATAGCAGTTCCCATCACGAGGTCCCATGTAGGTCCAGAAGTAGGAGCTCGAGGAGCAACCTCCAGAGGATGTCCCAAGAACTGAATCTCAATGGATCCCTTGGCCTCCAGGTCTTCAGGAGTAATGAGCTTACCAAAAGCAGTGACGGAAAAGCCGTGCTTCTTGGCAACCTTGAGGACGTTATGAGTGGCCTTCTCCTGGACATCCTTGACCTCATGCTCAATGGCAATTCGGTGGTTGGTGACAAAGACAGAGGTCTCGGGCAGAGCGTTAGCCTTGACACCTCCATTGAAGATGTCGACTGCCTGGGTTGTTCGGATGAGATCTCGGTACTTGGGGTTGTTGTAGAGCAGCTCCACGAGCTTTCGGTTGGCCCATCGGTCCTTGCCAGCCCGCTGGATCAAAGACTTGAGTTTGGGAGAGATGGACTTGTCATGAGTAGCCACGCACTGCATGGTGTAGAAGATGGGGTTCTCAGGAGTGAGCTCAGGTCGATAAGGAGTAGCCTCAAGCTCTGCGATGATGAGAGCAGCAATACCAATACCAGTATGAGGAGGAGGCATGGAAGAGTGGCCTCCAGGAGCAGAAACAGAGATTTGCAGATCAGCATATCCCTTCTCGCCAGTAGCAGCAATGAGCATGGCGTAGTTGTCTTCCTCGACAACCAGACTACCCTCATCAACCACAGCAAAGAAAGACTTCTCTCCGTGCTTGTCAACCAGGAACTTGGCAATGTTCTTGGCACCATTGGGTCCGGAGATCTCCTCGTCAAAACCGTAGGCGTACACATGGGTTCGCTTGGGCTTGAAACCCTGCTCCAGAAGCAGCTCAGCAGCAGACAGAGAGCCGATCAGAGAGTTCTTGGTATCAACTGAACCTCGTCCCCAAACGTACTTTCCGTCATAGTGACCAGAGAAGGGAGGATGAGTCCACTGGTCGGAGGTCTGCTTGTTAACAGGAACAACATCCTGGTGAGCCATGACCAATTGGGGTCCAAGACTGGAGTCTGAGCCCTCCCAGGTGAAAACAAGACCGTGGGTGTTGACCTTCTCGACAGTCATGTGCTTGTGGATCTGTGGGTAGGCAGTCTCCAGATACGAGGAGAAGTTGTAGAAGATATCCCATCGCTTATCGTCTCCGACAGGTCCTAGATCATCAAAGGACTGAGTAGGGATCTGAATAGCTCCCTGGAACCGCTTGAGCTCTCCTTTGGCAAACTCCTCATCATGGAGAATATAGTCAAGATCAGAGGCAGCGTAGCCCTGAGGAACCAGCTTGGGCTGAGAAGGACACAGACCCTCTGCAGGCTCAAAGCCCAGGATGGCAGATTGAGAAGCATAATAGTCTCGAGACACATGTGAGAACTTGAAGAGAGCAAGACCGACGACTGCAGCGACAAGTCCTCGCTTCATCCAGTTGGGCTTAGGGGCCTGGGAAATCTGAGCCTCGAAATCGGGCATTTGTCTGGCCTTGAGCTGTTGCTTTTCGGGGTCCATAGTGTGTAGTGAGTTGTCAAGGAGGTATAGCTTGTGGATCAACGAGTATACTTATACTTCACCGCCAAACTATCTGTCTAAGACCATAATCATCTTAAGTCGGACTTGCATGAGTCCAAACCTTGGATAGTGGGGAGCAGATTAAACTAAAGCCAGATGCCCGCCCTCTGTACGGTTATCTTGGGATTTGAACTGTACCCCGAGTCACTCCATACTTGCTTGTGCTGTTTCAGCCACCCACTCACTCACGTTGTCCAAGACAGATAAGGTAAACCAAGAGAAGGCGTCTTGGCAGTGCACCAAGATACGGAGAACCATGCACTGATAGTCCGAGAATATTCCCCGCAATTGTAGTGAAATTTGTGGTGATAAAACATGGGACCGATTCACTGGAAAATACAGCTCCAGGACAGCTACACATGCCTTCTCTACACACTGCACACAACCGGACATCAATGTTTATCTACACCCTCACCTTGTACCTTATTCAGCTCAACCGCCAAGCAGTGAAACAGTGTGTCACCTACTGGTTATTCCGATTAGCATATTTTGCCGCTGGCTACGTTTATCCAGTTGAAGCAACCGTCCCCACGCTCTCAATAAACCTCACTCGGACTCCGCACTCTGTGGACTCGCAAATTGACTTTCATCTCCCTCATTTAGGGCTCTAAGTGCCTATTTGGGAGAAGATCAAGGTTGCGCTTGCAACTAACGCATGCAGAGTGAATGCGATGTCGGTGATAGCGGAGCAAGACCAATATAACTAGGCAAGCCGAACAAACCCCCTAAAAGGCGGGGGAAAAACAGAAATAGATGGACTAACGCGCAGAGAGGCGATATAGGGCAAAAAGAAAAAAAAATATACCAGCAGTCACTGGAAAAAGTAATGCCTCAGACTGGAATCGAACCAGTGACCTTTGCATTCCAATATAAGAATACAAGTGCAACGCTCTACCCCTAAGCTACAAAGGCACCGGATAAAAAACCTAATAAATTGGGGTCGCAACAGTGAAAAACACAGGGTTACCCGGCCGAGATTTTTCTGGCGATCCAGAGTATTTACGGGCATACAGACAAGTCTAAGATATAATTGACACGCGAAAAATCCCTTTCAGCAAGTTTCGTTCATGTGGGTTATCACCAAGACGATATATCACGTTTTGAAATCTGATCTGATAAACCTTCGGATCTGCATCAAGCCTACATCGCCATTTTAGACTGAAAAATCGATGCTATAAAGGAACTAATGGTACATTGCTTACTGATTGTGGAATATATGCGTCATATTCATGTGCTGATGACAATTAGATGTTTTTACAACACTCTAATCAGTTTTATTATCGATTTGAAAACTACGGGTTCATTTTGAATCGCATTTGGAAGAACTATGCTCTAAGCTGTATTTCAGCAGCCAACGTCTCCAGATCTGGTTCCACACATTTAGTGCGACCGTATATTTGTATAGAACATACGCTATGTTTCTTTTTATCACGTCTGGTGCACCAAATTGACATGTTAAGGCCACTCATATTTCAACATTGTTATCTCCGAGAATACATCCCCAGGTCAACCTTCAACTATCATTTCTACAGCACTCGTGTTTCTTCAACAATACATGTATTCAACTTGCTAAGGTATAACAACAATTCTTTTAGTATAAATAGTGACGTTAAGCGTCTTTTGGGGTTGGTACATTCTGGTAAACAACTTAGTAGAAGAAACCAAGAATCTTACCGGCGACGTGTCGCTTTCGGGCCTCCTCGTGGTCCATGATTCCAGCGGAAGTGGTCAGAATGATGTAACCAAACTGTCGAGAGGGCAGCAGGTTCTGGACCCACTTCTCCATATCGTCAATCTTGACGTTGAATCGGGGAGAAATGACACCACACTTGTTGAGTCGGCCGTTGAGCTCGACAACGATCTTGCCGGACCGGTGGTCATCAACGTAGGTGAACTCGTTAATGTAGCCTGAAGTTAGTAAAAACATTCAAAAATGTTGACATTGCTTTCACAAGAGTGAAAAAAATGAAGAAATGTAACCGACAAATAAACACCACGCACCAGAGGAATTCAGTGATGGCGTGTAAGTGCCTTTATTAATTTCCCGGACAGTTAAAGGACAAAGAGAGACAGTATTCAGACAATCCATCCAGTTATCAGCCCGGGTGTTATGTATAACAATGAGAGAAACGACGAGTCCGTAGACAAGTCGGCGTAAGCAGTACTTACCATGCTTCTGCATGACCTGGAGGAACTTGATGATGACCTTGGATGCAGGTCGGATCATGACCTGTCGTCGGCCAGCCTTCTCGGCGTTGGTGATGGACTTAAGGGCGTCAGCGAGAACGGAGGTTCGAGTCATTGTGAGATGTAGGTGGCGTGAAGGAGGGACTGTTGTTAGTATGAGAAAACCACGTGAGTATCCCGAGGGATTTCAGGTGGCATGTTGCATGAAGCAACGCCACACTAGAAGTATCGCAGAGTGTGTTGGAATGCCAATAAAAGAGAGCGGCATTACCTCCGTCTTCCATAGACAGATCCAACACATAACCACGATTTTCTAGTGGGGTAAAACGAGGACAAGGGAGTACATACGTTTTGTTGTTGTGGTTGGAGAGGAGAAAGAGAGTTGTGACGTGGGTGTTATAAGGGAGAATTTTTCAGACCGGGTAACTCCGACGTTTAAGTTTTGTTAGGGCTGCTGTTTAATTTGGCAATGCGGGTTAGGGGTTTTGAGGTGATTTCAAATGAATAAAAGAAAATCAAATGAAACAAATGAATATATAATGACTGAGAGTCTACAACTTATGCACAGCTACTCCTCTTGTAATGGTTAAATATATAAATTAAATGCTATTCCCTCTACCATCCAATCCATCTATCGGACATAACGGTTCATGAACTTTCGATGGAAGTCGGATCTGATGAGATCGTTCACGTAGCTGTCCTCCTTTCGGGCCTGTTTAGTCTGGTTTC
Organism: Yarrowia bubula; assembly: GCA_900519075.1. Classification (NCBI taxonomy): domain Eukaryota; kingdom Fungi; phylum Ascomycota; class Dipodascomycetes; order Dipodascales; genus Yarrowia; species Yarrowia bubula. The sequence continues at coordinate 2,004,502 of ULGX01000001.1, read as the reverse complement.
GGAACACCACGTCCTCGTTCCACTTTCGTTTGATGGAAACGGGGTTCATGAGCGGGTTTCCAAATGCAACTTGCTCTTCTCGGGCCTTTTCTTCCTCCAGAGCCAGCCGTTCCTCTTCTCGGGCCTTGGCTTCGGCTCGTTCTTGCTTGATTCGCTCCAGCTCGATTCGTAGCAGCTCGTCATCGTCTTCATCGTCTTCAGACTCATCAGAGTCGGATTCATCATCGTCAGATCCAGAGTCGTCATCGTCTCGGTTCTCCTCAATGATCTTGGCCTTTTCCTCGTCAGCAAGCTCAGCAGGCTCCTCAGTGGTCTCCTCAGCCTCCTGCTCTGTAACCAGCTTTGTAGCAGCCTGCTTCAGTCCCTCGCCCTTCAAAAGAGCCTCCTTCATGGCATCTGTGTCTGTGTTGACCCGGGAAGATCGGTACTTGAGCTTTGTGTGCGAAGCCAGTGACCGAGTATGCGAAATGGAGCCAGCAGCCTGGGTGTTTGATTTGCCCCGTGCTGGGTCAAAGGTAGGTCGATGTGCTGTTGTCATGTTGGAAGTGTAGTGCTCAGTGAGTTGTGTAAGTGGCAGCTATTAACGAGTAATAAGCTGGTATGTGTGTTAGAGCTGCACTTGTACCGCTGTCTCTGGTGGGTGGTCCCTAGTTCTGTCTGTCGTGTGATGTAGTGAGTGGTGTAAATATTCATGCAAGTCCCAATTCTTTTCCGATATCCTTTTCTGCAGGAACATTCCTCCTCAACTAAACTTTGGTCTGCAAGTTCAATGAGGCAACCGGGTTTCCCAATTAGTTTGCTTGAGTTTGAAACTAATTAGTTACTGCAGAAAATACTCCCCACTCTATTTATTTCGCGCCAGCAAGGAGAAACATTGGTATTATCGCCATACGTGTTTTCCGCTCCTGGCTATCCAGCCATATCGCTAAAGTCGCAACCTCGCGATTTTAAGTGGAGACAGCTAGCAAGGGGCCCACTGACCCTACCGAGTCATGTGGCGTCACCAAGGTTTGTTTGCAACAATGGGGCAACTACAAAACGAGACGTTGCGCATCAAAGATACGCCATTGAAACGTTGGATCTACTTGTAGTCGTGCTTCGGTTGCCGAGCGTCTTTGTATACAGGTACGCCCCTCTCCTTTGTTTCTCTCATCAACCCCGCCAATTTTAGTATTATTGGCAGCCACTTTAGATTAACTGCTTTTTTCTGGTCAGCGAAAAGGGCTCTACTTTGGTGTTGAAACATGCAATAATTGCTTCTAAATATAGCATAGATCTAGGAGGGGGGATGGCCGGGTGAACTTTTGCCACTGGGACGTATTTTCCGGGGAGTCCACGGCGTCTGAGAAACGCGTGCTTACCAGGAGTTGAACCGGCGAGCCCCAAGTTTACTGTGCTGCAGTTCAAACACAGTGGACCTTACACGGCATATTGTGTTAGCCCAAAGAGACGCTGAGCCAGAAACTCAGTGAGCTAAGTGACAACCGGCGACTCTGACCGAAAACAGTACACTCCACACACAGCATAGGTGCCAGGACAGAAAGCTCGGGAAACTCGCAACGCTCTCGACCACTTGCAGCACACCAAGCCCTCTACGATACCGTCAGACGACAACTCCTCAGCTGCACATAGCACACCACTCGGGTTTTGCAGTTGTCTGCCACACGACCAACCAACCGCTTGAAAAACACACCTCTCACAACCACCCCCGCCGAATCAACCGACGATTGCACCCATGGCAGAAAACACAAGCCAGGATGTACTTGCGCAGGATGTACACCCTGTCCACTCGGTGACCCAGGAGCTGTCCTCCGTGTCCTTGGACAACAAAGATACCACAGAGCCAATAGCCCACAAACTGCGCATATCCACCCAGAGATTGTCGACTCTCTCGGATCTGGGCGAGTCACGCGACTCCCCCTCCAAGCCATACCCTGCCGAGCAGTCGCCCTACTACCGACGTTCTCGACCAGACCTCAGCGAGTCGTCGCGACGAGGCTCTCGCATCTCCCAGAGCAGCGGCGACCCTCTCAAGCTGGAGCTGGCGGCGCTGCAGTTCCACTCGTCGCTGGATTACGCCATCGTCCGGGACTTTGGCTACCCGCCCCAGCACCCCCTCTTTTTCGGGGCCCGTCAAAGCATGTCCGTGGTGTCGAGCTCGGTGGACGAGGACGACGATCTAGCCTACCCTCCGGGCATTGGGGAGGGCCCACCGTACTACGAGGACTCGGACGTGGACGCGGAGCTGGACAGCGAGCTCAACGGCCGAGCCGTGGCGCTGTTTGACTTTGAGCCGGAAAACGACAACGAGATCGGGCTGTTCCAGGGCCAGATTGTGTGGGTGCACTACCGGCACGGCCAGGGCTGGCTGGTGGCCATGAACCTGGACACGGAGGAAACCGGACTAATTCCCGAGGAATACGTGCAAATTCTGGGAGAAGACGAGGTGGTATCGCATGGTTTGGATGGAGAGGAGGACGAGGAGGACGAGGAGGAGGCCGCCGCAGCCGCAGCCGTGGCATCGGCCGCAGCGGCGCTCATGGCCAAGGAGGATCAAGCGCACACAGAGGCCGGAGAGCTGGTAGAGGCCGAGACCGACGCAGGTTCCGTGGTTAGCGAGGACCAAACTGTTACTGGAGAAGATGATAAGCCTGCAGAGGAGCATCTGAGCTAACACGCGTTTCTGGAGAGCTCTGGAGCCCCAGAAGTCGAGGCTTGGCTAGTTACGACACTACAAGTACAGTAGTTTGTTCTACGCATGCTTGTCTCCAATTCAACTTCCGCAAAATCCGCAACATCTTAGCAAAATCTTAGCATGACTATTGTCGTCTCATGTATAATAAATCTATGGTATTCTAGTGGTTGGTTGTAGTGTGGCTGTATTGATAAAGCTCTGGAATGTACCCATGTTATCTCATGGCTGTTATCTGTTGGTCTACAAGTACACAAGTAGATTTATAGCGCGATACGAGGGGTAATAGATACACAGGGCTGGTTTTGGTTTTGTTTTGTTGTTTCCCTTGTATGGATGCCTGGTCTGCTTTATCACGCCACCACATCACCTGTTTGTTTGCATCTAATTATTTATTTGTTTATCCACCGTTGTGGCCTAGAGCCGGTTACTGTATGGAGATAATCGCGGAAGGCTTAATAAAGAGTGTCGCTTCTTGTGTTTTAAAAAAAGTGAGGGTTAGAGTCTCACCCATGTGAAACAGGAACACATGTAAGAGAGTCTGTTTGGCCGGGGTATCAGTAACAGAAGGCGGTATCGGAGGAGTAGCTCCGTTGCACAGCCGCGTTTTGCCAAGTGGATGGATAAAAAGAAAAGCCGCCCCCTGGTCTTTCACAGCTGTATCTTCACACGTGGTTTCTCCTTACTCTGATGCGTTGTTAAGGGACCCAGATGCGCTTGAGACCGAGACTAAGGCATCCTCCTGTCCTACACTGTAACCGAACTGGGACAAGAGTCACAACAATGGAAAAATACAATACAAAACTAGTTGTGGGTTTGTGGCACGTGTGACCTGTTGTTACCACGATGAGTACATTATAAAGGCCGAAAATCGACCTGCCTATCCAGGTATGTAGAGCACCTGTGCATGTCAGACAAACCGGACACGCGTCCCTATTTTCTGACGCTCTCTGAAAACTCGTAATAAATGCCAGATCAAGGTTGCACTGTTGTAAACTCTGTCGGCCTGTGACTTTTTCAACCAGTACAATAATGGCGTATAGTTAGGTTTTGCTTCACATTCCAGTGTCAGAGGAATGTGAGGTGTATTTGGCAGGCGAGAGCAGAATTTACAGGCCCTTGCCCACCAGATATATACCCACAATTATACACCCCGCTATTACCCGAGCTACCCCACATAGCATCGTCGTAACCTGTCTGAAAAGACGCCCCGCCCACATTCCCATTCTTCGCGTCATGCAGGAGACTGTCATGGGTCCACATGCACACAATAGGTCTAGAAGAGCTTGTTGCAGAAAGGGTGTCATAATACCGGCACCCGGTGGGGCCTAATGCACATTACCTTTATCTCTTTTTCAATCCTTCTTCTCCTTCTCCAGCTCAGCATCCCGCCCACACTCGTTTATCTCCATCCCTGGACACCCTCTGGACACCCAACCACGTCCAAAACCGGCCCCCTATTATCACACCTTAATCTTATCCACGAACCACACGGGCCATCGCGACAGGGGCATACAAGGACAGCGCATTTCTACACTGTAACACTGTATCCTCGAGAATCCGACCCGTCGACGCGTCATTAGACCTTCACTTCGCGCTTCCGCCTTGAAAAAGCCACCATCTGCCACGTCCTCCATACACTTGCATCTAACCCCACCACGGAACGAAAATGAACAGAGACGAGGCCATACAGGCCACTCTGGACGCCCTGAACCAGCCAATGGTTCGAGGAGACTCCAACGACAACTACCCTCGGCCCAGCTTCCACTCAAGACGGTCTTCTATCATGGCTCAACTGTCTACCCCCAACCACCATGCCAGAACTCCGTCTGTCTCAATGTCGGACTCAGACCTCAGCTGTATGGACGAACACAAACGGCGTAGCCGCATATCGATCGACTTTTCGGGCCTGTACTCGCCAGCTTCTTCGGCGGGTGACTGGTGCGAAAAAGAGCTGCTGAGTCCAGACCCGGAGATTGAGTCTCTGGACAAGAAACGGTCTTCCAAGGGCTCTGAGTTTTTCAAAAGATGGTCACTGGGACCAGCTACAAGCGTCACCCAGGTGTCACGACAGACCCAGGCGCTTCTGTCGCCTCAGGAGTTTCACACGGCCGAATTCGAGCCCCAGAGCTGCATGTGGCAGCGAACCCTGCAAGAGATGGCGCGTACAGATAACACACGACTGGCGCTGCTGGCACGAAACTCGTCGGCTAACTCGTTTCCCATGCAGTCAATGCAATCGAGGAAACGCCATTCGTGCGATTTCACCAGCTCAACAACCGCTTCTAGTGGTCTAGGCCTGGGTCTAGGTCCTCTTAGAGCCAGTACTCCGGTTAAAGCTGCCAACAACAACTTTGTGCCGTTTTCTTTTGAGACTGGCTCAGAGGAACCCCCGGAGTCGCCTGTTCATGCAAAGCTCAAGCATCGAACCTCAATGTCCAGAACTAGACCTCTGTCGATGACCAGGTCAACGTCTCAAAAGTTCAACTCTGCAAACTTCACTCTGCGACAACGAGCTGGAACACCTACGCCTGTCCGAGACGATGATGATACGAAATCCGAAGACGAGTTCAAAAGCAGCTTCAACTTGGACGCTGGAAACCTGTCTTCTGACTCCAACACCACTGCTGTGGACCCTCTAGATGCTGGCAAAGAAGATGTCAAACATACCCAGGAGGACCAAATCTCGCCGCTCGACCCTACAATCCCCATCACGGACTGGAGCCAGAAAGCACACCTTGTCAAGCTCATCTGTGCCTCCATCCATGATGCCCCCACAATGATGGCATACACTAACCTGCTGTGGACAGCGCTGTCAAACCCCGAAAACCTCAATCTTGCCAAGATTGACATTGTCCCCGGGTCGCTGGACGACGTGGCTCAGCTTCAGGAAAACCTCGTGCACTTTGTGTCTGAAGTCGACGTCAAGGCCATGGTTTCTGCGGGCTGGATCCGTCTGTACAAGGTCATGTACTCATCTGCGGTGGTGTCTGCTACAATCGGCCTGTTGGCCTTCCAGTCGCTGTTGCTGCTGCTCTACCTGTGTGTGGCTACGGTGATTATTGTCATCAGCAGTGTCTTGCACCGGTTCCAAAAGACCGAGTCCGAAGAGACTGACAACAAGGTGCATGTTAAGCAGGAGTAAAAATGTGCCTAATTACATAGAATGCATATGGCGCTAGCCAAAATATATTAATTAATACGGACTTGGAGGATGTAGATGGATATGATACAGGGGTTAGGAGTAATTAGGGGGGTGGAGTTTGTATGGCAATACGCAATGCATGCCCTCCACAGGTCTGTATGGTTCTTGGTGTGCATCGCATAGCTCGCTAAACTGGTTAAAATATCGGTCAGATGGCTTCATTGTCTTCATTGTCTGACAATCTTTGTTGTCTTGATGTCTTTAATTATCCAAAAACGGAAGTGATGCAATTTAGATAGCGAAAGTCACCATTCCAAGGATATATGCTGATACACACATTGTGCCGGCATTATTTTAATCCTGTTTTTGGAGGTTTGGAATTTAATGAATAGAGGAGGATTTGGAATGTAAAGCACTTGTATCGTAGCCAATCGCATTCCATCAACCCGCGTACTGCATTGTACATCGTTAATATTCATCTATGGTTAAGTATCTACATCTTGGGGAGAACAGGGCCAACATAAATGGCTTCAAGACCCTTTCTCAGCTCAGCGGGAATAGGAACAGCCTTGTTGGTGTTGGAATCAACAAAAACATGCACAAATTTGCCCAGAGCCTTGGCCTTTTGGTTTCTCAGTTCTCGGAACAGAGCCTCCTCTGTCGTAGCAGGAACGGGCTCTTCTCCAGAGTTGGCCCATGCCTCGTAAACAATGCTTTCTGCCGACTCCTCCTGCTCTGCGGTCTTGCTTTGCTGAAACACACCAATCTCAAACTCCACCGATGATCGGCCTAGTTTTCGAACAGCCAGACCAAGGACCAGTGGCTTGGGAAACCCGTCAATGATCTCAAAGTATTCAGATCCTGAAGCCACCACCAGAGCCCGTAGCTCTCCCATGACATTGTGTTTGCATTGATCCCAGTAGTAGCCATTGACCATGGCGTCGTAGAAATGGTAGTAGACGGCGTTGTTGAGATGGCCATATTGGTCGTTGTCTGACCATCGAGTAGACTGAGTGACCACAAAGGGGTACTCCTTGAGCTTGGGTCGTGTGATTCGGGGGGCCATGTTGGATGTGGAAGTGCAAAATAGTCGTTTAGTTGTGTTTGGAAGGACCGTGGCACCTTTAATAGAAAACCCCAGAGATCGCAACATCATGGGCTGATACGCGAGTGTTAGAGTTACCTCGGCCGAGGTTAGGGAAGGGGTTGTGGTAATGAGTAATAGGAGCTACAAGACCAGCTTTTATGTCAAAGGCCACCCTCGAACCCGTGTATCTGAATATATATTTTCAAGATCATTACTTTTCTCTACATAGTTGCAGCTGTGATAGACCTCGGTAACGCTAATTCATGTGAAGGAGACCGTTACCCCGTGGGGGAAGGTTAAACGATGGAATGGCGGGGCATACAATAAACGGCCAAAAACGTAAGCTCGTGTCTAATTCTGAAATACCATTGGATTTGGAATCGGTGTATCGGGCTATTTGCCACTTCAAATGGTAGCTGATTACTAACGCTTACTAATCACCCAGTTTATCCGACCGACAGAAGTATAAAAAATCCACCGCAAGTTTCAACCCTCGGATCAATTGTTGCCCTGTAACAGGTGCGCAAACCAGTCCAGACGCCGAAGCGAGTGAAAATTTACCTGCATCTCATGCTGTCTTTATGGTGTGATGTTTCGTAGAGTGGAACTTTACGAGACGGTGGAAGGTGGAAGATAAGGTGGTTTCGTATAGTAACTGACAAGTACGAGTATCCAAGCCGTCAGCCATCATTTTATTTCCGTGGAAATAACAAAAACCCAACACTTGTTACTGGTACGATATATCACTTCTGCCAAGCTTTCAATCAGACTTTGGAGTTCAACCTCGAAAAGCTTAGTAATCGGTGAAAACAAATGACTAGACATCCAAACAATATTCCATCTCTGCCCACACGGCCCCACTGTTGTGATGCACGCTCACACGGCGTTTGGCGCTAAAACGCCCCGTACATGGCATATTGCGCAGGCGTTGGGGTACATGAGGCAAACTTTCGGCCTGGGGTCGGGGTTTGAAGTTGTTTAGAGCGGTAGGCCGGCCAAAATGCGGTGAGCTGAGGTGGTGACGAAAAGCATGCTTGCTGGAGCCCAATGACATGCTGTACCCAGCTCTATATTGTCTTAATTGCCTCCATGACCTTGGCTTGTATACACTCTGCTAACTGGGTTATACTCTGCTGCCTGGAATTTATGTATGTTTTGTAGGCATTCCAAGGGGCGGAAATGGCTCTTTTGAAGACCCCGTTGTGTGGAAAAAAGTATATTGACGGAGACCAAACGCACACGCTATGGAATTTTTGTAGTAAAAAGACGCCGTATTGGTTTGCGGCGCTATTAGTCGGAAGATATCGGTCGTAAAGTGTGGGGACAATGTGGGCGTAGAATAAGGCCATATATTGCGCATCCCAACAGCTGACATGTTTTCCTGGAAAGAAAAGCGAGCCGGAGTTGCACTATCTGGCGCTCAAAACAAGCCCAAAGGGCCTATCCACATGACTATAATATGGACCCGGAAAAATCCAACATTTCGCTCTACATGCAGATGCAGGTCGGGCCGGCAATATCCGGGTGACGTTTGACTACACCTTGGGATACATGGATAGTGTGGCGAAATCTGGGCGTGTGGAAAAGTGACATTTCTACGTATTCCGAAAGAATATACCTTCTTTACTCGTATCCACATCTCTCCCTTCCCCACCCCTTACAACCCACCCCACCAATCGCTCAACCATCATATGATGAACCTTGTTGCTTTGCGTTTAACTAGGCTAACCTTCGTGCAACCTTAGTTCTTGGTCAGTAGATATACAGGCCTGTGCAGCTAACTTCATTCATTCAATTCAATTGCACAGCACACACACCAATGTACAAACACGTCTCACGAGCGGGACCCAGAGTGGCCCGGCTCTCCCGCAACATGAGCACCCAAGCACACAACTCGTCGCCCGGCAAGTTTCGAAAACTGATGCGACTGACGGTAGCCGGAGGGCTTGTAGGCTACTCCGCCGCCGTCTTTTTCGCCTCGCGAGACGAGCGTTTCAGAGACATTTTCATTGAAAAGTTCCCGTTTGGCCGGCCCATTGGCGAGTACTTTGAGGAGCTGGAAATCAAAAAGAACAGAGACTCCTCGTCGGTGCCCAAGCCGACGCCTGCCCCCATTCCTCAGGGCAAGTCTCGAACCAACCATCTGTCTGCCCTGTACCCCGACAAGAGCAACCCGCATGCTATGACCAACAACCCCGACGGCGATTCACACCAGGAGCGAAAGTTCAACCTCGAGAGAGCTCTGTCTTCCAAGGGCTCCAAGAAACAGTACTTTGATCCTCTGACCGAGAACCAGGGCAACTTCTTTGACCCCTCTAGTGGCGTTGTTGCTGAGGAACACAAGGAGTACCTGCCATTGATTCTTCTGCACGACTCTGCCGACCATGCTGCCCGACACTCGGCCATGGCTCTCAACGACCTCATCTCCTCCATCAACACCTCCATTGTCACCAACGACTCGGTCAAAAACGTCAGCGACTCGCTGATCCAGCTGTCCGAGTTTGTCGCCAAGAACCACCCCGAGATCCAGACCCAGCTGTCCGAGCGTCTGGGCGAAAAGGCCCGCCGATTCCACTCGTTGGGCGAGCATTACCACATCATCATCCAGGACTTTCTGCAAAACGAAGTCGAGCACGGCCCCCATCAGGGCCATGCCGCAGAGGTCGAGCTGACCATCTACGAGACGGACAAGATGCGAGATCTGCGAAAGAACGTGATCCGAGAGATCCACGACACAGAAGACCTGCTGGTCAAGTACTGCAACCGGTACTCACGACCTGAGGGGCCCGTGGCCGAGGTCATCACACGACGAGTTCCTACAGTCGAGACCGTCACCCTGGAGCCCATTTCATCTGCCTTTGACGCCTCCAAGTACAGAAAGCAGATTTCTGCTGCTGAGCAGTCGCTAGCCGTGCTTGTGGCTGCGGTCCAACACTCGTCGGTGCTGGGCGTGGAGCCCTTTGTCGAGGGCGTCAAGCAGGCCATTAACAATGTGGAGGCCGCCGACCGGTCCAAGATTCTGTCCGAGGCGCTCAAGAACGTCAACATCCCCAACGACGTCAACCTGACCCCATACCTGGAGGAGATTTCCAGCAAGAGTTCCTAAGCATTTAATTAACATTAACGTATTGATTAGTATGATATGTGTAGCGTTGTATTGTATCGGAGCTAGCAAGATACAGTAGTTGCTGGACCACATTCACTTACGAAAGAACGTGTTTGACTGGCCATAGATAACAGACGCACCACGGATATTATATTGCTGCAAAACACCAGTATGACGCATTTGGTGCAAGTTGGTGCAGACCATAAGCCGCATCATGGCTTGGTGTGGAGTGTGGAGTGTGGAGTCAGTTGTAGATGTATAGTGGGTAAGCTAATTAGAAGAGCCAAACTACAGCAGTTGTTGTTCTAGGAACGTAGGTGAATATGTAATAGTTCTCTTTTTCCAACATTATCACATGAGTCTCAACTCGGCTTTCACATCTTGGCATTCACATGTGTAGCAGTTTGTGAGATCATCATGACGTAGGCCGGCATAACGTATTAATTTTTTGACAAATGTTTGGGAGCACTTTTGAAGACGAACCCTTGCTAACCCTGGTTAACCCTGAGTAAAACTCGTTAAAAAATCGGGCGTGACCTGGTTCAAGTGGTTGTGGTTCTGTTGGGTTCTGATAAAGGTTTAGCTGGACCTGGAGGTGGTTGTCGTTGCAGCATATTTTTCAATGGTGATAATTTTTTTCGCGAAAATGGAGGTCACGAAAAATTAATGAAAAATACAATATACAGGGATCCGCTTCCCCTACGGCGACTACGGTTGAGTTGACGCATGAGTGTTACCTCTTCGTCGGCTCGCGTTCAATAAATAATATCGATTGCTCGCAAATATGTTCATTAGTGCATTTTCTAAATGACACCTTTTGACAGATGATGGTCTAAGACCAACATATTTTTGTAACTTCCCTAAAAGAGTTGTTTAGATGTAACCAATCTTGTTGGCAATGTCAAGAGCATCGTGGTCGGCGGTGAGTCGGACGAAAGCCTTCTTCTTACCGTCGGGTCGGATGAGGGTGTTGACAGAGGCAATCTCGACCTCGTAGAGCTTCTTGATAGCATCTCGGATCTGGTACTTGTTGGCCTTCTTGTTGACAATGAAGACAAGGGTGTTGGAGTCCTCGATCTTCTTCATGGCAGTCTCGGTGTTAAGGGGAGAGATGATGACATCGTAAGAGTCCATTCGGGGGTAGTGAGCAACGGCCTTTCGCTGGTACTCGGGCTTCTTGGGGAGCTCGAGGACCTTGGGTCGTCGGAAAATGGTGGAGGATCGGTACTTGAGGGTCTTGGAGCCGTTGGTACCCTTGAGGGCAGCCTTCTTGGCGGTCTGAGCTTGAGTGGCGGCCATTGTTGTCGAATGTGAGTGTGAGCTAAGGAACTAAGATTTTCTGCACACAGGATTTTGATGTAGTGAAAAGTTTGGCGTGCGTTAGGGTTTGCTGTGACTGTTTTTCTAGGGCTAACCCTAAAGGCGGTAGGGTAACACGGAGAGGAGGTGTGGAGGAGGGTGTATATTATTTGGCTGGTTGATGGGGTGGAGGGTATTTACAGATATTTGTTTTTCTAGAGAGTGAGATGTTTTTATATTTGGTTTTTAAAGATCTGGTTTTGGGGTCACGTGTGTGACCTTGCATGTTCAGGTTGGTCCTTAGCCCAGGTGAGAATAAGAGGTCTACGGGTGGAATGGAGGTGTATAGAAGTGTGTGGAGGTTGATAGACACTCGGAGATGGTATTTATGGAAGGACACTCCGCACAGTAGTTTTTTAGGGCTTTAAATATCGGTGTAACGATTCCACTGATGAGATGATGTTAGAGGCTCTAAGGTGGTGAGATTCAAGATGGTAATATTTGTTTATTAGTAGTGGCATATGATTACAGACCTACTGGTTCCTTTATTTACCTTATAGATGTCATTTAACAACCAGGTTAATTTCATCCTGCCTCTCATTGGCTACACTGGCTCATATTATTGAGCTCCGAAAGCTAAGTAACTCACACACTTCATTCAACTAATCTCTTAGCTAACAGCAACACAACACACGGGTATAATTGCTGCCTAATAAAACTCGTATCTATCAGCCATCATTCTGGCCTCCACATCCTGCTTGTTTTTGATAGTGATGGGCGGTTTTTTGCATCCAGATGTTCGGAAATGACGGTTGAAGCCCAGAGGGTCAAAAGTGCGCTGACACTCGGAACATGTCACTGTGACCTTCTTGTGAGTATTGGATGATGGCGAGTACATTGTGATTGTGGTGAATTAGAGGCTTTCTTTCTGGACATTAATATATGTTGCACTTGCTTTGCACTTTGGGGCTGATAATATGACCAGTCTGCCTCATTGTTATGTACAAGTACGATACAGTATTTGTATGAGGCTGGGGAGTTTGAAAGTGGACAGTATATATATTTGTTGGAATGAATGCCAGGTCTGCGTCTTAAATGTGATTTTATTGCATCTCAGGATCTCCAAATTATGAGGGATATGTGGACAGTGTATATGAAGCCAGGCGTTATGTGATGAGAATATCTCTTTGGGGCAAGGCGAGACATGTGAACAAAATGCCAAAGGATTTGAAAGCAGAATGACGTCAGAAATACGACCTGTCGGGTATGTGAAATTATTTGTTTTGCTGGATATGTCGTTCAAGCTGTACAGTATCTACAACATTCCAAAGAGGTCAGTTTGAGGGGTCATATTGGGAAATAGAAGAGGGAGGAGTTCAAAGGAGGTGTGCAAACTCATCAGATAATATATTGAGATCAGATAAGGTAGCATTATAGTGCCTCACCTTACTGAACATGGACTATTAGATTCTTTAAGAACGTAAGCTGACTAACCAACAGAGATGTGATTACTTCTGATACTGGGTTATTCTATGGAACAAAAGAGATTGATGCAGTCCACTTCTATATTCAGCTTTTATACTCTGTTCTGAAGGGTCAAGAACATGTTTGCTTTGTAGCCATGTAGCTAGTTCTTCTAGTTAGGTACTTGTAACAAAAACTGAGAATGAATAGAACGAGTGCTTTATAAATAGTTAAAAGCTGTCAATTGCAAAGAATCCAGTTTCTTTTCAGATCTTATCTTTATCTACAAGTCAATCCAGCTTTCATGATTACCACCATTGACGTTTGAAGGCCAACTTCCAGAGAAGGTCTCTGCTGAATACTACAGCACGGCTAGACCTGCCAAGAGAGTGTGATTATGTTTATAAGTGTCCACTGTTCGGGCAATTGTATACACAGATTAGGGTGTAGGCTCGCGGCTGAGAAAAACAGGGCCCTCAAGACAAAACCAAATAAAATAAAAAACAAAACCAGAAACAAGCGGCGGAAGCCATAAGCGATATAACAGCGCGATACAGTGCATACACCCGCATCTACACACTTTTGGTCGTCCGATCGCAAACTAACAACTACCCTTGAGATCGAAGTTAAACTAAAAACGAATATCCTGACAGGAATACGACCAGCCGTCTTTATGGAGTCGTCTTATATCTTTATTGATTTTTGATGTGTTGAGTAGGACCCTTAATACTGTGATTTCTGTCGCCTGATGTATAAATACGTTTGATACTACTGTAAGTCTTCAGAGATATTTTTGGCACAGCTTGAACATGGTTATGGGTGCCGATCAGTCTCATTTACGACGCAGAACTCACAACATTGCTAGAACAAGTATTGCTCAAGTAGGTAAAAGGGGTTTAGACGTTTGAGTCATTTACGGCCGTGTCAAGTAGATCTGTGAGACTTTGACAGCAAATATCGTTTATGGACATAATTATCCGAAATGCAGATACAGTGCGCAACCATGGTGAAGATCGTGACTTGTGACATGCCGAGAATATGAGAAGGGTATACAGAGAGAATCGAGACAACACGGAAATAGCATAAAAAGACATCCAAATCGAATAAAGACACTCCTTGTTCACGTACACATGTCTACGCCACCATCCGACAATACTCGGAGGTAGCTGAGAGTTTCTCCGAAACAAGAAATCACGTCGGAGACTCTTTTCCGTTTACAGAAGCTTCCATTAGCGTAACGGCTTTTAGCTCCAACTAAGATACTTCGATGTGTACTCATTAATTCAATATATTTCTATGCTATGGTATGGTATTCTAAATGCAATTACTGGTGGGTGTGGTCTGTGAACTCCTCAGAGCTAGCCGAGTGCTCTCCAGCAGTCTCAGAGGTGTATCCCTCAGGAACCTCCTCATGTTCAGGCTTGGGCTCGCCCTCAGGGTACTGTTCGCCCTGAGAGTTGCCTCGAGACTCAATGTCGTAGTTGTTGTGGTCTCGCTTGGGCATTCGAGCAGCAATACCAACCACATCCCAAGGAGTAGCCGGGTTGGACTGCTTGAAAATCTCGTCAATCTCCTCGAGCGACCGGCCTGCAGTCTCGGGGTACAGGAAGTAGATGACCGGCACCATGCATGCGTTGATGGCGGCGAAAATCGTGTACGTGTACGACTGGATGGAGTTGAAGCCCACGGGACAGATCATGACGACTGTGAAGTTGAAGAGCCAGTTGGAGGCGGTAGAAATACCGGAGACGGGAGCTCGAACCTCCAGAGAAGTGATCTCAGCGGGGTACAGCCAGGTCATACCTAGCCATCCGATAGCAAAGAAGGAGTTGAAGACGAAGAGGAAGACACAAGCAGCGATACCAGCAGCTCTGTTATCGTCGTTGTTGGGGTCAGCAGCCCACGCAGTACCCGTCAAGATACCCATAGTGCAGGCCTGTCCGATAGCTCCAAACAGCATGAGCTTTCGTCGTCCGAATCGCTCAATAGACCAGAAGGGCACAAACGAAGCCATAAAGTATTCGGTACCGTTGGCTGCAGCAAGAGCTCGCGAAACAACGTCGTCCATGTGCAGAGAGTCCTGGTAAATCTTGGCGGCGTAGTAAGTAATCAGGTTGATACCGGTCAGCTGCTGCATGGCCTGGTTCCAGAAAGCCAGACAGGCTCGATGGAAATGCTTTCGCTCTCCGTAAGTGAAAATCAGCTTGAAGGTCTCGAAAGCAGTCATCTGCTCAGAAGCAGCCAGGTTCTTCTTGACCTCGTGGATCTCGTAGTTGATGTAGTCATCATTGGGTCCACAGTTTTCAAGAGCAGACCACACTTCTCGGGCCTCTTCTTCTCGTCCGACCTTGACCAGCCATCTGGGAGACTCGGGGAACTCGAGAACAAAAGCGACAATAATCAGAGCAATGAGAATCTGGAAAGCAACAGGGAAACGCCAGTCCATAGAACCGACCTTGACGAAGTAAAAGGCGAAATCAAGCCAGTAAGACAGAGCAATACCTCCGGAAATCAGACATCCCTCGATCATGACCATGAGACCTCGATCTTCGGGACGCGCACACTCAGACTGCCACATGGGGACCGTGGCTGTGATAAATCCGTTTCCAATACCTGCAACAACACGTCCGACAATAAGCTGACCAAGATCGTAAGAAGCCGTCTGAATGATAGCTCCCACAATCATGATCCAAGTTCCGAAATAAATAACCCTTCGTCGTCCCAGCTTGTCTCCAAGATAAATAGTAGACAGAGCGCCAACCATACATCCCAGCTCGTAGACTGCAATAGCAGTACCCTGGATGGTGGCAGTGTGCAGAGAAGTGTCGTCGACGGTGTTGATGGTCTCAAACTGTTCTCGGAAGGTCTTCAAGTTGAGCAGACCGCCCATGACTCCCTGGTCATAACCAAACAGAAAAAAACCAAGACCGGCGATACCTCCGATAGCTCGTTGGAGAGTCTTACCTCTCAGTCCAAAGTACTTTGTACCAGATGCTTTGGAAAATAACATGGTGTGAGTTGATAGATGTGGTTTCTCATAGGGGGTACCGTCCCCGTATATATATATCCATCCTCTCCAGAGACGGCTCGTACTATCTCGTAGTCTTTGTTATGGTTGTCAAGGTTTGGCTCTTTTTGCTCCATGCCGACAGAGATGACCCAGAAGCTTGTTTTTAGGTGATAGATGGCGAGCTAATTTGGGTGAGCAATCCATCGCACTAATTTCAGGGGCGATCGGTAAACACAGGGCTATAGGTGTGGGTCATAGCACTAACTGTTTTTTCCCGCGTATTTTTCCACATTTAATCCGATTTAATCGACTTTTTCGATAGCCCACTTTTCCCACCTCTTCTCCACCACCTCGGCTTTTCTCTTGGCTCTACTTTCGCTCTCTTTCGCTTGCTTGCCTTATTGGCGCATCCAGCGGCTTTTTTTTTTTATTCTTTCGCTTTTCATTTTGCCAGCTGTGACGAAGGGGAGAAGGTCAAATTTTAATCCGCGGAGGAGACAGCCGCAATGGGTGAAGAGGATCTCAGTGGCGAAAAATCTGGCGATTTTCTGACCCTCAGTTGTATCTGGTTCGGAAAAACCGTTATATTGCCGCATGAGAAAAAGTCCGGTGCCAAGAACCCGTTACCTTGTTGGCGCAAGACAGCAATGTCAGGGACGTCAGGGGCATGAGCGTGACAAAGACTTTTGAGTAAGCAAAGGTCTAAAGTGACACACAACAAGGGACCAGAAGGTCTTATCGAAGATCCATCCCGTGATATCTGCATGCCAAGGATATGAATGCTTGGTACCTTGGTTGCTGTCCAGGTGACGACTACTCTGCCAACTCGTGCAACAGCGTTCAGTGGGGTACTACGGCTGAAGTCCAACCCACAGCGTGTTAAAGTGGGATTGGGAGAGGTGACGGCTTCCGCTTTCTGTCTCCGTAGCAACCATCCAAAGTTGTCTTCAACGCTATTTTCCGAGCTTGTGCAGATCCAAGTATGTGAAATGACGACACTCCGGCGTAAAAGCGAAATACAGCTCCTTATTGGGTCTTGTTGCGAGCGTATTCAAGTGTCTAAGCAGCAGGAAGGTCTAAACGAGTCTCAACGTGAAGCTCCTATGAATAGACAAGTGCCTACTAGTATTGGTGTCTGGTGACGTCATCTTCACGTGAGAACATTCTCTCACAATGATGGACGTAGCTTATTGTATACGGTGACGTCAAGCATTCCTATGGAGCACCCTGGACTCTACTTGTAGGTAACCACCAAAGACGGAAGACCTATTTGGGACGGCCGAAAAAAAAGAAATAGAATATTAAACGTCCTGCACCGTTCTCATGCACTTATCCGACTTGGCAACCGTGTGAAACGGTGAGATCGGGGCTAAAACACGTCCATCAAAGGTCAGAAAAACATTGGAAAAACGGGTCTTCTCTAATCTGATAGTCCCAGACTACATAGATCTTCGATTTGCCGTCTGACACTCACTGCCATTCCAACCGTCAAAGCTAAACAGAAAGAGTGGGGTGCACTGGAGGTTGTTACGTTAAAGGGATGTAAATGTTTTCACAAATGTGGGGTAAACATACGACCGGGCCTTGCCTGAAAAATCAGGGCTGTTTCAGAGCGTTTAATTGTGCTGAGACAACCTCATCGGAGGGGTACATGTGACATGGTGGGGGGTAAATCCCGCTGAACCCTGGCAAACTAGATCCCGATGGATGGAGATAATGCTAGAGTTTTTTTTGCTGTTTGGCCGTCTACATTTGGCTCTCTCTTAAGCTTGCACATCATACGACTGGCAGAGATGGAAATAAGGGGAGAAGAGGGGGTTGAGTATCTGTAACAAGTATCGTACTTTCTTCTCAGTAATATCTCGGACTCCACAAGTTGCCAGATGTCACGATCTTGCGCACCAAATTGCTTTTGCAGACTTGTTATTTTTAATATCAAAGCAAAGTATCTTTAATATCCGAGGCTGTGCATGCCGTACCATTTACATGACAAGCTCTAGCAACTCTTGAAAACTATTGTACCGGCACCACACACACACTTTCACAAGCCTTTTCTCCTATATGACATCATTATCTTCATACCTCGTATCTTCACCCCCCATATCTCGGTCTCCTTTATCTCCGACCCGACAAGGTTACCGTCTGTGCGTTTTGTCGTTCCACTTGACAACCCTGTATGTTCATCCCTTTATAGGAGAGCATGACGTCATAAGGCTATGATGCTTAAAGGGCACGGCACTGAAATGTGGGGATAACCATGGCTAAAGGGGTATAGCTGAAAAGAGCGTCCAGGAACGAGTTAAACAAACAGCTGAAACAAATGATGTACTTTTCAAGTCCCTCAACACACTCCGCGGCAAGTGTCTCAGATCCACGGACTATTGTTGCCCAGTACAACACCGCGTTTCAGCTACCTGCATGCTACAGGCAATAGTTTCCATATTAGAACAAAGACAGTATTTGCCGAAGGCCGGCTTGAGATGTTCCGAACAAACAGCGTTTATTTTTGTCTCCTTGCTTGCTTTCTGCAAAGTACAATTTTTTCCCACAAGCTTTGCCAACAAACTTAGTTGGGATTAGAGGAGAGTAAAAGGTTGACTGACATTGCTAATTGTTCCGAAAAACGCGGACCACGCGGAAAACACGGAAAACACGGAAAACACGGAAAAAGTCGGGTGTTTATTGTTTACCTCACGTGATTTCGCGTTTGGAGATTCACGTGACTTGGAATAAGGAACGTATGGTAACAACAGAACAAGACTACAGTGGCACAGCCCATTCACGTGCCCAGACAACTATTCAATGTTTATTACCATGATTACATAACCCTCCTCGTACCTACAACTTCTTCTGAGCTTCAGTGTAATGGGCAAACTCGATAGGGACATTAAATCCCTTCTTGATCTCGGGAATAGACAACAAACTGTTGAGCCACTTTTCAAGCACAGGGAAGTCCTTCTCCACATTAATCTCAAGCAGGTTTGATCTCTGGATCCAGCCAACAAGAGCAATATCGGCAATGGAAATGTGGTTTCCAACAACAAATCCGGTTCCGTTCTTCTCAATTCGCTTGCTCAGAACATCGTACAGTCGCTTGGTCTCGTTGGTGTATCTGGTGACTCCATATTCGATTTTCTCGGGAGCGGCGTATGTGAAGTGGTTAGCCTGTCCCTGCATAGGTCCTACTCCTGCGTTCTGGAAAAACAGCCATTCCTGAGTCTTGTAGAAGTCTGCAGTTCCTCGAGGGAACGAGATTTTGTGGTCTTTATCATACTTGTCAACCAGGTACTCGAGAATGGCTCCTGATTCGAAAATGGCAAAAGGCTCGTCTCCAGAAGAAGGGCCTTCAGTATCTGTCAGAGCAGGGATTCGTCCGTTAGCAGACACTTTTCGGAACTCGGGAGTGTGCTGTTCGCCGTTCTTGATATCGACGCTGACCACCTTGTAAGGCAAACCAAGCAGCTCCAGAGCAATGGAGATCTTGTGACCATTAGGAGTGGGCCAGGTGTAAAGAGTGAGAGTCATTTTGGTCGATTTCAGTCAATTGAGTGTTTTGGTTCAATGCGCGTTGTTTTTGATCCGGATCGGAGTGTGGAGTGTCTTATTAGCCACTCTCCAACTCTTTTATATCGTGTCCTCCATTGTGGCGCTAAGGGTGGATTTCGTAAGACTAGTTAGGATGACATCACTGCATTTGTCAGCCCAATGCACGATAACAACTTTATATGGGGTGGGGTCAGCCACAGTGTGATATTAAAAAATGAGGGGTTGTAGACAAGAGACATAGATGGACTATTAGTGGATTGGCAATTGCAATTAGTAATTGTCTTTTCCTTACTAGCATTGAGCTACATAGCTCTCTTGTTAGGTGCACAATTGTTAGGTATGTACCGGTACAATGTTGTTTGGAGCTCATCGATAGCCTGAAACGCCCCAGAGGCTGGATATCTGAAACTGTGGCTGTTCACCACAGTAGCACGTAAGTCGTATCTTTCTACTTATCTGTCTGGTTGGCCCTTAGGCTTTAGCTAGACCATAGGCTTTAACAAAGTAGGCTTTAACAGATAGGCTTTAGATGGGAGATTGGGCGCTGTGATTTGTTGGTCTGGAGGGTGTGAAATGGACGTGTTTTTGATTATTCGATAGGCACTAAGCTCAGTGGGTGATTACGACTCGATTGGAAATTCAATTGTGGCTCAGAAGTAATAGAGTGGAGAGTTAATGACCAAGTACTGTAGGCGTTATGATAGAGACTTGATGCAATACCACACCGAAGTTATAAACAATGAATACTATGGCCACAAGGGTTCATTTCTTCATGCATGGTGTCATATCATAAACGAATACGAGCTAACCGGTATCTTCAAACAGCAGGAAGGTTCAGAGCATCAAGAACATCTTGGGTGCTCCTCTAGAAGGCTGACTTACAAAACAGTGGATATGGCTTGGTATATTGTTACCAACGGTCATATTCGCCACTGATAAGATGCAGCTAGAGATGCATTCATTAATGCACGTATGACAGTGTCTGAAGGAGGCGAATATCATCTTGGTCCTAGCTGGTGTACCAGATACGTCGTAAAAGACTCAGACAATATCAAAACCAGCGTATTATGTGACATAGAGGGTTTTAGAAGCCCTCAAATCACTCACTACACCGTTAAACAAGCGAGTATTCACATTCCCTTGTGTCCTCGTATGTGCCTGCTCCATTAAACTCTATTAAGGAACAAGCAAAAATTAATTTGCGAATACTCCTTCAAAATGAGACCGAAGAGACAAGTTGTTTTAGCTAATTATTGATACACTCCTGATGCTTTGATAATCTGCTTCTTCTTTGTTCCAAATCCTTCCAATCTCCTCATAGGAAGGCAAAAGATTCTCTCAGAATATTTTGCCACCCAATTGGGAACACCTTAACTATATCCAGCCACCTTAATAATACAGGGTGGCGAGTTAGGCAGAATATATGCTGTTTTATCAGATATAAAGTAGATAGCCGTATTTACCGCAAAATCACAACAATTTTGATACTAATAACTCCATTGATATTTCCAACACCCACCGCTCAATAGAACATTCCAAGAATTTCTACAAGGTTCTGTCTTCTTCGTATATGCACGTTTTGGGAGAAAATAAGCTCACGACAAACTTTATACCAAACTCAAACCACCATCCAAAGAATATATAAACCCCCCTGAGGTCCCAGTTTTTTCAGTATCAGAAGTCGATCAGTCTGTGAGCATCATGCTAAGGATTCGATCACTTCGAGAGCTGTTGACACTGCTGAGCGAAAGCGAGGAAGCAGTAGTTGTCTTGCGTGAGCGGGCATATCTAGACTCCTTCCAGGACGTAACTATCTAGTTACCGAGTTGGAGCATCAACACACCTCTCTTCATGCATCGACGATTTAGAATGATGACGAGTGAAGATTTGCAATCTCCTCATGAGTTCCTTATCTCAGATGGGTCGCAACCACGGGTGAAACTCCCAGCATGAGCAACACTTTGGGGTCTGCTCTACTGGTCCTGTCGCAAGACAGTATTCCAGAAGCTTGTTGAGCGAAAGCTATGACGCAGCTGGAGAGTCGGATTAAAATAGTACGATGCGGAACTCCTTCATTGGAGTTGTGATGCAACACGTACAAGCGAGTAACTAAGACGTGAAGCGCAAGCTGCCGAGTGAAAGGAACCCTTCAGTACATGCCATTGGACGCAGAATGATGATAAGACCGCTTAGCCAGCCTCTTGAGTTCTGTCTCCTTCAAAAGCTGTGACGGGCACGAAACATTGTCCATGAGCTTGCTATGACGGACAGTAAATGTCTAGAGCACGATGATGGGTAGCACCCAGGGTGAAATTCCCAGCATGGATAACACGGTTAAGAGACAGCAGTTCACTTGAGCATGAGCGTCTGAAAAGACCGCCATTGAGCAAAGCGTTTGAGCCAATCCTGCCAAACCGCCAGGTAAGAACCGAGACTGAGCAGTCAAGTTAAGCCAGCACGAAAGTGATTCTGTGAAACGAAGACGCCAGCCAGAGGTGACACTGTGAACTGTGAAAGCAGTATTCCAGCACCTAGAGACATGGGCCAGAGCCAATCAGTAAGAGCCAGTGCCATGTCAATGCCAATAAGAGCCAGCTGATGAGCTAGAGCCGATAAGAGCAGATACCAGGACCAGAGCCAATAAGAGCCAGAGCCACACGAGAGACTCCCTAAGAGATACTCGCTTCAGAGAGAAACTCACAGGGTGAAATTCCTTTTTGAGATACTCTTTTTGCCGCCTAGAACCGAAGAGCCAAGCGAAAGCCAGAGCTGCCGGTTGCTGAAAAGCTGTGCTGTAAAGCCAGTTGAAGCCTAGAGCAAAGATCTGCTAGACAGACGCCTAAAGGTCAGAAGAGCAGTGCCAGAACCAGCTGAAACGCTAGAGTCAGAGCAAGACCCATAAGTCCAAAGAGCAATAAGTGTTCACAGGCCGCCAGAGTCATTGGACCAGAGCCATTACCAGAGCCTTGAATGAGCCAGAGTACATTACCAGAGCCACAGAGTCTTAATTGAACCCGAGCCAGAGTAGCCAGTGAGTCCCATGAGGCCATAAGAGCAGCCAATGAGTCCAGAGAGCAATAAGAGCACAGCATAAGTCCAGAGAGCAGCAGTCAGAGCCACTAAGTCCAAAGAGCATTAAGTGCCAAAAGCCGTTGAGCCATAAGTCCAAAGAGCAGAGCTTCTACGAGCCAGTAAGTCCAGAGAGCAATGAGAGCCATCAGCCACTAAGTCCACAGGCAATAAGAGCTTCAGGAGTAGGAGTCGAACCTCACAGAGGAGTAGACTGCCGAACCTGTTATTTAGTTGAGAGGAGTAGGTGAAAATCCGAACCTCTGGGGTTAATAAATCATGGACCATAGAGTCCCACCCAATATTTGAGATTGTAGATTTGTACTTGTATTTGTAAATTGTAGATTTCTAAGTGAACCAAAATAGTTGCACGTCAAGCAAAACTAACTGAGGCAGAGGTCATACCACCAGATCATCCGGAGGATAACATGCAATACTTTATACTCTTTTGAGCCCTAACTTACCCTTACAAGAGCATGATCTTCACAGCTGCATGCCACCTTAATATGCACCCTTACAGTCCTGATCGATTCAAAACTTATTCAACCTAAACAAAATCCATACCATTGTGATCCCCTGCTCACTACCAACACGCTCATACCATCAGATTACCAATTAACGCAATATTTGGGCCGGTATTCCCTCCAAACCTCGCGACCAATACACCGTCTCCTACCCGGATTCAACGAGGGCGTCTGGTGTAGTTGGTTATCACATGCGCTTAGCATGCGCGAGGTCCCCGGTTCGATTCCGGTGTCGTCCATTTTTTGCTGATTGCAACTGTTTTTGGAGCTGGAAAAGTGGTGGTATCTCTGGGTCTCTCATTTCAAGCAAAATACTTGCCCCTGGTACTTGAAATACACCCAAACCTAACCATAATTTTACCCAATGCTCCCATAGCTTAAATGAACAATAGTTTAAAATCTCAAGATCCTTCCATTCCTCCTAGGTAGGGATGGTTTTAAAATACTAAAAAAACGAAACAGAAAGTAGATGATATAGAAATGATCTCCTTTTTCAGACGTACACAATGGAACTATTGGTTCCGTGGTTATTTGCGTATCTGCACAAAAATTATTTTAACTTCCGGTGACCAAATTAAATTTTTGACAGGTTAAGAGTATGTCATTTTTTTCGAAAATTTGAAATTGGTATGGATCGATTCTTTGGAGTGTCTTGATGTCGAATATGGCGTTTACTAAGCGTTTTATTACGCTATGCTGTTGCTATTGTAGCTTGAATAAAACTACTTGTTTGGGGTATATCTCGTTGAATATATGTGCTACGAGGTTGTAAAGCAGTCCATTGGAACCGCACTCTTCAGGCGATCATTATGGTATTACTACAATCGTCTTTTGTAACAGTGAGTGGTTGTATTTCTGTATGTACATTATACCAACTAATAAGTTGTATTAATCTATGAGTGCAAATAAATTAGAGACTTCCCATCTAGTACTTTCCCTTGGAGAAGAATCGCTCTCGGAAAGAGGGCATGGGAGTGGTATCAGCGGACTCCTCTCGCTGCTTGTTAAGGGCCTTTCGGACTCGCACCTCTCGCAGGAAGAGCAGACAGATGCCGGAGAAGATGAAGGCAAAGGCGGCAAAGACCTGGGTCCACACAAACGGCTTGGTGGGGTTGTTTCGTCGGATCTTCAGGGCAATGACTTCGGAGAAGAAGGCAGGGATGGAGAAGACAGTGAAAATCATACCAGCCAGGGTAGGAAGCAGCTGGAGACCTCCAACCTCAGCTCCAATGGGTCCGACAGCGACCCAAACGGTACCCACAATCAGACCGTTGAAGACGGCGTAGAAGATGTAGACTCCGTAGGAAGTAGCGGGCAGCCAGATGCACAGGTCGAAGATGACAATGAGCAGAGCAGCAACCAGGGTCATGTTGATTCGGCCAAACTTGTCAGACAGGTATCCGACAGCAGGTCGTCCAATGGCCATGGAGCCAGACATGATGGCGGAAATGTTGGTGGCCTGGTTAGCAGTAAGGCCGATAGCCAGACCGGAAGCAGACACGGAGTAGAGCATGACAATGTAGCCCGCCAGAGAGAAGAAGCCCCAGGCGAAAATCAGAGCACACTCGTAGTGGAAGAAGAGCTTCCAGTTGAAGCAAGGGAACTTCATCTTGAATCCGGGGTTGGGCTCTCGGATGAGAATGGCGGCACAAATGTTGATGACAAAAGTCATGATACCGGTGGCTCGGAAGGCCCACTCCAGACCCCAGATGTTGATCCATCGCTGGGTGGTCAGAATGAAGAGCACACCGCCAACACCAGATCCAGCCACAGACAGACCGTTGGCCAGAGATCGCTTCTTCAGGAACCACATGGGCACAATGTTGATAGTGGGAACGAACAGAACACACAGGGACAGGCCCTGGAGAAGACCCTGGGACAGGTACAGGTGCCAGATCTTGGTAGCGAAAGAGGCAGACACCTGAGAGCCGGTCTGCATGCAAGCGCCGATAAACAGAAGAATTCGCAGATCCACGTACTGGGTACACTTGATGTAGAGAGGAGCAAAGAGGAAACCGGTTCCCAGAGCCAGACCACCTACAAAGGCGTAGTCCGTAGCAGTGGCGCCGGCAAAGGTCTGGTGTCGCAAGTAATGGGCCAGGAAAACGGCAAACGAAGAGTTGACACCCCAAGAGGTGGCGTTGATGGCCATGGCACAGCCAACAGAGACCCATCCGTAGCCTCCATCGGGAGGAGGTCTGAAGCCAGGAGGGAAAGGAGAAGGAGCAGCAGCAGGCTTCTCTTCAGCGTGTTCCGGGAACTTCTCGGACATGACGGACATGACTCTGTCCAGCTGGTTGCTGATGGTGGGAAGGACGACATTGTCATCTACAACGTCTCCACTGAAAACCACCTCGTGTTTGTCTCCTACCGACTTGACCGAAATTCCTGCAATGGACGAAGAGGAGCTCATGGTGTGTGTTTGCAGATTCTAGGCTGTCGAGAAAGGCGCGATTTCTATATATATAAGCATTCCGACGGATTGTGAGAATCCCGCTGGAGTACTTCCAGCCGTGCGTCGGTGTTAAGGTCTTGACAGCCTAATGCGCATTGGGTTTTTGAAGCCCGGATAGGGTTTAGAGACGGCTAAAGTGGACATATTCAGGGCCGGATAATATGGGGTAGGAGCTGTCTAGAGATGTGGGGAAAGTGGCAGATTGTTTAGAAGAGCTGTGGTAGTAACCTGGACCAGGTTTTATTGCTGTTGTGTGCCATTTTCCACCCCGTTGAGTCCCCTTTGCTCCGCTGAAACCCCTACATATAGCGTGTTATTTAAACTGCAGAGCTTATCTTGTGCCTCGGCACATTTATCTTCTTTGAATGGTTTTGTTGAGTCACAAGACGGACACGGCGTTTCGATGTCTCCGATGTCGAAAAACCGACACCACGACACGTCAGTATATGTGACGTAACGGACCCACTGCCGCTTACAAACGAGGGTATTCAGCTCGTTCTAGTGCGGCTTTACAAAGTGCGGCTAAAATCAACCTTGTGGGCAGTTTGTAGAAGAGCCAGAGCACGGAAAGACGGAAGCATGATGCAGTGATGAAAAAGAAGCAACAAAACAAAAACCAGAGATTCTGTGCTTGACAAGCGTGCGCCTGCGCTGCGGCGTATCTTGCTGCAACTGTGGCACCAGAGCAAAAAAAAATGCCGTTTTTTCACACCCCTGGCTGGTAGATCGCCGCAAACTCTGGGGTTTGCTTCATACTTTTTTATTCCGTCAAGAGGCTAAATTGATAGAGACCGGGTATGCAACGCTTTTAACGGCTAACCCCATAGTGGGTAAAAGGTCCAAATCTCAGCTGCATTGCGTGCGCAGTTTACAAATGACGACTTTTTTTTGCAATGAGAGCTCGTATCGGGGTTTATGTATCGGGGTTAGCAGATTTTAATTACAAATTTGTCATGTCATCGGCGGTTCGGCGCAAAAAAGCGATATGCGGAGGACCCGTTCTACAACATCCGCCCAGAATAGACACGGAAGATTGCCATCTTTCAAGAGTAGCCGCTTCCAAGAAGGAACTGTCGCAGTCACCACTCCAACTCTTGGTGGCTCCATCGTATACCTCGCCGGAATTCGGATATGCAATGAGCTTCAGAGACGTGTGCGGTTGCAGCATGTCAAGAGCCTCCTTGGCAACAGTTTCCGCACAGCAATTGACCCCCATATGCGTGAGACAGGGGCAAGACTTGGCCATGTCGGCGATAGACGAAAGTTCCGATCCATCTGCAAGCGTAGAGACCCCACCTGCATTTTTCACACTGAGCGAGAGGCATGTGGGTATCGAGATACCAATGTCATTGAGAACATCGATCAATACCTCAACTTCGATTTTCGACGGAATCGTCTCAATCAACAGCATATCGGGACTACCGCCTAGTAGCCCTCTGATTTTGAACTCATGATGCCGTCTGATATCCTCCTTGGAGTAGCCCGTATAATCTCCGCTGTACTCTTGTCCGCCTCCCAGCCAGGCTCCAAACGGACCTACTGAAGCGGCTAAAAGCGTCTTTTTAGCGACACTGACTTCTGAAATAGCTTTTCGGACCAGCTGCTCGCTTTTCCGCAACATCCAAAGCGCCTCAGGCCATGCATCAACCGCTCCAGCCTTGATTGTGCCCTCCAGAGACGCCTGATACGACGCAGAAGTGACTATATCTGCTCCAGCCACTACATAGTCTTTGTGAATGAGATAGAGCCGGTTGGAGGCGTCTTCAGAGCTCTCAAGCCATTCAGGATGGGCACTAATAGCTTTGTTGGCTGCATCAATCTGATCAACAGTCCACTCGCCGTCAAATTGGACGCTATCGAGATAATCGGAATTGATTGGAAGCAAAAACTTGGCAGACCAGAGCGTGAGCCACAGAGGATCAGAGCAATCGATCCCCCGATTCTCCAGCTCGGTTCCCATACCTCCATCGAGAATCAGCATTGTTGATGCGGTGAAAAATAGTCAAAGTTTGAACCTTCAGTAGTAGGGCTAGTTGTCGCTATAGTTGAAACTGGTTGTGGAAAAGTGATGAGAAAATGGGTAGTTCAAGATGGACTTAGAGCTCTAGCCACTCTTATATACCAACCCCTCAATCACACTACTAAGACACACACTGAAACTAGCTTGTATCACTCAGACGCATGCATCACATGCACAATCTGTGTATAGCTGGAGTTTATCATAACGCCTGACTTGTATAGATTTCCCCATACTGTATCTGGAATTGAGTCTGTTATGGACAGCATAGTGGTTTATGAAGTTTCTGGAGTTGGTTACTGACACTTTTCAGCGGGTTTATCCAGAGCACTGTAGCTCCTTGGTTCAGTAATTAGAATAATATAGTGGGTTTCACCACAATTACCAACCACTCCACTGTACTCTTGAGTAGAATTAAGACCATCTAGCAAGCCCTTGAACAGCTCAATTAAGACGTAAACTCCATTCACCGTATGGACCTCCTCTTCCCCACATCACACGACTCCTGGAAAAATAGAAAAGCACATTGAACGAGAACCAGAGCCCGCAGAAAGATAAAACCACATCCATTCGATTTGAAATTCCATGTTCAATCCCTTCTTATCTTCATTTTTCGAAATCCGTAAAGAAATGCCGTTTTTAGAACTTTCCCAACTCCCCATCATTACTCCCACTCTGTCCACTTAAATTGCAAGCCCTAAAAAGGCTCCATATATCAAAACACACCTTTACTCAGAAATCAAAAATCAAAGACCAAACAAGCTACAGTACTTGTACAAATCGCTTACTCATACAATACTGAACGTGATATTATCTTCTGTTATACATTAAATTACTCTAGATATGCAAGGGGAGTGAAAACGGGAAAAGGGGAGTCTTCTGAGACACCATGGTGGCAGCTTCAGAAATGCAGGGTATTATAAATTAGTGGGTGGGTGGTGAGTCTCTGGTGCAGCAAGTTTTATCACCGCTTGATCTTCTTGGCCCCCATAATACCCGACTTGATCTGGTTGAGATCGTCCTTGGCGTCCTCCGTCTTGAGCGGAGTGACTCCCTGGTAGCTTCGCGAGTGCCTGCTGGATCCATGGCCTCCCTGGCCTCGTCCTGGACGCTCGCTCTCCTCGCCCTTGTTGAACAGCAGCCCCTCGAGACCTCCATCTCGGTCCGAAAAGGCATTGTCTTCGGAGGGAATGCCGCCGCTTCGATAGCCGTCGTTTTCCGTCGTTCCTCCTCGTCGGCGCTTGGACGAGCCCGATTCTCGCCCGGACATGGCGCTGTCGTCGTAGTCGTTCTGTTGGGTGATTCGGGACCGTCGGACCGGTCGTCGCTCAAAGTCGCCAGCAGACAAAAATGGCGAGGTGCCCCGGTCGTCCAGAGACATTTCGTTGGTGTAGGAAGACCGGTTGCCGGCGCCCGAGAGCAGCAGCATGTTGTCGTTGGCAATGTCGAGCACAGCGCGGTCCTCTCTGAGCCGCTTGCGCTGAACAGTGATTCGCGACATGAGCCGCTCCTGGACCATGTTGACCATACGGGTGTAGTCCTCCTCGGCGACGGCGACCTCGGCGTCGTACTCGCTGTTGACGCTGTCCAGCTGGTACTGCTCCCACAGCTTGAGCTGCACCAGGCCCTTATCTCGGCTTTCCTCCAGGTCCACGAGATTTTCCAAAAAGTCCATGTTGCTGCCGGCGTGTAGCGACGACAGCGTGTTCTGGAGCGTTCGCAGCATGTCGCGGTAGTGGCGGTCGCGGTCCGATTCAAACATGTCCGAGATGTGGCCTAGACGGTAAGCTATGCTTTGTCGTCGTTTGTCTTTTTTCGCTAGCATCATCGTGAGGGAGTGTGTTGGCGTGAGGTACGAAATGGTGGGGTGATAGTATACCTCGCGGTAGTGTGGCTGATGCGGTGTGTGTGTGTGTGTGGTGTCACTAGCTCCTATGTTATCACTGTTGCCACAGCTGTTTTGGTGTTGTTCTGGCGTTTTTGCTGGCAGACGTGAATCTCGGTGGGCGCTTGCTCAATGACCGAAAGATGGCGTGGCTAGCTGCAGAGGGCTTCTTTCGCGTGCTCGGGTTTGGTGTCGGTACCCTGGGTTCGGCGGTGGTGAGTACAAGTGCAAGCTGGGACAGCGTCGGCAAAAGGCCAGTCTTTTTCTCGTGCATAATTCTGCATGCGAGGTGGGGGGAGTGGGAGTGTTCAGATTTATGGGCTGTGGAGGTGGGTCAAGGCGAAACGGCCGAAGCGGCGGTGTCAGAGGGTCAGCAGGACCTCGTTGCCACGTTTGCGGACGGTACAAGATATTTGCATCAGGTTATGAGTGCAGCCTACCGCGTCAGGATGCACGACGCGGAATCGAACTCTGATGCATTGGGCTTTGTTGAGAGGTGGAGCAGAGGGAGAGTGCAATCAGGGTAAATATAATCGCAGCAAGATAAGGGTTCGAGACAGTGATAGGGGTTCTCAAATAACGCGGAATAAAAAGGCCATGTGACGGTTTTCCGGACAAGAGTAAGCATAACGAGGATAAGAGGGGTGGGGGGAGCATGTGTATAGGGTCAGTAGACCTCTGTTATCCATAACGTCACCTGTTGTATGCCTAGTGCCGGTGCAACTGCAGTATTCGCTTGTGGCAGAGTAGAAATGGACAAGTACAGCACCAGTACTACCGGTATCGCACTTGTAGCATTCTCCTGAACTCCTCACTCGCTCTTCTGAAGCGGAAACTGGTGGGAATCCATCATGTGACCCAGGTCATCAGGGTTGCTTCTAAAACCTAGCCGTTTCAGCTAATAATAGGACCCCTATGATGGGTTTGGTTGTATGTATCGTACATGGGCGGCTATTGCGCCCCAAAACTGTGGCACTCACACTACCAGCTTCCTCATCAGCCAATCATATCGAGCCTGACAGTTTGCTGCGCCAAGGACGGTGTATCAGAACCTTTTTCCAGTGAAAAAAAAGGAGTTGCTTGACAACGTAGAACAAAGCTTAGAAGCGAAACTTAGGCCAATGCAAAAAAAGGGAGCGTTACGACGACAGTCTGCAAAACACCACAGTGACACGACACTATAGTGTGTTTACCAGACACAATAACACCCCGAGAGCTGCACTATCCCGTCCCCGCCAAACCCTACATGTCGGCTTCCGACTTGCATGAGCAGACTTCGCTAGCGTAAGAGATGAAAGTATCCATGCACGTGGTAGTTCAGAATCAGTACGGCTGACAAGGGACTAGTGTTTTGCCAAGATAAGCGGTGTCAGTATGAAAAAAATCGTATATAAGGAGACGCGGGGGAGATGGACACTTGAACCTAGCACAGAACACGTAACAGCTGATTTCGGAGCCCCGTAAACAGCTTATACGTCTCTAGCCCAACCTATTCTCTCAGAGTCTACTTGGTTTTAACTACCCCACATTTACGTTTTATACGCGGTCTCATCGAGTCATCGTATAAACAGAGATTCGCGCTCCACACCACCTACAAACGACACCAACAACAAAATGAGCACCTGGGACTCCTTTATGGCCACCGGCCTGGCCTCGGTGGAATCGTCCGTCTCCGTCATTGCCATTCTGGGCTTTGGCTACTATTGCCGAACGAAAAACATCGTCACCGACTCCGGTGAGGCCTTTGTATCCAAGCTGAGTACTCACATTTTCCTGCCCTGTCTGCTGATCACCGAGATGGGTCCCCATATGACTATCGAGAGTATCACCCAGTACTGGCCTCTTCTTTTGGCCCCCATGCTGGTGCTTCTGCTGACCTACTTCATTGGAAACACCATTGGACACAAACTGCTGGGCTTCCCCAAGTACATCACCGCCGGTGTCATGTTCAACAACACCACCTCTCTTCCTCTGCTTATGCTCAAGGCTCTGGGTACTACTGGAGCTCTGGACCTTCTTGTTCCTGATGGAGGCAAGCTGGAGGATGTGGTCAAGAAGGCCAGTGCCTACGTGCTGCTGGTTTCCATTGTCCACACCATTGCTCGATTTTCTCTGGGCCCCATTATCATGGGCCAGAAGGAGGAGAAGTTTGAGGGAGAGACCACTCCTCTGCTTGGAGGAGCTGTGGGACGTCTTGAGCAGCAGGCCGAGACTTTCTACGAGCGACACATCTCCAAGTTCATCAACGCCGCTGTTATTGGAGGTCTGATTGCCATTTTCATCGGAATCATCCCTCCTCTCAAGTGGTTCATTTTCGACTTTACTCCCATGAAGGCCTCTTTCACTCAGGCCGTCACTGATCTCGGAGAACTGTACCCTGCTCTCCAGCTCTTTGTTCTCGGTGCCAAGCTTACTGCTAAGCCCTCCGATCCCGTTAAGCCCTCTTACATGGCTTTCATTTTCTGCACTCGATTCATTCTTGTTCCCATCATCGCCATCTCCTCCGTCTTCTACCTCAGACAGGCCAACGAGAACGTCTGGACTCGAGACCCCATTCTCGACTTCATTCTCATGATGACTCCTGCTGGACCTCCTGCCATCACTCTGGCTGCTGTAGCTGAGCTTGGAGGAGTTGGAGAAGACGAGCTGGCGTCAATTGCTCAGATGCTGCTGTGGTCCTACGCCATCACTCCTTTCATTGCCCCTACCGTGGCTGTGGCCATCCAGGTGGTCAAGGCCGAGTACGGACTTTAACAAACATAAAATATAGACAGTGCTGACCTGGTGCTAGCCCTCGAGAGGTGAAAATAAGGAATAGAGAAACAACTACCAGTATGGTACTTGTATAAATTATAAAACGCGGATTGTACTGTAGTCTTCAAAAGTGGCTGTTACCATATGACTGTATGACTCTAGTTGAAGAAAGTCTTAAACTAAACTTCTAACTATGGGCCAAGTAGTATATAACTATGAGAAAGGTGAACTAGAAACACTTCAGAGAACGTCATACTGGCAAAATAAACAGCTATACGGCCATAAACCAACATCCCTTTACTTCCCGAGTCTTTCATGTCGTATAATTGACCACTTTTTCGATCCTTCTTTGCATCACCAAAGCTTCTGTTGAAAGACGAGAGAGAGAAGATTGTGTAATCCGATCAAAACTGTTATCTTACAAAGCTCCAAAACACAGCTTTATCTTTCCCAAAATCACTCATTTAATTTCCCCTCATCTAGTATTACATAAGCACAATCGAATCTCGTTCCTGTCCATACAATGGCCTAGTCGCAGCGATGCTGCTTGCCCTATCTTGCATTTTATCCGGTGCAGCTTTGTGGACCTGCTTGGAGCTAATCGTCAGGCCACACAGTGAAAAAATTGCTTGTTGCAGTCATTTCTTCTTCTTCAGGGCATACGCTGCACGATTGTCAGCTCACATTGCGTCTGTCTGAGACTTGGACGAGACAGTCTACAAGTTTTTAGACAAATTGCGAGATGCATTTCCAAAGTCGACTTTCTAGAGCCAACTGTTTCTGAGACATATTTTAATTTTGAGATATAATATTTTCCAGCCGATAAATCGGAGCACTTTAATTTGCATTTTTTTTTACTCTTGTGCCAACAAAGTTAGATAGTGCCAGTGGACCTAAACGAGACATTGTGAAACACACATGTGTCAATTAGCGCAGTCCAGATTGATAATATCTCCCCATGGAACGGCCTGTCAGTCTTATTTGGCGATGATGGCGAGACTATGGCTCTCAAAAACACAAGGCCGTATTTCTGGCCCTCGTATGCAAAGTCTCAGTTTGAAAAAGTATCGTGGACAAACACTGTGGGCGCATAGAACAAAGAGTTAGACATGGAAAAGTTGACCCGAGGCCGCCAGAGCTGCAGAGAATCCGCCATCGAACTCACCAACCGTCCATTACCCATCCTCTTTGGGAATTAATCTCCCGCAGGTGCATGTGTGCCCAACTCAATGCATATGGCTGGCACTGATCGGCACCACTGGTGTAGCTTGGTGGACAAAGAAACAAGGGAAAAAGCAGGTGCGAAGACGGGGTTTAGACGGGCCAATAGAGAGAAAACAGACACCACGTCTGCTCTATGCTGATCAGCGGATATGCACTGAAGCTGGCAATCAATGGGTCCTTCCAAAGACATGGTTTGACCGGCCCGCAAAGCTACTTTGAGCGATAACCACCAGCTTCGGGATCCTCCACTCGTCCACACGGGTTACCAGCAGGTTAACACGTTCTCGTTCTGCATCGGCTTCGAGACATGACTATGCCGTAGTCCATGCACAAGCTCGTATACTTGGCGCTTAAGCTACAGGGGCTCAAGAGTGCCTGGAAGTCTGCAACGCTCGGAACCTCGTGCCGCACGACCCCAATCTGGCACCAGCTGTTACGCTCTGCCCTGCACAGGCCTGCACAGGCCAAGTACGTCATTTTCAATCGGTGCACGAGCTCTGTACCGATTGTCGCTTGCCATCAAAGTCTGCGCGGAGCGTTGGCTCCCAGACTATTGAAAAACACTTAGACTGCCCTTTTGGGATTAGCTTTGCGAGCTTGAGAAGAGCCCGGCTGCCATCACATGTCCGTATGCCGACTCTAACAATGGGCTGTGATCGTCACTGAAATGATGGGCGGGCAACTGTACGCGGGTCTGGTCAATGTCACATTTGTTTTCCCCGCCGTCCAGTATCTCCAGAGTTGTGGCGTGGGGTGGATGGTGCGTTTTTCATAGTTATCATGGTATCATTTTCTGGGAGGTGTGTGCCAACTGTAGGCTGTCAAGGTCAAAATAGCGTTTGGATAAGTACGATATTTTAGCGTTTCACGCTTTCTCGCTTCCATGTGAGAAGAGCGTGACAGGGACCGGACTTTGTTACGAGACATCTGAAAATGGGTTCCAAGTGTCCGAAAGGGGAAGGTGACGAAAAGAAAAAAATGGGTACGGGTTACAGGGCCTGCGACCGTTCCATGTATGGTCCGTTTGGATAGATGGCTCTTTGTATACATGGTGTAGGCTGCGGTTGTGTTCCCGGGCCTAATTTTCAGTGCTTCTTTTTTTTCACCGTAATTATTACCTTGGATAAGACGTCCCAGTTTTCAGCCTTTTTCAGCCTTTTTCAGCCAGTCGAGCCAAGTGCAATCTCTCCGCCAATGTTTTTCTGGGCTAGTGCCAGCATCGCATTTACGCACGGTGCAGTCAGTGGATGTGCGCTGCAAGATTGCACAGCTGCTTCAGACAATATATGTCGCTGATGTCAGATCCCTGTGGTGCATAAGCGAGAGTGTGGAGGTGGAGGATGGCAAAAAAAGGCCCAATTTTCTTGAAGATGGTTGGGAGATTAGAACGAACGACTGTGAATAATACTACATTGTGTGCTCTCCGAAGACGGCCACTAGTCGAGATAATGGTCGGACATTTTTCTTAGATGGGTAGGGCTTTCGGCGCTAGCCGTGACCCAATCGAATACACACACGACACTAGTTTTTTGCGGCCAACGTGCTCACACTCCGCCGAAGGTTGCAACTTTTCTTCGCTTTTCCAGGCACTCAGATCAGGAACGGATTGACCTGTCAGTGAGAGTGGACCATCTAACTTTGCGATGCAAGCAGCCATGTGACGGAGAAGAATCTCATTTATGAACCGCTACACTGTGCGAAAAAGAGTGGACTAGCTCCCGTGGGTTAGGCCTGGAGCATGGAAGCATCCAAGAGAACCAATATCTCGAGCTGGTTGCAAACAGGCCACATCTGGCTGCCCAGGGTGGACACTAGTGCGCCGACAGGGTTTCTGGCTTTTGGTTTTATCGTTTTGCAAAAAGTGCCCAAAAAATAGCGTTTGGCAGGCTGGGAGAGAGAGAAGTGAAAAAGCAAATATTTAGGTTCCAGATCAAAGAGAGTGTTCGCTGGCAAGGTTTGGTAACTGTGCTTGTTGTCGATCGTTTAATACAGGTCTTTATATGGACCCCGGTAGTCTTTTTTTTCCGGCCAACAAGCCTTGCAACAAACGTCCATCTACACCTCCGTTTCCCACACACTCCTTGCCCACTGCACAGCCAGCCACCGCCGTTGCAGCTAACAACGCCCACCAAACCCTTACTCACATCATAGGCACCCTCCTTGCTTCGCTCACGCGTGTCTAATAAGGGGGTAACTTTGACCAAGCACCGCCAGTACACTCTCTCTGGCTCCAAAGGCGCACCACCGACGTCACAGCCCACTTGACTAAAAGCAACACTGCTTGCGCACAAATACCCCTACTTACCCCTGGATCGCACGGTATATCAAACAGCTGACACCACCTGCCCCGCAGCCCCCCTAAACTAACATAATATCCAGACGCACCTCCTGAGTGTTTGGATAATATTGCGCCCCTAATCACTGCAACCGCACAAAAACCACCAAGATGCTGTCCAGAACTCCCCGTCCAGACACCAAGCACAAGCGCAAGTCGTCGCTCCTCGATCTTTTCGGTCTGGGACAACTCGCCAAAGACGAATCCTCCGTGCCTGAAATCTCTGCACCCATCCCCAGCTCGCTGCAGCAGTACCACTCACAGGCGCTGCAAGGAGAACTCATCGACCTGACTCTAGGCGCCAAACGAAACTCGTCCCACTTCCAGGCCGAATGCGAAACGCCACCAAAGCGACGCTCCTACTACGACCCCAACACGGACCACCTTTCGCCCATCCAGAACGTGGACGCCCATATCGTCAACGAGACCATCTCGCTGTCCAACCGAGACTCCAGCAGAGACTACACTCACCTGTCGCACTCTGCCCAGCCGTCGCTGTCGGAATCTCTGCACGACTCCGAGTCCCATTGCATGTCTGAGTCTCAACCACAGACCCCCCAAACAGACTACAACGACGATTTCGACTACGACGACGCTGCTGTTCATCAAGCCGAGTGTGTCGAGTTCCACCAGCCGCGATTCCAGACCATGAACCCGGCCTCCATGCACTCCGTCTCCACCATTGGAGACGCCTGTGTGCGAGTGGGATGCTCGTCTCCTGCCTTCTCTGATGATCCCTTCAAGAAGCGGGAGTCCATGCTCTCCATCTCCACCCTGGACCGAACTCCCTCCAAGCGAGGCAACAAAAGCGACCTCATTGATAGATACCTCAACTCCCTCTACGATACTCAGCAAGACCATCCTCCTATTGATGATGACATGGACATGGATGTGGACGAAGACACCACTCGAGTCCACTACCAGCCCCCTGTTACTCCCCCACAATCCACATTCAACTTCCCCAGCCGAGGCTCCTCCCTGCCTCAAAGCGAACCCAACACTGCATCTTCCTTCTACTCCACTTCTCATGTTTCTACGGCCAAGTCTGTCCAGGTCGAGGACGCCTCGTTTGCCATGGTCAACCCTTACACCAACGGCTCTCGATCGTCCACAGCCTCGGTGAATGTCATTCCTCGTCCCAGAGTCGCTTCTGCTGGAGGAGTGAGCCGAAAGCCCGTGCCTACTGCACGAAGAGAAGAGACTCTCATGGGCGACTTTGAGAACGAGCTGGCTCGTCTGGACTCCATTGGCACCTTTACTGAGCTGCCCCCGCCTGTTTCTTACGCCTCATCTATCGTTAGTGACAAGCTGACTCCTCACCCTGCACTGGTGAGTGCTCGAAACACGGCTCCTGGTACTAACGGCTCACAGCGAGACATTTCTCGAGGCATGGCCGGCATGTCTATCGCCTCCAACTCCATGCACTCCGTCAACTACACTGCTCGAACCCCCCAGCAGCAGCACCAGCAGCAGCCCTCCACGGCCGCCTCTACTATGACCACGGACTCCAAGTCTTCCAAGAGACTTTCGCTCAGCGGCAAGTTTGGCAAGCTCAAGGACTTTGGCCGACGAATCACCAACGCCAATGCATCCCACAAGCCCTCTGAACCCGCTCCTACGCCCGCTCCTGCTCCTGCATCTGCGTCTGTGCCTCGACCTACGTCTGATAGATCCGACCGACGACGATCCATGCTGGGCTTCAACTTTTCTTCGTCCAGTGACGAGAGCAAGCCTGCGCACCGACGAACCTCTACCCTTGGAAACAACTACATCAACGTTGCTCCTGTCATCAACATGCGGTTCGAGTCTGAGAAGCCCAACCACATGGGACGAGGATTTTAGTGTTTTTCACTGTATAATTTATTGCATTTCTTAAGATATCACCTGTATACATTTGTAGAAGTAATTAGAGCACGGCAAAAAAGATTATTCCTATCATTGGGCATTTCATAGATGCCCAAACAAGCCTGCATCATGGCCTGTGTTGGTTTAATTACCTGTCTTGAAAGGAGATGACACATGTCTTAAGACATAATATTGCAGGCCATGATAATATTCTCGGGCTCTCTACGGCTCATTTACTGCCCTTCTCGTCCAGTTTGCGTTGCATGGGACCATCAAGATGCAGTCTCTCTGATTAGATTTTTCGACCGGCATAGGCGAAATCGAAACAAGCGGAAATACGGCCGATACGG
Source organism: Yarrowia bubula (assembly GCA_900519075.1). Lineage (NCBI taxonomy): Eukaryota > Fungi > Ascomycota > Dipodascomycetes > Dipodascales > Yarrowia > Yarrowia bubula. Next base: position 1,966,695 of record ULGX01000001.1, on the reverse strand, counting down.
CGAAGAAATGTCTCACAATGTTTTTCTCATTTTTGTCTGTTGAGAAAAAAGCCTGTGGACCGAGCCGTCCTTCTATGTTATAGATTTTACCTACTATCGACGCCCTGGCGATCCACACGTATATTATTTGGCTGATGTGAATCTGCGCGATCGACTTGCTTTGTTTCACATCGCAGTGAGAAGATCAGCTTGTCGGCTGGTTGTTCAAGTGAGCAGATTTGAGTGGTTGAGTGTTTGACTTGGACGTCAAGGTTTGGACCAGCAGTTTTCAGGCAAGAAGGGAGACAAGGTTCGAAAAGCGCATTGGACAAACGACAGGTTGGAGAAAAAGAAAAGGTGCCACTCCAATGTGTCACTCAAAGGGCTCCATATGTGCCGGATTGGGTCACTCAAGCACAAGTGGATACTTCCGTCTTTCTTCTCCACAAAACCCGTATCAAAACTCGCAATTTAAATGCCCCACCACAACATGTCTCACCTTTGTCAACCGCTGGGCAAGGTTTGAGTGGATTTACAAACGCCCAAGGCTGGGTGGAAAAAAAAACAAACCTTTGGCCGGCACTACTTCCCAATCCGGAGATTGGGGGGATTGGGAATATGTAGGGGACGTGAGATTGGCTTGGGTGCATTACAGGGTCGTGGAAACGTGTGTGGTAGGTGTCGCCGCTCCAGAGGGCCAATTTTTTTTGATCGTTTTCGGTTCCATTTACAGAGTTTCTAGAAGATGTGCGTTGGGCGACGATCGCTGAATCTACTGTAGTCTAATCCCAAGTGCTTCTGTAAGTGGCAATCTAATGTGGTTACAATTATGGCATGTTGACGGGAAGCACTTGACATGGTGACAGTGAAACATGACATAATAATTGAGCCATATTTCACCTATACCGCTTTCGGACTTGTTGGACTTGTTGGACTTGTTGGTTCATTAACTAAATAAATAATAGTGGAGGTCTCACTCACGCTCCACTTCCTCGTCTGCTTCGGTTCTCCTTTTCACTCTCGGGCATGATGAATTCCGGCTCCTCAATGCCTCTTCTGGCCAGCTGATACGCCGAGCTGACCCAGCGGTCTCCAGTATTAGTTCCTACCAGCTGGAACTGGAAAAACACGCCCTTGTACGCCAGTTTCTTGAGCAGCTTGTCAATGGCCAAAATGTACTCCTGGTTCTCCACAGGATACCCCTGGGCCGTTTTCCAGCCGTTTTTCTTCCAGTCCTCCAGATGCACCGTCAGACACTCCATCACATAGACCGAGTCGGTCCGGATCTCCCACTTGGGGTAGTCTCGTCGGTTCCACACAATGCGCAGAGCCTGGTAGACGGCTGCAAGCTCGGCTCTCTGCGTCGTGTGTTTGGTGCCATGCAGAGGCCCTGAAAAGTTGCAAATGTTGGGGGCTCCAAAGACAATGCCAATTCCGCCCTTGGAGTTGACAAACCCGTTGTTGTCGCACACTCCATACGTGTAGAGCACCCGTAGAGGGTTGCCAAACCCATCAACAGTGTGCAGCCCTCCTCCTAGAGCCGTCTTCATGTAGGCCTCAGCTTCCTCCTCGTACATGAACTCCTTTGCGTTGGAATCGGGGTAGTTGGTGAGCATGAGAATCGCCATGTTTCGGTCGGTATAGACGCCGGGCTTGTGGCCCATGCGCACCACGTAGTGTGGAGTGGACACAGGTTGTTCTGCCAGGCCGTAGTTGCCGTCTTCCGCGGTGGTCACTGGTTGCATGTCTGTGGTGCGTCAATTGGTCGTGTGGGCGGTCTTATATGGTTGGGTGGGTCCTGTCCCTGGCTCAAAGCTAGATAGACACGCAACTCAATGTATATACCCGTTGATATATCTTTTGGCATGCACTTTTTTTCAAGAAAACCAAGAAAACTGTTGGGAAAGCCCAGCAAACCTTCCCAGATAGGCAGGTGCGGCTTATCGGAGACATGCACGATTGGGCAAACTTGCTTTTGATAAGACAAGGAGCAGACCGAGGGCTGAAAATCGGGGCTTTTTTTTTCACTATCGCCATTACCTCAATCTTGGTTGCAATGTTTTGGGGGGCTGACTTTGAATTTAACTTGACCGCAATTTATAGGCTAAACTCTCGGATATCTGGATAAGGCGTCATTTTGCGTGGATCCAGGGTTATTGTCCATGCAGCTGCTGGCAAGAAATACCGCCTGTGCAGAATGTGGGGTACACACAGACGCACTCGTCTGCGCCATTGTTTGATCCCTTTCCAGATGTTTCCAGATGGCTTGGATCGCTTCTCGCTTGTCTGACATTAAAGCCTTGTCATGAGACCAGTGGCTGAATATCTACACGGAGAGTTGAGCTACCGCGACAGTATAGTATTTACTAGTACACTAACGGCTGCTGATCAGTGGGGCGTAAATGCGGCTATGAGCAGTACGGTCCGTAAAATACACTACTGTTTAGCCCGAGGGTGCTGCCAATCTCAGGCCATCTACCACACCCTTGTTTTGATTGTAAGACATAGTCTGTCTGCAACTGCCGTTATCATAATCATAAATTACAGTAACCACAACATGAGCCGAAAACATGGCCGAAACACAGTGGAAACATCTATACATGCGTTGGAGGTCCTAGAACGTCAAATTTGTAGACAAAACACGTTTTTCCATGTTAAACGCTTCACCAAACTCCTCCACGCACCTCTCACGGTCGACAAGACCCCCACTGTGACCACGTGAGACACTCCGTAACAAAGAACCTCCTCCCAAAAGGGCATTCCAGCTGTTTCATTCTCTTGTGGGTATCTTCGGAACCCCTGAGACGATAATGGGGTTTCACATGACAGCTAATCAAAACCGTCATCATACGTGGGTTCATTGACTCCGCGTTTGGCCAGCTGAAGCGCCTTCTTGTACCCTGGATCATTCACATTGCACACATGCTTGAAGGAGAAAATGTCGCCGTAGAACGTCTTCATGAAAATCCACCGGTTGATGGCATAGTACAAATCCGCGTTAGCCACCAGTCTGCCACTTCTGTCCTTCCAATGCTTATCTCTGATTGCTTCAATCTCTGTAGTCATGCTCTTGAAAGCGTCCATGTTGCGCACTCGAATCTGCCACTTTTCCAGTTCTCCTCGCTGGTAGATGATCTGGAGAGCCTGATAAATGGCCACCAGCTCCGCTCGTTTCTGACTAATTCCAATCTCCTCCATTGGCCCTGTAAAATTGCAAGGGTTGTCGTTTCCAAACCAAATGCCCATACCACACATATCTGCTTCATCACGGTAAGCAGTCACATAAACGACGTATCTGTGATGTCCATCATCATCCACAGTGTATAGGCCGTTCCATGACGGATTGGCTTGTCGATACTGGTCTGCTTCGTCCCGAGAAGTGTGCACCTCTGGATGTGAATCGGGGTAGTTCTGGATCACCTCCTGGGCCTCTTTCATGTCGGTAAACGTCTCAGCACCCACATGGCTGATTTTCACGGTGTAGTAGGGCCCGGGATGTATGCTTCTGTCTCTCCAGGACATGGCTGGTATGTTTTGTAGGTGTGGTTAGTGAGGCGTTGTGTGGTCAGATCGCGTAACCGAAGGTTGATTTAGAGTGCGTGTGGTATGCAGGTGGTGAGTAGGAGTGAGTAGATAGGAGGAGATGTGGATGGTGTAGAGAGGTAATTAAAAGGGGAATTAATAATATTAGAGACCAATAAGACAATTGATAACTTTTTGTTTAAATTGCGCGTTTACTGATGATTACATACTTGTACTTGACTGCTGTAGAAGAGATCATTAGTAAACTGTACTTGGGTATAAATGGTAAGTCTGAGTATCCAGTGTAAACATGACCAACTCAGGTGTTCTTCTCTTCACATCTTCTTTTGAATACTAGTACCATCTTTTGTGTATAAGCAATTCCAAGTAATTCCTGGGTGGCTGATAACTCCATGAATATATACACTACCACTTTGTCCAATTTTGATACCAACTATTTCCCTAAACAATCAATACAGTTAGTTATTATCTATAGAAACATTTTAAAGAAGAAGGGCGGCGACACCAACAAGGGCGGCAGCAAGAGAGACGACAGCGGACTGGGCGCCGTTCTTGTTGTGGGCAACAGAGCCCTTGGCAGCAGCAACGCCGGCAGAGCCAGAGGCCTTGGCGCCAGAATCGGTACCGTTGTGGCCGGCAGTGGAGTTACCGGAGAAGGTAGAGTTGCCAGACTTGACAAGAGCAGCAATGGCGGGCAGAATCTGGTTACCGGAAGTACCGGTAGCGTTGATCAGAGGAGTAGGGAAGCCAAGAGACTTGTCAGAGAAGTAGCCGGGGTAGGAGAAGTTGTTGTACAGACCGTGCTCGGTGATGTTGTGGTTGGTGACGGAAGAACCAATCTTGTCGGCAACAAACTTGAAGACGTTGGCAGTGACATCTCCTCGTCCAAGATGGGGAAGACCCCAGTTGGCCTGGACGGTAGCCAGGTTGGAGTAATGGTTGTAGACGGTATCATCGGTGGTTCCCTTGAGAGCCTCGGGAACGGCACCTCCAAGCAGCAGAGCAAAGACTCGGTTCTGCTCGGTGTAGGTCTCGGTCTCGTCAAAGGTGAGGATGATGAGGTTATCCTTCATGAAGTCAGTGTTGTTGAGAAGGGGAGACAGGAAGTCGAAAGACCAGGTTCCAGAGACCTCGATATCGGTATCGTGACCATCGTTGGTCATGTTGGGGGTGATGAAGGCCCACTGGGGCAGATCCTTGTTGGAAACGTCCTTGTGGAACTCGGTAAAGTTCTTAAGGTTACCAAGTCGCTCGGGCTTCTTGGTGACGGAGTCGTACATGACCAGGGGGTTGTGCTTTCGAACGTAGTCGTTGGCGTAATCGGTCTGTCGAGAGTAGTTGAAGCCCTGGAAACCGGTGTAGGGCTGGTGCTCCTGGTACTCACCCCAAGAGATGCTCTTGGAGTCGAGCAGGTCGGCAACAGAGAAGATCTCCTCGGGAAGAGTTCGGTAGATATCATCAAAGATACCAAAGTAGTCACCACCGACGGCAGCGACGTAGTTAGGCTCAGAGGGATGGGTCAGAGCAAAGTAGTTGGTGAGGAGGATACCCTGCTTGGTGAGAGCCTTGAGTCCGGCCTGTCCGAAAGCCTTATCGTAGTCGGTGTTCTCGAGCCAGATCTGGTGGTATCGGTCGAAAGCCTTACCCTTGACGTACTTCTTGGACTTGAAGGAGTTGGAGGTGGCAGTGGCAGCAGCAGCCTTGATCTCAGCCAGGTCGGGGGTCTGAGAGGGGATCACAGGGGTGTTGGTATAGAGAGTCTTGGTGTTTCCAGTGAAAGCCTGGGTCTGGGTCTCGCCCAGACCGGGAGAGAAAGAGGCGGCAGCAACAGTGGAGGCAAAGGCCAGGGTAGTGAGCTTCATTGAGGAGGTTGTGAGACTTGGCGATGAGATATGGATCTTGGCGCATTATGTAGGTCTTGGCGTTCTTTGTCCTGTCCAAACTGGGCGGTAAACAAGCCTCGGCCGTCGCGATAGGGTTTTTCATTGAACTTTGGCTGACGACCCAGGGGTTTTGAATTGGGAGTAGTACGAGTTTGGTAGAGCTTTCACAAGTAGCTAGCTCTTCAAATCACGTCGAGAGGTTTTAGAACCTCTTTTCCTCCATCAAATTGCACTGCTACTCCCGTTTTTGAACTACAACAGTCCCCACAAAGTCGCCATACTCCCACGGCACGGCCCAAAAGGCTATCTCGGAGACAGCCAATGATCTACCTCTTATTAGAGGCCGTGTAAAGGTTTATCTGCACGTGGGAAGTATCTGGCCTCTCGCTGGCCATTTGGAGAAATACAAGGTACGGTTTGTACGGTCATCCGCGGTTATTAGTGTAGTTTAGAGCGGACCCCGACTAATATGGCCCCGCAAAGTCTCATCTTATACATGGTCTGTGGATACAATGGTTGGTTGTTACATTCCAATGAATGACACAAGAATGTGTTACCGTCAATATGTCGAAAGGCACCGACTGATTTGTCTAGATCGTACCTGGCGTTCATCTAAGAGCCTTCTCCGTGTGTGCAGCCATGGAGCGAATACGAGGGCGTATCAGATGTCAGCAGGCCGATCAACGTAGAAGAGACATGTGTCACTTGTGAAACATGCAGAGACGACCGAAATAGATCGTCGATACATTATTCTGACAGCGGTAAAACCGGTAAAATGACATGACTACCCGCTTTGATACACGAGGGTGCAGAAGGTTCACGGTTAATGTCTCAGAGAAGTGGGCAGTGGAGGAGCTTAACTTTGGTATATACGTGTTGAGACTTTTTGCATCACGTGAGATGGGGATATAGGAGTGCGTGGGCTGGTTTGAAGTCTTCAAGTCTTAGTTCCACGGTCATGGATGATGCACAACTTCACACACAGTTATCGACGATACTTCTGCAAGGATGGTGTCACTGTTTACCTTCAGTCAAACTATACGGACAACAAGAATTGAGGAGAGATTCGGCTAAGATTACCCCTCTATGGCATTGCAAAGTAAATTACTCATTCAACCAACCAGACTGGAGCCTCAGTGCACAGGCCAGCATCACCAAGCTTGGACTCCTCGGAACTATAGGATTTATGAAAAAACGGGATCATAACAAGTTAATTTGGCTGACCAATGTGGATCCAAGGGATAATAAGCGGGATTATTATCAGGTGAGAGGCTTGTGTGCTCCGAGAATCAATCTCGAAACAGATGGAGTTAGCGAATGTCGAAATTAAACGTTTCAACACCAACAAGAAGAGACTCTAATTGAGGGGTGGCGTTCTTAGATAAATAACGTCTTACTTGGCAGTGGAGTGTGGCATGAACTGTGTTATACGGGGGAGGGTGGGACTGAAGAGAATTACATGCATGGATCTGGGGCACAGCAGAGTCGATCAAACAACTCTGTAACAGTATCCTGTAGTAAAATGGCTAAGAGGAAAACTTAAGTATAAAGTCCAACTATAGGAGGAGTTATAGTTGAACAGTAGTTAACTAAAGAGATCAGTTGAGTTTTAATGGAACTGCTTCATAATGACCAAAATATGACGCAATAATCACCCCAAATACCAAATAGCCGCCAAGACACTTGGTTACTGTACAAGTAGACACATTTACAAGGGTCAGAAGTATCCCTTGAAGATGACCTGATGGCGAAATTAAAGTTGACTCTAAAAATATTCAAGACTTCTGTCAGTTTAGATAATATCTTCTGCGGCCCTTATTTAGCCCACAAACTCAACAATCTTGGTATCGTTGTAAAGCTCCAGAACAGCTCTATATCTCTAAAACAGCCACTCTACACCCTCTGCCAAGCCTACAAACACCTAATCCACTTTCCTCTTTGGGATGTCTCAATTTAAGCGTTTTCTGACACCGAAAAAACTTTTTCTGCTGTACACCCTTAGCAAGGCTGATTTAGCGCCGTTGTGGCGCTAACAGGCAAAGGTCTAAATGGAACCATGGTGATGAAGTTACAGTGACTTGAGCGTCTCTGTGATTGCATCTAGCATGGAATCCATTGGTTTGGAGAATTATATCAACGTTTCTGTGCCACTTTCTGAGCAGACAGCGACGTTAAACGAGCTCCAGATATCACCGGTTTTACTACCATTGCGCTTTTGAATCCAAAGGTCTCCTTCTCCATAAGGTCATTCTTAGATTTCGAGCGTTACATGTTTAATTTTTAGTCTTGGTCTCGTGGTCTCTGAGACAGATACCAAAACCTTGACTAACAAAAAGTCCAGCCACGATAGTTGTAAAAGCAGCAGAAGACAGTGGTTATTGGAATGAACAAGTTACTCAATGCCGCGTATTCCCATATGACACTTGTCAGAACACCGACCCACGGGAAATTGCTCGTTAGGTCTGGCTGAAACCGTCTGGTCTAAACTAGCAGCGTAGCGAAGAGTAATATGAACGACACTGGATGATAAGGGGACCAAGACGACTGGAACTCGTCCATATCTCCACTGGTTAGCTCGAGACAGCGTTGGGTCGTACGACCAGAAGATGGGGTTCTGTTCTCCACAATACGACATACTCCACATCTGCAATACAAGTGGGCGTACTAACACAGACGACATTTAACTGAACCAGCAAGCAGCCTAGTGATCTACTTGTATGGTAGTTGTAGTTGGCTCTCCATTTCACCCACGCCAAGCCTGTCAAATGTCAGATAATGTGGTGTCTACTTGTGGGAAGCGGATACAAAGGCTCTGACAGCCCGCCTCAAACAAGACAAATCATTACTCCACCACCTATGCATGCCAAAAGTATTGCAGTGCCGGAATGTGCGCAGATTGTGACTGCACAAGCACTATACCAGTGCTTAACCACTGCCACCATCTCAACATCCAGTTGCCGAAATTACCATGTCTCACAAGTGCCGTATATAACGTAGATCGCTATAGGGGTTTAGAAGACCGTAACCGAAACTCAAGCGGTTACTGGATGGCCAGCAGTTGCCGTTCCAGGAACCTAGCTTGGAACGACACGGGGCCCCATAGCTGCTACAAGTAGCTCCGTATTATCCTGCATACACCGCCACATTACGCTAGCGTAGCGTGCTCGTTTCTCGGAGCTGCTACGAAATGAAAACGTGGTGCAGCTCGGCATTTCATTTCATTTCATTTGTTTCTTCATGATACCGATCTGATAAGCGTTTCCGGCCACGCCTGCCATTTTGAGTTGGGTTTTCGGAGGCTTTGGAGGAAACTCTGTTGGTAAAAAATTTGTCCGACAGGTAAGGAACCGCATGTAACATGCACCCGATGAAGGTGTGGCTTGAATGACGCCAACCTCCGCCTGGTGTCTGCATCGCGTGACCTGGGCCAACGCCCCGTGTAACTCGTTTATAGATGTGGATCTTGGCACACGACGACCTCACCGGGGTGGTATTTGGTTAGTGCCGTGCCTGGGAAGGGGTTGCAGCTTCTCCAGTAAAGCTTCTTCAAGCCTCACTTAAAAAAAGTGCCAATTTAACCTCTTGACAGACAAACTGAAAAAGCCCCGGTGAGGCTCTCGGTCAGAAAATGGCCCTGAGAGGTCATGTGATTTGTGCTAATCGAGGTCTTCTGCTAAACTCAAAGCGGCCCGACAAAGAATATCTAGGTTTAGCGGAAAAATAACCTATGCAACAACCGAGAGGAAAACGTTATTGTTCATCATGGCATGTGTAGTGCAACCCATCATTTTTTCATATATTGCGACCCATTCGCGCCTTGGTTTCACGCGCATTACTCCGGGAATCGACGAATTGGGCTCCAGCAACACAGCTTTGCAATTTTCCGTTTGAATCTCACGCTTCTGGCTGCTTCCGATCGCTCAATCAGACAATCGACATCCACACTCGCTCGTGGCTTGGTGGCTTTTTTTTGTTTTTTTTTACTTCTTGGTATCTCTGAACTTTTCTCAGAACTCTGAAAATACCATAGACATAAAAAGGGACCAGATCTCTCGAAACTAATCTCTACACAAACACACAATGGGTCTCAAGTTCATCAACAAGCTGACCAAATCGGCTTCGCCCTCATACGACGAAAAGACCGGTGAGCATGTGTCCGTCAACTCTGCTGACGGTCTCGGAACCGAGCCTCGAATTCTCGAGTCTGGCGATCCTCATGGATCCGATTCCTCAATTCTCAACCTTGGTAACGGAGAAATCATTGACAAGACCTCTGACGACCGAAAACAGATTGGTGTCATGTCTGCCGTCTTTCTGATTTTCAACCGAATGGTCGGAACCGGTATTTTCGCTACTCCCTCTACCATCTACCTGCTTTCTGGATCCGTGGGTCTGGCTCTCATCATGTGGGTTGTTGGCGCTCTGATTGCCGGAGCTGGTCTCATGGTCTACCTCGAGTGGGGAACAACCATTCCCAAGAACGGAGGAGAGAAGAACTACCTCGAGTACGTCTACCGAAAGCCCAAGTTTCTCATCACTGCCATGTTTGCTTCCTACGTCTTTCTGCTTGGATGGGCTGCTCCTAACTCCGTCATCTTCGGAGAGTACATTCTGAACGCCGCTGAGGTTCCCGTCACCCGATGGAACCAGCGAGGAATCGGTCTTGGATGTCTGTCTTTCTGCTTCATCATCCACTCCGTCTCCGTCAAGTGGGGTCTGCGACTCCAGAACTTCCTCGGAGTCTTCAAGCTCATTGTCATTGCTCTGATCACTATTGTCGGCTGGATTGCTCTTGGAGGAGGTCTCAAGCACGTCAAGGACCCCCATGCCAACTTCCGAAACGCCTTCTCTGGCTCTGAGAAGGCCACTGGATACGGTATCGTCATGGCTCTGTACAACGTCATCTGGTCGTTCATTGGATATTCCAACGCCAACTACGCTCTGTCTGAGGCCAAGAACCCCGTCCGAACCCTCAAGATTGCCGGTCCTCTGGCTCTTATCATGGTCGCCATCTTCTACATGTTCTGTAACATTTCTTACTTTGCCGTTGTGCCCCGAGAACAGATTGGAGAGTCTGGCCGAATTCTGGCTGCCACCTTCTTCCGAGTGGCTTTCAACGAGTCTGCCGAGAAGGCCATGTCTGTTTTCGTTGCTCTTTCTGCTCTTGGAAACGTTCTGTCCGTCATTTTCTCCCAGGGCCGAATCATCCAGGAACTTGGACGAGAGGGTGTTCTTCCTTTCTCTTCTTTCTTTGCTTCCAACAAGCCCTTCAACTCTCCCTTCCCCGGTCTCTTTGAGCATTACTGTGTCTCCATTGTCATTCTGCTGGCTCCTCCTCCTGGAGATGCATACAACTTCATCTCCAACCTGATCACCTACCCTCTCTCTGCCATCAACGTGGTGGTCTCTCTGGGTCTGCTGTGGGTGCACTTTGACAAGTGGCGACATGCCCGAAACCCCAACCTGCCTCCTTCCATCTTTGCCGACTTCAACCCTCCCATCAAGGCCACTATCCCCGTCACCGTCTTCTTCATGCTGGCTTCTCTGTACCTTGTGGTTGCTCCTTTCCTGTCTCCTGACGCCGACCAGTCCGTGTACAAGGACCTGCCCTACTGGCTGCATTGTGTTGTCGGCATTGCTCTGTTTGCTGCTGGAGCTATCTACTGGCTCTTCTGGGCCATCATCTTCCCCAAGGTGTTCAACTACACGTTGGTCAAACAGACAGTCATTGGATCCGATGGATGGTCTCGAACGGTCATCACTCGAGTCAAGAAGGGCGAAATCGCGGAGGGCGATGCGTTTTAAGACGCTTTCTAAAAAGACTACACAGTCACCAATTTTGCATTTGGTGTGAATCCAACCTCACACTGTCACGGCCTGACCAGGTCGCGAATGTCACTCCTAACACCTATTTATTTAGTTTTGCTTCAACAGTTAATGTGAATCTAGCCATGCTGGCGGTTGTCAGTATGGTAAAAAAGAATTTGAAATTTAATCAACCGTAGTCTGAGTATTGTAACCAGCCCTGTAGACAGCATAAAGTCAGTGTATAGTATGAAACAATGTATTGCTCTAATTATACGAGCTGCTGGGAGTCAGGGGCGCAAAATACGAGCTGCTTCAAGTCAGGGGCTATAGTAATGGCAGTTGTTAGCGAGCTTTGTAAAGGGCATGAACTACAACTTCATCATTGCCAAGTTGGACCTCAAAACAAGGCATCACCACCCCCGTATACGCACTCAAAAGAGAGATTAAACCAACACCTAGAAAGAGACGGCACTGATTATCGATAACCGATATTGCCTGTTATAGTCTTTGAGTTAAGTTGGTGTGTGGCTTGCGTCGAGGTAGTTAGAATTACACCTCCACTAGCTCCCAGATCGTCATCGCCTTCTCACATTATCAAAGTATAATACAAGTGGCTTGAGAGCTTATTGCACTCTGAACTTGTAGGCTGGTCCGAGAAACAAAGACAATACAGCTTACACATTTGGTGTAATGAAAGTACTAATGGTTATGTCCTATAGTAGAAGGAGTAGGCGGTATTGTGAGAAGTCCACACCTGGCGTACATTTATGGAGTTTTGAAAGGGTGTGGTCTTTGAACGGACATCTCCAACGCATTTATTTGTTATCCATTCTGTTCACTTGCTGCATTCAAAGGGTATTATTCATTAGCCTGAGTCCTTACCCTACTTGATGAATAGAGATAGGCAGCGACTCTCACAAACCTCTCAGACACCCAGATACTTGAAAACACCGCTTAGAACGCCACACAATTATACTTGTAGTTCGATTTTCAAGCAAAATGTCTCTGCTTGTGTTATTCGTTCTGTTATGTCGACATCGAGGTTGACCTCTGGGCGAAGTCTGAGCAGAGCTGAACATGTTTACTACTCCTTATTACGAGCAGCTTCCTAGGAAAACAAGGTGACCAATTGCCTGTATTAATCTCAGGACCACATCTGAGAATAATATATTAGCATACCTTCATCAATTGTTTACCTGTAAGGGTATATGAAATATTATCTCATGATCTGAAGCAGACCAGAGTAGGTAGCTGGAAGCTCTGAGGTCGTCTCGCAATTCTCATGATCCTAATGCTGTACTAGAATTATCTTTTAAGAAATATCAGGTCTGCACCTGTATGGAAACAACAAACCAAATCCATCAGCTTGTACGTAGTTGTCGTAGTTAGCACGATGAGGATGTTTCTGATCTGTTACTGTTTCAGAAGAATCACAATATCCAAACTGGCATAACCCTTGACTTAATTGTTAGTAAGCTAGACTTATCTCTTTAGGGACACCTACAAATGTCAAGTAACTCAACTAAGACTTCATCATCCTGCACTTAACAAAACATTACATATGCCAACAGCTCATAGACCTGCAAGTCGATGATCATCTAATACGACTTCCAGAACCTCAGCCTGCATCTACCCTCTTATTAATACGACGTTGTGTTCTATGACTTGATACAACTGTTAGCAAAGCCAGGAGCGCACCTGCCAACATTTCAAAACACGTCAAATGTGTCAAAGTGTCAGAATGTCAACAGACACAAGTAGATAATCCGAGCTAAGCCAGTGCTAAAACGCTTATGCTGCGTGTATACCACCCACCTTGAATAGCACAAAAAGAGGAAATCATTCCGCTGTACTGGCATGAGACTTGGCACTATGTTCTCCTAAATATAGTCACAATGGCCTGCCCAGAGATGCCGAACTCAATTCTCATGTGGGGGTTAAGACAAGCCAGGAACGGGCTAACTGCATAATATTTTGTTATCAGTTTGAAAATCTTTCATTGAATGTAGCATTTAGCAGGTCACATGTCGTATACGCTTCTTTTCTCCGTTCTCACCATTCCCAGCGTTCTCATTGGGTATCCAATAACAGAGCTTGAAAAAGCCGGTCATCCTTTAAGTCTCGTTGAAAACGGAGACTTTGGTCTGTGCAGCGCAGTGCAGCGTGCGCGTGTGGCTTAGACATTGCCAGTAATAATGTGCGGCAGAACCCGTCCGATATTATGAGACGCCCCTATTTTGACACGTGTTGGGTTCCATGGAGTCCGATGTCAGTTTCTCTCAAGCAACCACCTTGTTTTTCAACGGCGCAGATCACATGCTTATTTGGACATTTATGAACCAGCCTGATGTCATTTATGGAAACCAACGCTGGAAACCACAGGTAAAAACACCAATTTTTTTTTTTGGGCCATGCACAACGCACGGAGCTAGTCGGGGTGGCATGTGTTACTCATGTGTAGCGGTCGAGCTCCGCGGTCTTGGCACGGGGTTGGGGACCTACTTGTAGTGCAGCATCACCAACGGCAGAGTAAACAACGAGATAACGTATTGGAGATAGTGAACCTGTTGCCATATAACCACTACCACGGATGCGACATGTACAAGATCAGATAGCCAAGATCCCAACAAGGGAGATACACAAAGAGCCACCTTGACACGGTCTGCACAGGTCTAGCTACTGGCCTTTCCCTACGGCACTCTCTGTCCTCTTTGGGTCGCGTCTCTCCACCTGAAAGCTAAGACTGAAGGCTAAGGTGGGTGGGTGTTTTTATGTTTGAATGGTAAACGCTCAGATTAGCTATGTTGCTGTTTAGCAAGCAGGTTATAGTATCGTGGCGGTATCCCCCAAAACAGCGTCCAGGGGCCGCTCACTTAACCGTCAGAAATGTATCATCACACAATGAAAAAAAAATTTAACTATTATATAACCCTGCAGGAAGGGGGTGTGTAAGAGGAGACAGTATTATTAGATATTTACCTGCTCGACCTCATTGATGGAGCTGTAGAGCAAGACAGAATATTGCTCAGCGCGCAAAAACGTAGCAGTCCTAAAACCAGCCTCCAATAGTCCCGCCTTGAAAAAAAATCCACTCCATCCCCTAACACGTCTGGGTGGACATGATATGCACACGCAGGAAAAATAGACGCACGTCTGGCAGCTGCGTTTTCAGCCTCTGTTTGGTTTTTGATAATCTTGCTGCTTGACGGTCAAAACGCCCCAGCACTCCACCAACTCCCCACCGCGACGCACTACTCTTCTGTGTGCACAGCCAATACGTGATCCGGACATTTATTGTACTTTTGAACGCGCTAAACTAGTGTTGATTCACCAGTGCCTATCTACGACAAGCCAGTCTCTCTATCCGACCGAATAGCGACTACCACGACAGACACACGATACACAGCGACACAAATGCTACGACGCAGATCTTCGGCATCATACCCACCACAGTCGCTGCCCAAAACACAGTCGACATGGCAGCCGTCCAAAGTGTCGCAGGGGATGCGAAACAAGGCCCGACAGTATCTCAGTCGCATGCCTCTTAAAATCATCGCCGTGCTCACAGCGCTGCTCATCACAACCGGCTTTGTCTTGTTCAACCTGCGCCACCCCGCCGAACAAAACCCCGGGGGAAACAAGCAGTACATCAAGGAGATTGTCTTTGAGAACCCGGCGCTACATGGCCCGTTTGTGTCTGGATGCAGACCGATTGTGGTCAACCCGGAGGACAAGGTGAATGCGGCATTTGTCGTTCTGGCGCGTAACCAGGACCAGGAGGGGCTGTTGTCTTCCATCGCGTCGCTCGAGCGACATTTCAACCAGTGGTACAACTACCCCTATATCTTCCTCAACGACGAGCCCTTCAACGCGACCTTCAAGGCGGCCATTTCCAAGTCCACTGCCGCCAAGACCGAGTTTGGAGTCATTCCTGACTCGCTGTGGGACTTTGACGATGGTGTCGACCGAAAGGAGCTCAAGAAGGCCCTGCAGAACCAGGCCGACCAGAACGTCATGTACGGAGACTCAGAGTCGTACCATAAGATGTGCCGATTCTACTCGGGCAAGTTCTACGACCATCCTCTACTCAAGGACCTCGACTGGTACTGGCGTCTGGAACCCGATGTGCAGTTCTTCTGCGACCTGACTTACGACCCCTTCCGATACATGCAGGACAACAACAAGGTGTACGGCTACAACATTGCCATCAAGGAGCTCAAGGAAACCGTGCCCAACCTGTGGCGATACACCAAGGCGTTCAAGCAAAAGTACAAGATGCAGTCCAAGGGAATGTGGGAGATGTTCCTGCAGACCACTGAGGAGCGAGAACGACGTGGAGGACATCCTCTCAAGGACGCTCGAATGTCTGACAAGAACGACAAGCCCAGAGATAAGGAGGAAGGAGTTACTAAGCGGTTTGCCGACCCTGATTTTGAGGATATGGGCGAGGAGGCTTACAACATGTGCCATTTCTGGTCCAACTTTGAGATTGGCAAGTTGTCTTTCTTCCGTGGAAAGGAGTACCGAGACTACTTTGACTACCTCGAGGAGAAGAAGGGCTTTTGGTCTGAGCGATGGGGAGATGCCCCTGTCCATTCTCTGGCAGTCGGTCTCTTCCTGGCTCCTTCAGAAGTGCACTACTTCCGAGACATTGGATACCAGCATTCCGACATTTTCCACTGCCCTTACAACGCCAAGGGCGCACAGCTACCCGCTCCTGAAAAGTACTGG
The DNA here is from genome assembly GCA_900519075.1 of Yarrowia bubula. Classification (NCBI taxonomy): domain Eukaryota; kingdom Fungi; phylum Ascomycota; class Dipodascomycetes; order Dipodascales; genus Yarrowia; species Yarrowia bubula. Next base: position 1,950,751 of record ULGX01000001.1, on the reverse strand, counting down.
GAGGGTGTTTCCAAGCGAACTGGACTCAAGCTGACGGACGAGCAGATCAAGGAGGACGAAAAGTGGCTGGTACCCGATCCCGCGGTGGCAGGCGGTGTTGGATGCCGATGCATTTGTCCTCTGGACAAGGCGGCGTTCATCGAGCCACGAGACGGAAGTTGCATTGCCCACTGGGTGGAAACCAAAGATACGGGGCTGTAAAAGGTGCATGGATAGGACATCGCATAGAGTAGAAGGGGGAGGACTAGAAGGATACGGAGAGGGATGGAGGCAAAACCACAAATACACGGACATAATTAATACGACCCTAATGGTGATGTGGACTTGTAGCTGTGTGTCGAGCATTTGGAAGAGTAATGTATGATCAGAGTGAATGTACAGTAGATGGGGAGCGTGTTTTGTCTCAGACAAATGCATGTCTCACCTGCGAGATGGGCGGATGTAGCAACAGGTAGTGTGTGTGACTACATGAGTGTAGAAGAGGTGGATGAGTAACACACTTTTGTTAGTCCTGGTATCGTATGTACTATAGTACAACCACAAACCAGGCTTTCACTTTAGTATGACATTAGCTACATGCTTAGCGGGCCTCGCTCGTATGCTTATGACTAGACTTATTTAGTGCTTATTTATTTAGGGCTTTAATGGTCCAGAGACAACAACTAAGGCAGCTTGAGTAGGGGCCTGGTTTTGCTGATACATCTCAAGGCATATTACTGTAGTTGTTACGAAAAAATTGATAAGTTATATACGAAGTTTTACAAGAAGACGGTTTAGTAACCGGTGGCAGGCTTGGTGCTGTTGAACTTCTTGGTGGGGTACTTGATCTGGTCGGGGCAGTTGTTCTTGGCGATAGTATCGTCGACAGGAGTGTACTCGGCAGAAGGAATGGGGCCCTGGATGTGGAAGTAGTACCAGATCTCGTTGAGAGCTCCGGACTTGTCGCAGGCAATGTGCACCTTGCTATTGGAGTGGTGGTACTTGAGGGCGGCCTCAATGTCCTTCTTGGGGTAGGTCTTGTCATCAGAGGGCCAGATTCCCTTGGAGCCGAGGAAGCCAAAGGTGTTGAGCTCCTTGTTGAGAGCAATGGCGGTTCGGGCGTAGTCAGCAATGTTCTGGTGCTTGTCGGTGCCCTCGTTGTAACAAGAGGGGTTGAGAGTGGACATACAGGTTCCGTGCTTGTTCCACTCGTGCTCCCAGAAGGACTCGTTGTCACCGTCGTCAGAGACCCAATGTTCGTCCATGTAGGGGAGCAGCTCGGGCTCGAGCTTCTTGATGATGTCGGTGATATTGGACACTTCCTGAGACTTGTCACAGAACTGCTGGTAAGTACCGTCACAGTTATCGGGCCAGAGACCGTGGATGGTGAAGGCATCCTCAGGGCCAAAGCCGGGATCGTAGTCCCAGAACTGGGCCAGCAGAACCAGTCCACCGGGCTGCTGAACACAACACAGAGAGTCCTTGTCGGTGATCTCCTTGGAGCAAGAGACAGGGAGGTTGTCCTTAGGACAGGCCTTGTGGAGAGGAGCAGTCAGCTGGGGCTGAGTGAACTCTCGGTAGACAATAGGGACACCACAGGCGGGCTGCTCATCGGCAACAACCAGAGAGGCCAGGGCAGACAGAAGGACAGTGGAAAACTTCATTGTAACGAGTGAATTGGCTGGCAGTCGATAGTACCTTGCCAAGGCATGGCATCGGATCGGCTACTTATATCTGCCTATGCGATGAACGGCGCGCGCTAACAAAGAGTAGAGTTGGCCATCTGTCAATCGGTTCCTATGGCTCTGCCAATCATTGGGACAATCAACAAACCGTGCCTGTGTTTAGCTGTCTCAGAGAGGTTAACTTAGTGAGCTTAGTGAGCTTAGAGGGCACTTAGTGTCTTTTTATAGGGGCTTGCGGCTCTGGCTGCGTTCTCCAGGCGTTAGACGGTGGGTTAATTTTTACACCAATGGAACGGCTCTACAGATTTACCCGAGATTGTCCAAAAAAACACGGCTTTGCGAACTCTTGGTATCTCATATCTAATCATACACGGCTCGCCGTAAATGACAATAAACTCACGAACCGTACATAAACACGGCCCAATTAGTGCAGAGTTGAGAGCTTGTCGTTGCACGTCCTGGCTGCATTTTCGGCGACAAATTCGCTTCTTTTAGCCCCAGGGGTCTCGAAATCCACGTGTACCAGGTCACGTGTGGCCTTTTTACCCCAACCTTTGTCCAGAACGGGCGTGTTTCACATTAGCGTCAAAACGTGTGCTCAACGTGCAGTCTAGAGAAATGCCAAAATCGACGTTTCACATTCCTGTCATGCACGCATTCATACGGAGAAACTAGTCAGTGAATGTCAAAAATTCACCCCTATCAGAGCTTGTAGCGTATACGACAAACTCGGAACATTTCGAGGGAGTTAACTCACTCCCTTTGCTGCTGCTCAATGGTGCCTATCACATGCCCCTTTTACCTTCCAAGATTAGACGCTAATTTCATCTACCGACGAGATTTAGTTACAGACCAAACCAACAAACCGGCCAATACAATGGACTAGAACTGCATCGATCAAACTCCCATTGGCCTGCTGACCGATTCCACGTGGAAAAATATGCCACACCCATGCAAATTCCTCGCTAAATACCTTCTATCATATGTAAGCGTCAAACTTAAGCAGCATCTGCAAAGCGCGATAACACGTTTATCTTTTCCCCTCAGTTACTGTGGCAACCGTTAATAATTTAATTATGTCTTGTCTCACTCACAATCAGATGTCTACAAAGGTCCTGTCTACAATACATTTGTCTCATTATATCAATCAATTATCTAAATACTTTGTCTAAGTCGTTTTTTTCTTCGTCTTTTTTCATTTTTTTCAAATTAATTCATTTTATTAGTATTAACATCTAAGTCTCTTATCAAAAAAATCCTCCGCTCGTGACCGTTGTCGCTCTGACCGTCGTTTGAACGTCTCGTTGATATGTATGATGTCATCAAGTCAGTTAGTGGTATTGTCTATATGCAAATAAATACTGTTAAGCAGGAATAGTGTATGCTGTCATCACAATACTTATCCCGGAGGTTATGTGTATGTGTAAAAAAATCAAACCTTCGATTCCTTGGAGTGCTTGACTCGAATGTGTCGAGACAGAGCATCCATTCGGCTGAAGGTCTTGCTGTCATCCCCGCAATGCTCGCACTTGTACGTCTTTCGAACAGCGGCATGGATGGTATCCTGGTGTCTAATCAGATCGTAAGGACGAGAAAACACCTTCCCACAGGGGCTGCCGGATCCATCAACATGCTCGCACAGATGCATTCGTCCTTCGGGAGAGCCGGTCACGGGCTTTCTTCGTCCTCGGGTGCGTCCAACAGGCTCCACGGTGGAGACTGTCGAGTCTGTGTCAAAATCTGGTGAAGAGATTGCGCTGCTGGAGGTAGAGGGCTCAAACATGTAGTCAGAGTCCTTACCAAGAGAGGCGGTGCTGTGGTTGGATTCGTACAGAGTGTCTTCCAGCGACAACGACGAAAAGTTGGGGATGTTGGGATTGTGAGGAGAGACATCAGCAGGGCTGGTGGGCTCCTCGACGAGAGGCTCCGTCTGGTAGACAGCCTGCTGATCGAGATGAAGCTGTTGAGGCTGCTCAATCTGCTGCTGCTGCTCGAGCGACTGCATCTGTTGCTGCTGCTGCTGGAGCTCCATGACGGGAGGCTGGTAGGGAGTGTGCTGGGTATGGAGAGTAGGAGTGTCGTACTCTAGAGGAGGAGCCTCAAACTGGTCGAGGTCGATATCCAGATCCATATCCTCGTTCTCCATGTACTCATGCAAATCGTCAAACTCGTCACACATTTCGTCGTCGTCATCGTCCTCAACTTCGGGCAGAGCGTCGTAGTTGAGGTCAATCTCGTTGGTGTAGGGCACAAACTGCTGGGGCTGCTCGTTGTTGATGAAGAACTCCAGGCCCTGGTCCTCGGGCTGAGAGTAAAAGTTTGCGTTCAGGTAGTCCCAGGGGGTGGAGCTGTTGTTCTTCTTGAGAAGCGAGTCGGCGGGAGCCAGAGTCTGTGCGAAATTGTTGTCGTGAAGAGGCAGCATGTCCTGGTTGCAGGGGTATGTGTACTGGGGCTTCATCAGGTAGGAGTAATCCATCTGGGAGTCCATGTTGTCCGCCATGTTCATGTTGTTGTACTGCTGCTGCTGTGTCACGTCCAGGGTGCCGGGGTTGTACTCGGTGAACTGGTCACTCTGCTGAGTCTGGACCGGCGTGAGGTTGGGGAAGTAATCGTCAGAAGCTATCATAGGAGACTGTGGTGTTGTTGAATGTACCGAGGTCGAGCTGGAGTTGTTGGTTGAGTAAAGACTGAGTCCGTTGTTTTTGGGAGTCAACTTGGGAGAGTGGGGTAGGTCGAAGTTTCTAGAACCGTCAGTTGTGTTCATGAGAGGTGCAGCTTTATAAAAAGCGCTGCTGGGGAAGGAAGCGTAGTCTTCCTGTGTGTGCAACTTACTGTTGTGTAGCTACCGGTTCTGCTTAGTAATGAAGTGAACCGAAAAATAGTCTGTTTTTTTTCTGGCGGCGATGTCGTCTGTGACTCGCGGCGTTGAACTGTAAAGATTCTCGACTTGGTGTTTGCGGTGTGTTTGTGGTTGAAAACCTGGTTTTTGACCCACGCTGGGTGGCGAATTCCCTTCTATATAAATGAGTGTGGCCTAAGTTTAGGTTTGGTTTAATTTGTAAGTAGGTTTGCTCAACTGGTGGGAGATGGAAAGTGAAAGTGGGAGGAGGAAGCCTCCCGAAGGGGTTGGAAGCAGATGGAACAAGGGTGCAGGGGTGTGAAAGAAGGGATCTGACGGCTTTCCCGCACTCAGACGGGCAAATCCAGCCGACTCTGAGCGCAAGCGGTTTCATATCCGTACCCGACCAGTCCACAGCCCGTGTTATTTTTCGCTCTTTTACACTGCCTTGTTACCGTTGCAAATGCGTCATGCAAGCATGAGTGGGGTTAGCTCAAACACCACCGAGGGGATAAACAGAGGTTAACAAAGCCTCACAAGCGGCAGCGATGATGGACGAGCAGCCAAAATCTTGATACAACCATCTGTGAACTCTCCACGTTGTGCTTTGCGGTGTTTAGCACCCAATCAGGACAGGGGTGGGTGTACGAGTACACGTACGGGCAAAGATAGCGCTCAACTAGTGCCTGATAGCTGATATATCTGGCTCTCTACGTGGACTTCGGACCTCCTCCCATTAACCTCAACTCCGTCTAAACATTATTTTCACATGGTTGTGTTTGTTGGGGTATTCAGAGATTCTGACGATTGCAAACGGCAGCGGGCATCGAGAATGAGCACATCTCTCACGCATGCATTTTGGCAAGGCGCAAGGAAGATGCATCCGGAAGCATGACGGGTGTCGCTGTGTGGTGTGTTACGACGGCTCTATCAAGCCAGGGGCACGACCCTATACCTCTTATCAAGCCACCATTTTGCCATATGATAAGCGGTGGTTGGACAGGGTTCTGACACAAGACACTATTGTGACAACCCCTTCTTTTTTTTGCCACCCAAAGTCTAATCCGGACTGTGGTTAAACCTTAATCCCCTTAAAGCAACACGAGCAACTCTGTTTGCTATAATTAGCCCTCCAAACATTCGCCACTGGAGATTAGCCATTCTAGGCTACACTCGGTGGATAAACAATAGCCATGTGAAACATCCATACAGCTGAGTCCGTAAATCGTTCCACGAGCTTCCCACAAACTAATTTCACAACCCACGTTTTCACGGAGCTATCTTGTCTCCGCTGCTTTCGGATGTAACATGCCGTGTCCGATCCACTCGGAATATTGGTCATGTGGCCATGCTGAGCCTAGATGGGTGCGCGATTAAAGTTCTGACTCTTCCTGCGGCTGAAGTCACGTGAGACACCAAGTCACGTGCCAAAAATAGATACGGCCCAAGTTGCTCTCAATATCAAAGGACTTTGCTCGTTTCGAATATTCCGTCATTTTCCATCTCATTACGGCATACTTTTGACTCAATCATGACTCGCCGTTCGTCCTGCATATGAATGGCCTGCATACGATGTCCCAACCGTTCAAACCTTAGGTGAGATCATGCATGATAATGGCCTACGCCAAAGTTTCTCATGAAATGAGAGACTCAAGGGTAGAGATATATTGGAGGTATGGCATAGAGTAGTGAGAAAGAAGAGGTGTTTAATCGGTAGTATAGGAGCTGGAAATGTGATTTCTGGCTAAATTATACAAGTATCGTGCTCAGAATCTCACACCGAACCACCGTGATTAGTCTGGACTTGCTAAAACCCGACCCCTCTCTTTGGAAAGGCGAGGAATATTCCGTGGAAAACAGTTTCACGGGTATTCGCTATATCTTTCCGCAAACGATCATGTAATCTGCTTCCGATATACCCGGTCAGGTGATATCCTGGAAATATCATACTTTCCTGGCGATGAGATGTCTCATTTTTGAGAACTCCATGGAACGAGAAAGGGAAGGAGTGTGAAAATTTTTTATCCTGTTGATGTTTCACAGCAACTTGGACTCCCATAATTTGAGTCCAAAAGTTGGCCAAATTATTTCTGCTGTATTCTGGGTAGGATTACTAATCCATGGAGATACATAATCTAGATGGGTCCTGGACGCACAACTGTTGATGCTACAGGGGATTAAGGGGTAGATTTGGAATCAGGGAGCGTCGTACTACAAAATGCACTCTTTGGAATTTCTCTACGGTTTGATGTTGGTTGTACTGAAGGGGTCCTAGGATACGGGAATTCCGAGATATACAGTAGCAGATGTGCTGGATAACATCTACGTTGCTATTTCTTTCGTTTACCAGCAGTTCTTTGGCAATACTGGGCTCGACGGTTGTATTTCATTTCTGTTAAGAATACTTGGACTTGACAGCAAGTTTAGTTGAAAGCTTACTCCAATTGCTCATCCCATAATCTAGCTACTGGTTATTGCTACAACTCATTTACTGCTCGTGCTTCGGACTCGTGCTTCGCACAAGCCCTACAGGTTTTTTTCAGACAATTTAATATTACAATCCATCCCTAATAAACAATAAAATAGTTAGACAACAGCTTAACCACCGAAACCGTAAAGGGTTCGGCCCTGTCGCTTGAGGGCGTAGACAACATCGAGAGAAGTGACAGTCTTTCGCTTGGCGTGCTCGGTGTAAGTGACGGCATCTCGAATAACGGACTCGAGGAAGGACTTCAGAACGTTTCGGGTCTCCTCGTAGATCTGGGCGGAAATTCGCTTGACACCACCTCGTCGTGCAAGACGTCGGATAGCGGGCTTGGTGATTCCCTGAATGTTATCTCGCAAAATCTTTCGGTGTCGCTTAGCGCCACCCTTTCCAAGACCTTTACCTCCTTTTCCTCGACCAGACATTGTAGTAGTTGTAGTGTGTGTGTAGTAGAAACAGACGAACTGTGATGAGGATTTGATGAGTAGCGGGGGGAGGCCCTTATATATCGTTTGAGCTACATTCCCGTGTCTAAAACCTTAACAGCACACTCACAAGCCATTGTGCCCTTGCTTCCATGTTGTCTAATGGTGCATCTCTCTGGCTATCATGATACGGATTTCTATCAAGTCCCGATTAGGAAGGAGATTAAGGTTTTCTGTTAGGAATTAGACTTTCAAAGAGCCATGTTGTTAGCCACGACCGTTCCTAACAGACAGTAAACAACAGCTATCAGAGATTGTCGCAGCGAGGAATGTGCATAGACTTTGTCGCCGGTGTTTGTTTAGTCGGATGAACGAGAGAAAACTGCTGAGTAAGCTGTTTTGAGGGGAGAAAATGGCACCCAAAACCCATCCTCAACTAACAGCCTAAGTAAACTACTTCACTGAATCTATGCATTGCAATTACAACACAGCCAACTGCTTAATACCTCCTGCCTCAGCATACCGCGACTGCGTCGTGTTTCGGTCCTTGTTTGTTATCCCTGACACGCAATAATGCGTCGCGCTTTTGTTGTGATTCCAAGGGTTGGTCGCGCTACACCTGTGGCATGTGCATATATTGATCGAAACGTTAAGAGCCATGTAGTCTGAGCAAGGTGAATGGTACGGACGGAGAAGAGCTGGAATTGGAAAAAAAATTAGATATCTGAACTAGTCACGTGACGGAGATACTTGCTGTATTTTTAAAATCAAAATTAGACAATATTTCACCTCGGTAATACTGACCCTTTGGTATGGCCCACGCACGCTACCACCTGCAACACATCACGTAGAGTGCCCCACGATAAATCGCCCTCAGAACCCTAGCCCTATTTCGGGGTCCCCGGCCTCAACCCTAGCCCTATTTCAGGGCTCCCTTCTCAACCCTAGCCCTATTTCGGTTCTCCCATCAGCGCTATCATCAGAATCGCTATCAAAAACTCAAATTCATATACCCAATTGGGACTTGATTGGGAGTTATTTGCCCTAACCCTAGCGCTAACAGAACCCTAGCCCTATTTCAAACTCCCAACAGCCAAAATGCACTGCAATTTTGACACAAAGTCCCAATACTGGAAAATCTTGACAACCAAGGGGCCCAAACATGCAACCGGAATTAGGCGCAACCACTGGTATTTCGCACAACACAACACAGCATACTCTAAATTACTCCCGACGGTAATAACACAGCACACCCCGCAGCAAACTATTTAAACACTCCCAGTCCCCCCCCAAAATCTTTCCTCACACAACACAACAACTCAACCACTCCAACAAACAATTACAATGGCCCGAACAAAGTCTACAGTTATCGCCCGAAAGGTCACCGGTGGAAAGGCTCCCCGAAAGCAGATTGGTTCCAAGGCTGCTCGAAAGTCCGCTGCTCCCTCCAACACCTCCGGTGGTGTTAAGAAGCCTCACCGATACAAGCCCGGTACCGTCGCTCTCCGAGAGATTCGACGATACCAGAAGTCTACCGAGCTCCTCATCCGAAAGCTCCCCTTCCAGCGACTTGTCCGAGAGATTGCCCAGGACTTCAAGACTGATCTCCGATTCCAGTCTTCCGCCATCGGTGCTCTCCAGGAGTCCGTTGAGGCTTACCTTGTCTCCCTCTTTGAGGACACTAACCTGTGTGCCATCCACGCCAAGCGAGTCACCATCCAGAAGAAGGATATCCACCTTGCTCGACGACTCCGTGGCGAGTAAATGGTTTAATTTGCTTACTTGGGTTTTATTTAATGAGGGTATTTAAAGTGTAATAATATTACAAGAAAAAACGAACGAACGTAGTTGACTAGTAGCTAACTAATACAACAGCCAATCCCTGATAAACTTGACTTGGCTTGCCTGCACTGCAAGCTTGAGTGTTACAGGCGGCTGCTGTTGACATGTATGAAACGTACAGCTGTGAACGTACAGCTGCAAACTTCATGCTTGACTGATGTTGTAGTGATGGCCATGGCTGTTATCTACAGCTGGTGTTCTGTATGGACACGGTGGCAAATACTGTAGTGCGTAGTCTGTTATTCTGTGGCTGTTTTTTCCACCACCTTCCATAACTTATTATCCAGGTTTTAACAGGTGATATTTCAGCGCTTGAAAAGTCCCAAAAAGGAAGGTCACAGAGTCACGTGGCAAGCCAGCAGTATTCTCGCTATACCAGCCCGTTTACGGCTGTCCATGTAACATATTGCCACCCGTGTTTACGTCTTTTTCTCCGTAACATTCATTATCTGGGGCACTTTTAGCGCTCAAATTAGCTTCACGAGTGTCACAGCTTTTGACGTTGATTTTTGAGAAGAAAAAGGAAATTTCGCTGACGATTGCTCCCATACAAGCGTATTCGGCAACTGTCTGGTGTCTTTTTATGAGGCTTTTTCGTCAGCTGACTGGTGTGATGGTTTTGAAAAATCAAACCTGTATAGACATGATGATTGAGGTGTTTTTTGTTTTTTTTTTGTTTTTTTTGTTTTTTTTTACCAGTACTACCAGTAGAACGGAATTGAAGCGGATTAAGAGGCTATGGGCTATTGTTGCTATTGGACGGCTCTGACGGCCCGCTAGGTATAGACTGATATGGTGAAACCCGCTTTTGGAGACGTTTCAAAGATATCACAGGTGAGAAGCCTTTTCGATACTTTGAGAGCAATAAGAGAGTCGTACAGGTCGGTTTCATTCACTCCTTTGTGTTCGTACGTACTGTATGTTCAGGCAACTGATGTCTTCACTGTGGGGCTTCTCTTCTCCACACTTCTGAGGAGACTTCAAAGCTGTCGCAAGTGCAGATATTTTATTTTAGTTGGAGTGAAGTGGACTGATTATTTGCTAGTGTCTTGAAGGTGGTTGTTTGAGAGAGACCTTTGTAGTTGTTTTTTTTCCTGGAAACTGAGGAATATCGTCTGTTTATGGGGTTGTTCTGGCTTTACCATGTCAACAAATAAGCTAACAAGCAAGCTAACAAAAGGGATTAAACTTAACTAAAGAGATGTCTCTAGGAGCCTACAGAACTTGAAAGATATAGACAATGGGACCCTTGTAAGCCTGCTCTACCCTCTCCGATACTCTCAGAACACCCCATACAGCAATTCTGCCGGTATTCCGATATTTTACGGATTTAATTTCTGCAAAAAAATCAACTTAATTAATGTACACACTGAAGCAGTGCCAATGTCGGTTCAACCATCAGCTTGGTAATCGTTCGTCAAAAGCTTCACGTAACGCCCTTCACACGTGTGCTACTTGTAGCTGAGAAAACCTCCATTTTATGATTTATCAACGGCCTGGACCTCTCAACAGGCCCACTTTAAGGGCCTGTTCAAAGTTTCCGCAACAATGGTGACCCCCACCAAACCAGGTACGCGCTTACTGGCGGCTAGCCGCCAAGAGCAACGTGCACTATCCGAGTCTTGGGCTGCTTGGCGTGTATACGAGCCGATCTTTCAAGGGCCCACCGTGCATGGCTCAGGTTCTGATCTGTCCATGATCGACATGAAATTTGCACACCCTAACGCTGTGCCTATCGTTGATATTGTTCTTCAGCAGCTGTCACAGTCTTATCTTGCGCGCTTCGAAGAAAACAAGTTGGCTCAAAACAAAGAACATGCCCCTTGGAATGCGGAATGAAGGTGTACAGGGCCCAGATTAATACCTCTGCTTGTACGGTATGGAACTCTGGACGCCGCGTTGGAGAAATGTTAACTTTCAGAGTTACATTGTCGTCGACAGATTGAAGTTTGCTGTGAGCAAGGTGCAAAGTGATTGTGGTTGGTTTGACAGAGAAAAACGTCTGGTTTTTGAGATATCCATGTTCTATGGATTCCGAGCTATTTGAGACCTTTTTCTAGGCTCAATACACACCTCTACTCTCAATCTCACGATATCTGCAGGGCTCTGAGAACCAGCCTTCTCGTTTAAGATTGAAATCTTCATAAATCCAGGAATTATGGACACCAACGGTGTGTACCTTGATGCCAAGAAGAAACAGGGCAGAGTTGGAGGATAGCTGATGAGGTGGAGAGATCTGATACAAGTGATTTGACTGTGATAAGTACATACACCATATCGTATCACTCTAACACTACAGACCACCAGAACGTCAGGTAACTGCCAGGGACTTAACAATAGACCCGTGCATGAAACATCGGCGTGCGTGCATTGTTGTCTAACTGATATGCATCCGGAACATGGTCTGGCTAGAGATCCACACGGTTTATACTGATTTAAGTCGACGAGAAACGTTGCTGTTGGTAAAGAAGAACAAGACAGACACCGGATATGTCATTTTCAGTCTATACTACGCTACTACAGCATTCCAACGAGTTACCACAATCCCCACAAGTCCAGTCTCAGTCCCTGGGAAAAGAAATTTGTCAGAAACTCAGTCCTCTGAAACCCAGTCCTCAGAAACTCAGTCCAGATCAACGTACTGTAATTGAAGTCTATGTTCTTTAATTCGAGCCTCAGTCTCAGCCCCCACGGATCTTAATTGCTGGAATCTCATCTATATAAACCATGGTCTCTGCCTAGATATTGGATCCTCACACAGAAATCACTCCAATGATCTTTAGCAACCTCCTTCTTGCTTCTGTTGTCGCTGCTGGCGTTGTCCACGTTCCTCTCGAGGGCCGACAGCTCTCTGACGCTCCTGCTGTTGCCGAGTACCTTGCTGCTCGACAGGTCGACCATGGTAGCCTCAAGTTCGAGGGAATGTTCTACCAGGCCGTTGTGGAGATTGGAACTCCTGCCCAGAACGTCAGCGTCTGTTTCGATACCGGATCTCCTCTGCTGTGGACCCCCGGTACCAACTCCACTGACTGTCTTGCTGGAAAGTGTGTTTCTTCCTTTGATGTCTCCAAGTCTTCGTCTTGGAAGTACCAGAGCGAGGGTGCCAACTGGGGTGGACACGGTATCTGGGGTAAGGAGATCGTTTCTTACGCTGGACAGGCCCTTACTGACTTCAACGTCTACGTTTCCAAGGACAGGTTTTCCAACAACCTGGGTATCTTTGGTCAGTCTGGTCACGATGACCCCAAGGGTTCTTTTGTCACCGGTCTTGCTCGATCCGGAAAGATCTCTCGAGCCATCTACTCCATCAACGGTGAGAAGCCCATCAACTGGAGAGATCCTGGCACTCAGGGCACTCTTGCCAACGTCTACTACGGCGGTTTTGACAAGGCCAAGTACGAGGGTCCTCTCACAACCATTGACACTCTCCACCACCAGGGCTACGGTATCCCCATCAGTGGTCTGTCTATTGAGGGAGAGAAGTCTGAGCTGGTTGGATTCCACCAGGTTGTCCTGGACACTGGAGGAATTGCTCTGCAGGTGCCCAACAACACTCTGCAGCGAATCTCCGAGAAGTTTGGAGGTAACGGTGTCTACGAGACTCCTGGCTACTGGAAGGTTGCCTGTGGATCCAAGCCTTCTCTGACCTACGAGTTTGGATACACCAAGGTTGATGTTGACTTTGAGACCTATGTTAAGACCTCTCCTCACGGCGGTTGCCGACTTGAGGGTGTCGACCCCAAGGCTCCTGACTCTGGAACTCTCCTGTCTGGACCTGCTCTCATCTCCAGAGCCCTTGTTATCTACGATAACGACCGAGACCAGATCACCATTGGTAAGGCCAAGTTCACTTCCGAGTCTGACATTGTAGAGATCACCGGTGACGTTCCTGGAGCTCTCCTCTACAAGGACTTTGTTGCTGGCAAGCCTCTTCCTGGAGCTTCTTCTTCAACCTCCAAGACTTCTACCATCCCTGCCTCTTCTTCCGCTGCTCCCAAGTCTTCTTCAGCTGCTCCCAAGTCTTCTTCTATCGCCCCTAAGTCTTCTTCAGTTGCACCCAAGACCTCTTCTGTCGCTCCTAAGACTTCTTCTGTCGCTCCCAAGACTTCTTCTGTGGCTCCTACTACCTCCAAGCCTGCCCCCAAGAGTTCTACTCTGGCTATCAAGACTACTTCTACCCAGCCTCAGCCTGAGCCTACCCCTACTGATGACTCTTCGGATGGTGGAAATGACAACGAGTGGTGCAGCTTCTTTGGTACTTTCTGCTTCCAGTGGTAGATACCACCTTTCTAATTCTTTAGCTTCTCTTTAGCTTCTCAAAATATATTTATTCGAATGACAAACACTCATCCGTAGTACAATATTGGACATATAATGACGATAATAGCAGTTTGCCTGGTTCAGGACAATATTACCACGACCCATGTGATCCTTACATTAGCCAGGAACGTTTTATGCACCCTTAAAAACCTGCTTGTTATGCAGCCAACTCTATAGGAAAAATACACATCTCGAGCATAAAAAAGGAGGCAAAAATAATACTCACACCTTCGCTACGCTCAGGTGCAAAAGATTACAGCACCCAGGATTCTCGTATGGTCTCCCACTACAATACTAACTAGGCTCTCTGGTGCTTGACTATGGCTGATCGGACGGGAAGCCGTATTTTCACCAGGATATGGCCGTAACCAAGAGCTCCGCAACGGAGAATTGAACTCCGGTCCCCCGCGTGCTGAACAAATGTCCTGACAGGCGGAAATTCTAGCCACTAAACTATTGCGGAAATTTCTTGATTTTGCCGAAAAAGTGGCCTCTGCTATGTGAAAAGTGTTGTTTTTAAGATTAAGGTTTGCCGCAACCTTAATTTGGGGTCTTGTATGAAAACCTAAAACGAGTCTTGTGACGATAAAGATAGTGGTGACCTGGTGTAGGTTGAGAAAAACACTAGAAAGAGACCCTGATACCCTTTAAAATGTCGCCAAAAATTCATTAACCCATCGGATACTCTCTCAGACCTTCCCTATCCATTAAAAATCTCTCTATCAGTCCTATCCACTGACATACAGCTTTTACCCTTCTGGGCAGCATGCATTATCAGGCAAGTCCACTCGACGAGTCTTGTAACGAAAACTCGAAAAGGGCAAAAATTTGCGGGTGTGGTCGTGTCTTCCCCCGCTATCGAGTTGCTCTGAATTTCGAGACTCGTTTTTCTTATCTTGAACCTAAGATATGATAACAGATAGGTGTGTAGATACCCATAGCAGGCTGTTTATTTGGTCCTATTGAAGCTGGAAACTGGTGAGGTACATGAAAAAAGCCATGCCTTTGACACTACCACTATTAATCGCTTTATATGCCCCATTTACCCCTTATCACGCTATGTTCTGCTTATTCTTTCTTCCCCACGTCTATCTTATCTTCTGACAGAGTTTGTGGGGCTAGTGTTAGCTGTTTGATGATAGCAGTATAAAAGTGTCGGCTGTGGCTGAATTTTTGCGAGCAAACACACACACTCAATGATTTTATTCTGGATCGCATTACTCTCAGGCACCACTCTCTTTGGTCTCTACCATGTCGTAGTAGCCAAGCGACGCTACAACTGGTCCAAGAAATGGCAGCGAGCAAGTTCTATCACTGCTATGGATGAAAAACCTGCTTTTGGACCAACTTCAGAAGCGCAACGAAAATGGGGTACTTGGACACCTTCTCCTTTTGTTACTCCTGTTCCGGCTCCTTATCCTAACTGGAGTGTCACTCAGACTAAACCTCTACCTTACCGACCTTTCAAACACAACTACTTTGTCACTATGGGTATTCGAAGTATGAGCTGGGACGACTGGATTGAGCTTGACAACGAATGGCCTGAATTTCATGCTCGAAAAATGCGCAGAATCGAAGAACGAGCCGATAAACTGAACCATACTGAACCCTGTGCTGTTTCTGCTGTTGAAGAACTAGTTGATGAACTGTCCCGATATGTCTCTGCTAGATACCCCAGTTTGTTCAAGTTCACATCGCCCGGAATCATGTCTAATTTGCATACCGGAGAAGTGTTTGATCTGAGATCTAGACCTTGGAAAGAAGATCCCATGACCATGTGTGGCAAGTGGTTGCAGGATGACCTGGCTGTCATGATTGAGGGTGAAGACGGTCAGTACTACCTCAAAGCAGGCTCTATCATGCTCTCTGGCTTCTGGAGACTCACAGATAAGCTGAATATGGGCCTGGCTGAGATTCACACCTCTGGAGATGTGCCTCATTTTGACGCCAAGCTCAAGACTGGAATGGAGCGTTTCTTCCAGAAACTGAGCCCCGAAAGAGCTGTCAACAGAAACAACTACTTCATCCAGACCGACTCTGATCTGGCCTGGTCTCATGCCATTGGAAACGAGGATTCCGATACCATTGGCTGGTACACTGCTGATCAGGCGGTTGGAGTGGACCAGCTCAAGTTCCGAAGTGAACGACAGTCTCTACGACGACTTCCAAAGTCTGGAGCTATCATTTTCACCATCCGAACCTACTTCTTGCCTATCACACAGATTGCTGCTGAGCCTTACTGTTCAGCTCGTTTGTTGGATGGAGTAAGACACTGGGATAAGGATGTCAGTGCATACAAGGGCCTGCAAAAATACGGACCCGTTCTCGTTCCGTACCTGGAAGCTATGGCCAAGAAGGACGAAGAGAGAGAATGTGGCAGGGATACAGAGAAGGAAAACTACCCGTGGTAGGCGTATATACAAAGATATCTATGTGGTAAGAACTGTAGCAATATGCGATTACCTCTGCAGATAGGGTTATGTGAATTGTACTCGTGGAAGATAAGGACATATCTATAAAAGAACCCCCAAATCAGCACCACTGAGACTGTAGAGATATACACAATCACTTCTGTATACACCAAATCTACTTACTGGTACGTTTAGGCACATTACCATGTCCCGTCATACTTCCGCATGCTCTATTCTAGTATACAAACGTCTACTGCTGATGATGCGACAGGGGCTTCAGCTTGATGCCCTTGGGAACCACAAACACTGCACTGGCCTCGACCATGGGGGGTTTCTGGAACTCGGCAGTTTCGATAGTTCCCACAACCAGCGCCTTCTTTTCAGTCGACTCCGTGACTCTAGTGCAAACCGTCACAAACTGGTCGGTTCGAACAGGCGCCTTGTAGGTGATTTTCAGATTGGCCGTAACACCCGTTCTGCTGGGAAACGCCAGAAACGCCGCTCGAGCAAGAGCCTCGTCCAGAATCGTGGCAATCACTCCTCCATGCACAGTGTAAGGGTATCCGGCCACGTGGTGGCCCAGATGCATCACGGTGACAGCCTCCTTGTCGGTATCGTTGATGAAGATGTACGGAGGAATGGTGATGTATCCCACTCGGTTCATGGTCTCAGTAGACCCAGTCAACGAGTGATCCTGCATCGTCTTGTCCATACCCTCCCAGCCTCGGACCAGCCGAAATCGCGAGTCCTTGAGCAGTGTCTTAACAATGGGCAGCTTTCGCATCTGCTCCTCTGTGTCTCGGACCGCCATCTTCTTGTACGACTCGTTGTTGATGTCTGGCAGGTTGTTGAGGGCAATCTCCATCACCTTGGTGGGCGAAACAGTCATGCCCACCACGCCTCCGGTCACAAACGCAGCGGCAATGTACTTCCACCAAGAGATGCTCTTGGACTTGGTTGAAGAGACATTGTACGTGGTGCTGGTGGATGCGTTTCGGAGAGGTACTCGGCCGAGTCGGAAAACTCGGGGAGTCACTTGGAGTGTTGATCTGAACATGGCAAAGTCGGTGACCCAATGCTTGCCTGGTGAAGTTGTAGCTGATACTAAACGAACTCAATCTGGGCGGGGTGCATCCGAAACTTGCGGCGGCTGATTTGGTGCTGGGAGAATAGGGTTTGGTGAGTGGTGCGTGGACGGAATGGAGTGTAGGAGGAGGAGGAGTTGGGGGATTTACATAAACGATGACGGAAGAGACTTATTGGGGTTGTCTTTATATATGGTCAAAACCTCAAATAAATCAGGTATTTGGAACATGGGGTTTGGTTGACGTAAAGTTCCCATCGGCTTTAGTGGGGTCTCGGCCGAAACGACCTGTAGAATGATAGTGGGGTTCCAGAATTATTATAGGGTGTGTCCTTGGAGCTTCAGATTGGCCTTTTGGCTGTCAGTAAGTAGCATTTGAACTGTTCCATGCTAAGTAACGGAATAAGGAATTGTCGTCGTCACTGAGGTTGTATTCAAGAGGTGAGAACTGTTGGATTATGAGTGCTACTGTTTATAGACATATTTATGTTCTTAGTGGTACTCGTACTGTATTAGTATGGCAATGGGTTTCTTGAAATCAAGGCCTTCTTCTGATTCAGTTTCTGATGAGCTATGATACTGTACAACATCAGAAGAGCCTGTGTGAATACAAAGGACCAGTGTACTGTTAGAAGCAACAATTGCTTCACATTTATGCCTGCTACATCTTCTCCAAAATTTTCATATTCGCCAAAAATCTCTATTCACTGAAAATCCCAGAAACGCATTTTCTGCTTACTTTTCGTTGGAATAAACCACTCTCGAGTATATAACCAGCTCGTCACTTCCCCTCTGCTTCTGAAATTTCTCAATTCCTCTCCATTTCACCGACTTTGCCTCTTTTCGTGCAACCCCCAAATCCATCTTTAATCCCAACCTCAATCCTATGTGTCCACCAATTACTACGCGTAATTCTGCTGCGTGTTCTGTGGGGTAAACTCACGGCACTTTGAACGGTGATACACGAGTGGACATGAGACGAAACGAATAGATATTTAGATATATTACGTTCAGCCGTGAAGGGCTACAAATCTAGACTTCTTTCATTAAAATATCTTCCGAATTGGGGAGATCAGCTTACAAAAATGTGGCTTGGTTGAAATGCACCTTCAATGCCCAAATGTTATATTTGCTCTACAGACGCTGGAAGAGTGATAGACAGAATGTGGTTAGAGGAGTATGATTCTAGTGACTCTGTTCACATCCTGAAATTTTAAGAAATTAATTTAAACCAATTTCCATCGAATTACTGGACTACGTAACATTGAACTCTAAGCCCATCAGGGTTATTACCATGGGATATTGGTCCGTCAATTGAACATACAAGGGAGCTTCGGAAATATACAAAGAACTCACAGATAGCTGCTATGGTTATTATGAACCGACTCAAATCAACTCCGATATCATTACTGCTCATATCCATGAAATACAGGCCTTCCATGTAAGGTGACCTCCTGTCATCTAAACTCTAGTGCTATTAAAGAAAACAATGAGACATCTTCTGAGGCTGTACTGTTATCGGATTTGAGATTTTAAAAAGGAAATCCGAATTAAATGCAGCTATCATCAAATTGGCAGAATATCATACCTCTAGCCCACTCATAACGCCCTCAATTACGCACTTTCTGCTCGGCATTAAACCGGCAGCAGTTAAGTTTAGCCGACCCCCACACCTTAAATCCGAACGTTCTGTTGAGTCGTAGATATAGCCGAGTAGAGCTGGGAATTGGATGATTTTTTGATTAACAGGTTCCTCATATCGTTGCGACTATTTTGACACCCCAATTTTTCAATTTACTTTGTCAAAACGTCTACAAGCCTCTCGTGTGCTCACCTCCACACCATCCCAACACACTTTAAACCCAACCACTCATAACCTTTGAACTCCACCATCACGACATTTCGACTCTGTTCACAACACCATGTCGCGACTGATAAATGCGCTGCGGGCGTATGCACGGACCCCGCAACACGTGACCAGCAACTCCGTGTGGAACGAGCTCCCCCTGTCTCGTCGGGCGTCCGTTTTGGTGCTGCTGTTTGAGAGCGAGAACGGTCTGAGTGTCTTGCTCACTCAGAGAGCCCACAACATGCGCAGTTACTCGGGCCACGTGGCCTTTCCGGGTGGCAAGGCGGACTTCATTTCCGAGTCGGCTTTGCAGGTGGCCAGACGAGAATCGTGGGAGGAAGTGGGGTTGGTGTCCATTGATCCGTCAGATGTGGACAAGAGGGTGATTGGCGACTTGTCCGTCAACACACACACGTCGCATGCAGTGGACACAGACGAGTGTCTGACGCCACCGCTGAACCAGAATCTGGCTGTGGAGATCGAGCCGTTGTGTGAGTTGCCATCATATCTCAGTTACAACCTGCTGGCGGTGAAACCGTGTGTGGCGTTTGGAAGGGTCGTTGAGCTCAACAAGCTGTCGGAGCCCAAAAGTTTTGATGACTATAAATACCACGAGTCGCCCAGCTCGCTCAAATCGGCCCCTTCTGTCCTGGACACGTTACACCCGTGGGTTGAGGATCACGCAGAGGTGTACGAGTACTTTGAAGCGCCTTTTGACCGTTTTACAAAGAAGGGCGATGGTTGGTATAGGCTGCAAAAGTGGAATTGGGGCGGTATCCACTGGCCTCAACTGCACTTCAACGTGCTGCGCAAGACTCACAAAACGATAGGTGAGCGCGGGTGGTACGATGTGTGGGGCCTAACGGCTCGGATTCTCGTAGATGCAGCCACAATTGCCACAGGCAAGCCGCCGGAAGTGGACTGCATGAAGGTGGTGGGCGATGAGGACCTGATTCGAGGGTTGGCGGAAAACGGCCGCATGCCCGAACAACGAGTCCACGGAGAAACCATCACGGACTTTGTCAGCATTCTCGGAAAAGATAGTCCGCTGATTGCAGCCCGAAACGGCATCATTAAGGGTGCTGCTGCTGCGTGACGTTCCGTACAAAGACCCTTACATATAACAACTTAGCACATAGATAATAATAGCGTAGAGGTGGCTGGACCAGAGTGTTCTTCGGTCCGGTGGCTTCTAAATAGACCAGAGCGTGGAGTGGATGGTGACAGTGCTGACTAGCAATTTGGAGCTTTGAATTATAGATAAGATTTCTCGTTCAGATGTTGAGCAGATCCCCTAAATGTGTATAAGTAGCATTATATCAGCCTTGAGATCCATAGCTGGAATTTGAGGTGTGAGTTTTAGATGATTCTCAACTCCGATGTATAATAATTAATGCTGGCTACAGTGATCCATATTAGAAAGCCAACTCATGAAGTCACAACCATAGAATATGACAACAAGTAGAAGTAAGAGTATTGTATAATATACAAAATGGTATTAGAAGGATAGGCAACAGGTCATATGCTGAACTTGTTCCGAATATCCAAACAGTTAGCCATAGTAACAACACTTTTCAAAATAGCAGACAGTGTCTTACATGTCTTCTATGAAGGGAAGCAGGTATGGGGGAAACCTTCAAGAATTATAGTAAAAATGGCAGCCGAGATGGTTGCTGTTTTACCCCTAACAGTACGTACAGTACTCTATAATAAGAGAGGGCTTCCAGTTGTATTCCTCTCTTGCAAACACATGGATAATCGGAGAAAACTTTCAAAAACCCTTCAAAAAATCAGTAAAAATCACATGAAAAATATTTCCTCACCAATTCCATCAACCAGAAACCCACCAATCACAACCACCCCAACATCTCCACAACGGGATATTTCTTCAGCGACACTTCTAATTAAACTCCCATGTTGGATTAGTGGAAACCTTATCTGGTAATCGCAAATAGTAATCATTTTCTACCCCACAGAAATAAGGTTTGCAGACTACATTTTGGCCGAGGTACCTGCTTCCAACATCAACCATCACAACGAGCATGTCAACGGACGAAATACTGGCCAATTTCAAACGCTTTGAGAAGCAGCGGCTTCAGAACGCCACAAAGGCCGGGTCACGTGATTTCCCCGGCCAGAAACGCCCCAAGGTCGGGTCTACACCCTGGTACACCATCCCGCTGTCTCGACGGAGTGCTGTGTTGATGCTTTTATTTGAGGTTGAGAACCAGGCCAAGCCTGCTGGCAAGGAGTTGCATATTTTGTTTACGGTGCGATCTGCGCATTTGCGGTCGTTTCCGGGTCAAGTTGCGCTTCCAGGTGGAAAGCTGGATTTGGATCTTGATGGATCCAACATTAGCCATATTGAGGCCGATTTTTGGGAAAATGTTGATCCCGCGTTGGAGAGCGGTAACGAGCATGAGCTGGTGAAGAATGCCTCTTTTTCAGCATGGAGTATTGCTCTTCGAGAGGCTTATGAGGAGATTGGGCTTTTTGGAGAATTTGTGAACGAAGACACGAAGAGTATTCTGATGAACCCGGTTGGAGGTTCTCAGACCACAGAGACACAGAAGCCGCCGTTTCTGAACGAAAACCCGCTTCTGTCGGTGGAAAAACTGTGTGAGTTGCCTCAGTTTGTTTCTCGAAACGGGTTAGGAGTAGCTCCGTGTATTGCGTTTGCACGGTCCAAGAAACGCGGCCATTTTCTGAAATACTCGGACATTTGCCCCAAGCTTAATTTCGACGAGGTCCAGTCTGTTTTCTCCATTCCTCTGGACTACTTCCTATCTACTCACGTTGGTCATGATGGAGTAGATTTATACAACTGTTATCCTCGAGCAGCATGGGGAGATACTGGAGTTGACTGGATCATGCACGCCTTCAACCACCATGCTCTTCCCTACCCGAACGTTCAAAATGGCGATAGTAAAGGCCGTGTGACCATTGACGATCTTCTGGCTGAAGCTTCTGCCCCCCTGACACAACCTGGAGAAATGACCCAAGTAGGTCAGCAGGTCAAGACTCGCGAGACTATTTTAAGCGAAAGTGGCCCTGAGCCTGAGCCTTCTTCCTTTCACAACAATACGGTAGCTGCCACGGACATGTTACCGCCCATCTGGGGTCTTACAGGCCATATTTGTATAGATTGTGCACGTGTAGGGCTTGATAGAGACCCTACCGAGTTTGATTTTGTGGCTGACGTTGGCCAGGACTTTTTGGTCGGACAGTTGATTAAAGAGGGCATGTTTAACCCTCGACCCAAGAAACAGTCGAGAGCATGACAGACACATTAATGATATACGGTAATATAGGTATAGGCGGGTGTACATGGATCAGCGACGTTGATTTGCAATAATGAGTCATTAACCAAGGGACATATTTGGTAGTCACTTCACACGTGCTCGTATTTCTACAGTGCGTTTTGAAGGACGATTGCTACAGCTAATAATAAACGGTGCATACACTGCAGTTGCGTAAATTGTACTCGGAAAAGCATTCGGAGCAACCCAACTTTGACTATTGTCGTTGAGGTGTCCTCTACGGTTTCAGAAGCCTCCCCCCACTCTCATGTGCGTGAACACTGCACTATTAAGCGAACCGCACGACTAACTAAAAATAGGTAAGAATGTTAGCCATGGGTCAAATCAGTCCGAGCCTGTCCCAGGTTCATTTCCGGATGTATTCTCTCCATGGGGGAGCATACATGAAGACACAAGTGTCCACTCTACCCGTCAAAGAGCCCAAAAAGAGTTGTACGGACAATAACGTAGAGATTTGGGTCACGTTTTCCCCTTCGATAGCCACCTCGTCTCTCCGAACGGCACAACTGTAAACCTCATAGCACATCTCAAGCGCTCTCTTTCCGCATAGCCAAACTTTGGCCAACTCTGAGGTGTAACCTTGGACGTTTACTCGACAAGTGTCCAATGACGACCATACAAGACAATATATGCTCGGGTTGACGTCAGTGCATGGCTGCCAAAGAAGCTGGAGTCAAGGTGGAAAAGCATGCATCCCTGTTTGAAGTGGAGCCTGGATGAAACGGGAAATTTGCTTTTCCCAACGTAGGGGTACTCACTGCGCTGGAATTACTGAGGCAGCATGTATAGCAAGCTCGGTAGAAAATTCATACAAGACAAGTATGCAACGAAATATGAAAAACTCCCTAGTGCCACCCCGCTTGACTTCCCCCACCCTTTCGTTACCACAGGGTTCTACAATCCCCACGGGTATAAGAGCGAGCCATGGATGCAGGTTTCACGCAGTCTCGGCAGTAGTTTTTTTTTTGTTTGTGCGTAGCTGTGATAGTCTGTGTGCATACTCGGCCAAGTTTAGCAGCCAACGCAACAGAGATTGTCTTTTTTAATGTTGGATCTGAGATGGTAGCCGGCGATTTAGCAATGAAACCCGGTTCGGCTAGGAACCCGTATTGTAACGTCGCCTTGTCGTCATAATGTCTCGCAATTTACGCTCTTGGCGCTGAGCCTCTCGGTTGACGTGAGCTACATTCGCTTTGCGCCAATACCACTCCGAGCCAGCAACAAAAACCGTTGGAGTTAGTTGACAGTGACGATCGTCTCTCTTTGTCAGCAGGCCAAAAGGTGTGGATATAACCGGCAAGCACAGTTCAACTCCTGGTAGCAATCAAGATAAAATTAACCAAAGATTGGCGTTTTCCAGACAAACACGGAAAGCGGGTCCTGATGACTTGCCGATTTGGTCTGACTTTCCCGGATATCTCGGATATCTCGGTCCATCTTTGGAATGATTTGAGACACCTCAAGCGGCTACCCGTGATTTTGTCCCAGACGCCGGCACTCTTGGAGCATGTACCTATCATGGGCACAGTAAAGTCGGCTTCGCTGCAGCAGTCCGGCAGCAACCTACTTGTAGCTGCTGCCATAATGACCCTTGCAATATTATACATGTGTCAAACCACTTGATGGCCGCTGATTTTCACATCCAGCAGGCCCTTGTCTGCGCTGATAGACAGATCGCCCAACTCTAGGTGGTTTTGGCTGTGCTTTTGAATTTTGCACACTCGAGACATGGGCATTGTAGGAAAAAGAAAACCCGGGAGAAACGAGTCTCTGAGACAGCGAACGGATGCGGTGAAGATGGCGATAAAGAGTTGGTGGTTGCCTAATACCCCTTGTCCTCAATGCCCCGACAATCTGCATTTCAAAGGTCAAAGGCCTGTCTAAGACAAGCTTAGAGGGTCCTTAGCAGCATGATAGGCCTCTCAGCTATAGGTCTCCCCAACGCTGGCACCCTGACAATGGTTAAATGAAAACCTTGGGTGCAATGAAGATCGCAGGCAGCCTGGTGACAATAAAAAAAATGCAGGGGTGGCCACGCTAGTGCCTTGCACATGATTTAGGGGTGGTATCAAGTGTGGAACCTTTAGTCACGTGAACTGATAACGGGGTCTTCGGTGGTATCTCTTCTGGCGCTATTTTTCCGCACCAGCCCAGCCCACGCAGCATTCTTCACCCCACTTTTTGCAACCCCTTCGTATACTGTACAGTCCAGGGTGTCGATTACAGGGAGCATCGCGATTTCGTGTCCATCAGACGATAATCCCCGAGTCCTCGCTCCCTGAAACACTGCTTGGGCCGCTGTTGTCGCTACGCTACCAAAGGCTCAAAGCGATCTACAGGCGCTCAAATCAAGACCCAGATAGAGTGCCGTTGGCGCATGGTGGTGAAGCGAGTCGGTCCTTTGGGCTGATAATCTGTATGATGAGATATCAGATGATGCCATTATTATTACGGCGATGGCCCAGGCCACGTAGGACCCACCCAGACAAGGCGTCTGCAACATTGCAACATTGTTTCTTGTGCGGTTGTACAGTCTCGGTTGTCACGTCCAAACGATAACGCTATTGGCTCTTTTTTTTGCCCCGTGGAAACGCACTCCGACGCGTAACCGTGGCAACGCGTGGCTGACTCCAAAAAAAATAGACTTTGTCTCCAGGTGGAAGAGGGATGGAAGGAAAAAGAAGTGGACTGCGTTGTAGGCCGCCAGTAGCTTGGCTGGGTGGAGGTAGAGGCGACCAAAGGGGTTATTGTGGTACAAAGACGGTGGTCGAGACGGTGGGAAAATGTGGGGTAGAAGACCGAAGGCCCTGTCGTAGACCGGATATTATATGCCAGTCTTTGTCTGAGCAGACATGGACTGTCAGAGATCACGTATTGGTGAATAAGGCTTTTAAGACGTTAGTTAGGTGAGACTGTTTCACTTGTCCTTGGAGAGCCGAATCAAGATAAGTCATAATGACAAAGTACGACTTCAAAGTCCTGTTGCAACTGAAAAAAGTGGGTACAAGCCAGACACTAGCCTGATTCGTATCTTCAAATGACGTCAGCAGCCAGTAGCACCATTTTTTAGCCGTCTCCACCTCCACCACGTGCCCCTTCAAGATAACGCTACCCCGTAGGTTAAGAGAGTCCTTTGAGCTATGGCGCGACTGGCTCCAACCCCTTATTATACGCCACTTTCGTATTGTCAATTGAAGGCTTGTGACGTTTCCCTTTTCGGCTCAGCAAACGGCTACTACCGAGCTCCTGCTCGGCATCTATAATACCATCACACGGCTAGCTCTCTGCGTCTTCTCTTGGCCATGACGAGCCCCTACGAGGCTCTCTGCACTGCAATCTGTTGCATCTTGGTTTGGATACCCTTCCGTCTCTGGACAACGGAGCTTGATTCTGAGCTTGAGGTTGGGGGTGCAAACGCTGTTAGAAAGTTGGATAACAATGGTGCTAACGTAGCCGTATAAAGGTGTAGCCTAGGACGACAACCGTTGATATTGGGCGCTACTAGCGTGCTTTCCTCCACAAAACCACACAGTGTCCTGCTACTACGTCCCGACAGGTTGCGCTCAACTTTTCCACACCGTAGAGTTGTCTCAAAGGTGGCCTCAGTCGTCACCGACGGAACAGGTGGTAGAGTTTGCAAACACTAAAGTATGGAACCGAAACTATACTTGCCAGTGAAAGATGAAACTATGAAGAGGAACAATGAAAGACGTATCTGGAGCCTGATGACGAAGGTAGGAGTAGGACTGGCGACGTGTGTGACGCAACAACCAGGTGGAAAAGCCTGATCCCGTGTGTCTGTGGATGTGGGCCCACAGTAGGAGCCAAGGTAGTAGATACTACCCCAGACGAAGTAGCAATCTACAGAGAGAGCTTCTGCAAGGCAACGCATGAGGCGCGACAGACAATACCCATCTCGCTAAGAACAGAGCCATAATATGGGATTCGTGCGCACCACATGCAATCTGACCCTATTGAAGAAAGTAACGCAAAAGTAAACTGGTTGGAGGACACCAGAAAACGAAAAAAAAAAAAAAGAAGGAGCAGACGAAGAACCGAGATAAAAACCCAATAGCTGCAACAGGGCCTATCAATCTAAAAGCCAACACCTTTTATATACCCCGTGCGCCCATCTTTCATTCGACTCACTCTCGGATTTAGAAACAAATCTGTGCTTTTGCTTTTCGTCTCCGAGACATTACACCAACCATCGAAACATCGAAACCATCTTCCGACTTTTCTTTATTTGATTCTCTTTATTTGATCCTTTCCTGTTCCTTTCCTCTTCCATTCCTCTTATTTTTTTGGCACTTACAGAGCTACTCTACCCCGTCGCTTCCATTTTTGTTTGTTCTCCTGTCCTCTTCCTAAACTAGATAAGACATCCGTGCCACTAGACGCTCTCAACAACCGGTGAGTATGCAAAGACGGCAGGCATCCGCACCGACAAGGACGTGGTCCTCGACTTCTGCCTCATTGATTACCTAATTGATCCGCCAAGCTACGCATACATGTCCATGCATAATCATAAAAGCGCGCCACGGCCTCACCAGACCACCTTTTGGGAACCTCCTGTCGACCATGCGGCACCGCGGTCTTCGTCCAGCACAGTCCCAGGGCTCCGGATAACGGCATCCGCCATACCTCCATCTAACTAGGGCGCCTTTGCATACGGTCGTATCAGATGATTTCTGCGCTGCTCCGGGCCCATTGGGACTGAACCGATTAGACTCAGCCGCTGTCTCCGCCTTTCCGAGTGGATTGATCTAACTAGCTTGGCCATTGAGTCCTATTCCCAGGGGATATATGAAGAAGATTCCCCAGTGAGAGAGCCTCCGCAGATATCCCGTTTCCATTGGAAACTCCCAGCATTAGCTAACCCAGATCCCCTATTACATTACATCACCACACAGTGTGCATTGAGCTGCATCGGTCCCTTCCAAATACCAACAAGACATTTTGCACGAATCGCAGCTAATTTTTTTCCTCCTGTCATTTTCCACACCCAGACAGGACCTGAATCCCCAGAACGACCTTTGAAAATCGTGAGTATGGAGTGGAACAGCGCTAGGAGAGGCGTACAGCGCCCCCAGTGGTTTTATGGAAGAGACACAGAGTCCAGATCAGCTTAGTCATCATGCTCCTGGCAGCAGCGGCAGGACAAGAACATCTGAGAACCCACTTTAGGTTTGCCAACAGATCAGATAGATGCAATATCGGTCGTCCAGGAAACCCCAGGCCGATGGGAAGAAAGAAAACTAAACGGAGGTTAGTTAACGAGAGCAAATAAAAAAAAAAAGTGCCGATGCCGACGCCGACGAAAAAAACCCCACACCACCAAAACACGGAGGCGCGCTGACGTGTCCATGTGTCGCAGCAGGTGAGAGTCCCAAAGCGGGCCCTGGCACATCACCTGTTGCTTTGGAAGGGGCAATTGGCAGTTGACGAGTCATGCCAATTGGCTTTTTACGAGCTGTCGATACGGGGTTCACTTGGTCATCTCTCTGGTTGATCTGCCCACCAGTTGGGCTTGGAGGTCGCCAAACCGGCTCGCTCCAGTCGGCTTGGCGTGGAGCTCTCTTGTTCTGTCTGCCCTCTGCCCTAACATGAATCTTGTTCTCTCTTTTTTTCGTTTTTCCCACTTTTCTGTTTTTCGTTTTTCCTCCCAAACGCAAAGGCGGTTAAACTCCACACCTTATGCCAGTTCTCTTGTCTTCCCTAGCTCGTATCGCGCGCATGGAAGATAGTCCTTTGACATGAAAAGACTCCAAGCTCCTTCGTTCTCTTCTTTTTAAACCCCGAGTGCCGCTCTCACGGTGCCCCCCACGAATCTTTTGCATGCTCCGCACCCCAGCCACCTCCAACTAACACAGATGTACTCATACCCCACGATCGAAGAGCCGCAGTTGGCAGATCAGGACTGGTACCCTACCACCCAGGACTTCTTCTCCTACCCTGTTCCCACTGTCGCTGATCATGAGCCCTCACCCAACGTGCCCCAGCAGCAGCCACAGCTCTTCAGACCCCAATACATGGTTCGTAGTAGCTCCTTCAGCCCTACTCTCGACCAATTGAGCTCAGGCAGCCCCGACCAGGACTTTAAGACTCTCATGACCCCAGCCTCCATGGCCAACCCACGCACTCAATTCACCGCCACACGCATGAAGCGGTCCTACACACAGCCCGAACACGAGACTGACACTCTCCGACGGTCACAGTCCATGATGGCTCTGTCTATTTCTACCGACGGACGAGCTCGTCTTCAGCCCCGAGCCCAGTCTCGAGACCACTCGCCTCACAAGTTGCGAATTGAGGAAGACCTGGACTCCCAGTCTTCTTACTCGGACAATGTCTTTTCCGACCGTTCTTCCATGTCTTCGGCCTCCTCCGCATCCCCTCAGTTGGCTTCAGACTTTCCCTCTTGTGTGCCTGTGCCCGTTGGAGTCTCTCGATCCAAGTCCTGTGTCTCCTTGTCCCAGTTTGGAGCTCCAACCTACCCTTCTCTGCCTCCTCCTGCTGTCTCTGCCGCTTCTTCTGTCTGTCATTCGCCCCTGTCTTCTCCCTCGCCCAGTGCTTCGTCTTCTTCCGACGAAGAGGAGGAGGTGGCACCGAAACAGAACGACGCATGCGTGGCTCTGGCCCGTCTGGTTGCTCGAAAGCGGTCCAAGTCGCTCAAGATGTCCTCCAACCCCCAGCGACCTCCTCACATCCGGTCACGGTCTCTGGTCGGCTCTTCGGACTCTTCCCAGTCCCGAACTGCCAACATGTCCACCATGGAGTCATACCAGTCTCGTGCCCGACGAGCCTGTGCACCTGTAGTTCCCCCCACTAACATGCTGACTCCTCCTACCTCGGCCACGTCGGACAAGGGCTTTGACTTTGGCATGCCCCGAACCAGCATGAGATCCATCTCCCCCAAACGAGGCCGAACTTCCATGGCCGTCGCATTTAACTACACAGACGATTCTCCCCATTCACACTTTCATCGACGACAAATGTCGCTCAGTGACCTCAGCCAGCTGTCTCTCCATCCGGTGCAGCCTGAGTGGTCAAACTAACTTGCATAAGATGTATATACATTGAATTACTAAAAACAACTATCCTGTCCGTAAAGAGCCGCTTATACTTGTAGCAAACTGTAGACGCCGGTTATGTATAACGGGACCCTGAGATATATTAAACTGGGCTTATCTTAAATGCACAGGCCCGATTGAAAGCTGGACAAGTGCGATAAACCCATCGGCTCTATCGGAGTTGGTTTTCCTAGACAGATCAAGGGGCATTCAGCACCATGTCAGACTAAAAAGTACGTACAGACAGACATGCTGCTGACAGCTGTCTCCAAAGGTTGCGCCCAAAATCGGCTGATAACAGTCCATCGGATCGGAAAATATTTGGACCTGAGCGTGTTCTAGGCGCGCCCAAAAATGCTTTCACTGTTGAAAAACCAAATAATAACCGGCTATTATGATTAGCTCAGGCCACCCATGCTAACTGGCTGGCCAAAATGTGGAGTAGCTCGACTCAGAGCGTATCTTGTTCATGTGCCGTTTGCGCAGTGACGATCTAGCAGGCTTGGCAGATACATCCCGCGATGCCGCCATTCATGTACGAGTACTCCACTATCCGCGGAGAGCCCGAAAACGTCGTCATGACGGTTTGGTTCTCGTTAGCTCCAATGCTAACCATACGACTAAGCTTACTTAGCAGACAAGAAAACGGTTGAGAGGCCAAACTCCAAAGGCTAAGGCCAAACCCTAAGAACCCCCTTCTTTTCCTCCGTACACTGTATACGCACGAGTGCCTCCTACCAGTCTCTCTTTCACGCCCACTAACCCTTCTTTGCGCTTCTCCAATCTCAAGTAACTTTTGTCTCACCTGTCGGTCCCCGACCGCATTCCGACCCAATCGTTCTATTGACGTCGATTCATGTCAGACCAGTAGTGGGTTGGATTGCGATTGGTGTCTGTAGCCGCTAACAATTGCCCAAACAAAAAGGCACACCCACCCAGTGTGGACTGGATCCAACTTTGTCCACCTATCCATCAAGTCGAGATAGCCCAATAGATCATCTCCAACAATGAAAAAGTGCTTTTTTTTTGGTATTGTGATTTGTGATACGGATTCTATTGCCAGATTGTCAAGCAGATAATCAATAGATACAGGCTCCCACACGTGGCCTCAGTAGTTCAGCTTGTACATGTCGAATGTATAATGTACGGCGTCAATCAATGTCCAAGGTCAATAGTCTACGGCAGACGGCCTCAGAAAAAGTCACATTGTGGCCAAGTGAAAAAGCAAAGGCGACAAATAAAATAAAAAAAGACCGAAAAGGACGGTAGAGTGGACGAGCCAAAAACCTTTGGTGGCTTTGGCATCTCGGATCGCTTAACAGCCCCGTCTTTTGGTCTGCCCTGCCCCTCCATGCACACTCTATAGGAATCAAAAAAATCAAAAGTTAGACATTAGAGAAAAAAGCTACTTGTATGGAAATGTCTCAACCTAGACTTGCATAGACGAGAGTCAAACCTATAGCCCAACCACAAAGGTGCGATATATTGGGGTCGGGGAGGGAGCAAAGGCAAAATTACGTATTTTCGTACGATCGGCAGGAGAAAACACCGCTCTTGGCTCTCCCCCAAGCTTCTAGTGCTAGCGGAACATCTTTGTCACTCGGGGCTTGTTCAAGACATGTCTGGAGACAAGTCTTGATTTTAGACTGGGTCCAACCAGAGCTAACGAGGCCAAGCCTGTTCAATATCCGACAGTGTGCGCTGCAACTCCTTACTAAAGATACAGTGGTGTGGTTTTTGTCTTCTCTTTTGTGGTTTTTTTTTTTTTACAGCAAACATGAAGGCAATTGCTCAGGACAGACGGCATTCTTGAACAGAGGCTTGCATTACATAAAAGCCTCGGACAACAAGAATGCCCCTCCCGTAACCAAATCTACCGCGAAACAAGCACACCTCCTATCTGGTCCAAAAATATCTTATGCTCTACATGCCGTTGAGGTCCGTTGCCATTGTTGAACAACCCCCTTTCGGCCCCCACACTACTGTATCGTAGTACGCGCTAATCCACTTTTACACCCAAGTCTAGAGCCATTCAATGTAGAGTGCGTATAGACAGGTGTTCAGACGACAAAGGTCAAGAGGTGTAGAGATTGGGTTCATACACCCCCGTATCTGAGGCGTTCACGGTTGGAAAGGGGTTGTCGTACACGAATGACAAAACCTGGGCAAGTGCGTCACCTGCAGTTAATAGAACCAAACCTCTATAGGGCTGCAGACACTTGACAATGGCTGCTCAACACCTCCCCTCCCCACAATAGCCTTGTCTAGAGTCTCCACTGTGCATACGAGTCCGGGGTCAGCTTGTTCACCCCAGTAAGTATACCTCCTGGCTTGCAAGCTTATTAGCCGCGACAAGAGCAAAACCTGAAAACCTGGGACAGCCAGCAATGGTAAACCGCTCAGTTATGGACTTTTTATTATTGTGGCGACAACCTAACTCCTCAATAACTGCAGTGGATCTACCTTTAGCCACTGATAGGACCCACCAAGCACGTGCCTCGTAACCACTGTACACACAGAGACACACATCTTACGCATACAACTACTGCTCCCGGCATTACTATACACTACTAGCACACTACTACTTCTATCTATTTCTAATACTTGATCTTGGCAAACGTGCCGACATCTATGCATAGGGTGCAATGCCGCTCTCAGTCTCATATCTCTTGGCCACACTCACCAGGTCATGCAGGTGGTGATCATGGGCCTCTGGCGCCAGCTCAATCAGTGACTCATATAGCCGGTACAGGTACTCCCGGTTCTCGCCACTGGGGCCCTTGCTGTGCACAATGTGCTTGGCCAGCATGGTGGGGTCCTGGGGGCCCACAAACGCCTCGTTGTCGGGAGTTCCAATGAAGCAGACCGTTTCAATCTGCGTGGGGACCTGGCCGTCGAAGCACGAGCACGGGTATGCGTCCTTGTTGGCCACGAGACTCTTCTGCGACACGTGAAACGGCACGTTGTGCACACTGTAGCCATTCTGTTCTCGGATATCCAGGTACGTCTTGACTTCCTCCACGTACTCCTTCTTGATGCGGTATGCGACTCCCCACGTGGTATCGTCGTCATGGCTGGGATGAGGATCGTCCAGGCTCTGCCAGAACGATTTCTCAATCAATGTCACCACTCTTCCAGGGGCTTCTGGGACTCCTCGGTGGTCGTTAGACGACTGCCAGAAACGACGCACGTAGCCGGTCACGTAGCCCGGAAGTCGCACGTCCCAGTGTGGCGGGGGCTTGAAGATGAGCGAGCCGTAGCCAAAGATCCAGTATTCCGTTTGCGGCTGTGTGTCTCCATTCTGTCCGGGAAGGTCTCCGTTAGAAGCAGCATGCGAG
Organism: Yarrowia bubula; assembly: GCA_900519075.1. Lineage (NCBI taxonomy): Eukaryota > Fungi > Ascomycota > Dipodascomycetes > Dipodascales > Yarrowia > Yarrowia bubula. The sequence goes on along the minus strand of ULGX01000001.1, from coordinate 1,918,101 downwards.
GTGTGGTTATCGGCGGTCATGGTGATTATCTGTATGCTCTATGGATGCGTTGGCGGTTGTTGTGGAGCGATTTTGGCGGATTTTGGCGTGGAGTGGCGCTCACACTATTTGTGTACAGATCACGACAGAGTTGTAAATGTTAGAGAAATAGACCTTTGGATTATGCGTGATTAGCTTTTAACGACTCACGTGAGTCAACTGAGATTAGCCGTGGAAATTACATCATTTAAAATAAAAACAGGTGATTACAAGTAATAAAAAAACACATCTATTATTTCTGTTTAGTTGACGGGAAACTTTCGGGCAAGCTCGTATCCGTCAGCAATGTTCTGGACTCGAGCATCCAGCTTGAAGCCCTGAGCAGCCAGCTCTCGCATGGTTTCAGGGAAAGTCTTGAGAGGAACAGAGAAGGTCTCAATGAACTCGTTATCCTCCAGCTGAGGCTGGGGGTTCTTGTTCTTCTCGTCGTTGAGATCAACAGACACATGCACCAGCTTCATGTTGGTGTTGCAGAAACCAGGGTCGTTGAACATGACGGGAGTGACGCTAAAGGCCTTGCCAATGTATCCAGTCTCCTCGAGAAGCTCTCGCTCAGCACAAGTCTCGACAGTCTCATTGGGATCAAGCAGACCAGCAGGGATCTCGATACAGATACCGTCAACGGGAGGTCTGAACTGTTTCTGAAGAAGAACCTCGGGTCCAGATTCCTTCTGGAGAATAGCAAGGATCCCAACACCATCAATCTCCTGTCCAGGCACTCGGGTTCGTCGAGCAGCACATTCCCAGTCACGTTCTTAGTTAGCAAGGCACAGTAGGAGCTAGACAGCCGTAAAAAGGCGAGATAATGGCAATTCGTCAAGATCAATTGATTTAATGAGTGATCTTTTATCCACATCACTTCCATCTTCCTCGATCTAGCCGAGGATCATCTTCTCTCTTTGGTGTCGTCCACCACGCCATACTCACGTTTTCCCTCGGGGTCCTCGTAGAAAATCTTCTGGGTCTTGACCCACTTGCACTTGGAAGAGTCGAGATCTTCAAACTTGAGGACTTTGGCACGGGCGAGATTCATGATTGTTCGACGCATGTGGTTGGGAAGCGAATGTATGTATGCGAGCGAGTAGGTTCGGTGATGACGTAATGAAAGAAGGGGAGTGGAACGTGTGTTGGAGTTGAAGTAGGTTGTAGGGACTTTAGAAAGGGAATTGTAGTATTACATATGAATTCCCTCGTTCTTAGGATAACCACATCTTCATGAATCATCAGTTGCTCCTGATCATAGTCTTAACAGATTGGTTAAGTAACTAGACTGCATTAGTTCAGAATACAGTTAAACTACTACAACAGTAACGTCCATTTATCTGGCTCAGTTCTCAAGGAAAAGCTATAAAAAATACAGCAAATATCTATTGGTCCGTCAATGAACATTGCCCTATTATCTATCTTCACCCACTTTCAAACCGATCCCTCATGATCTCCTCTCGGTATGCACGCATATTTATACTCTTTCAACCGACTTAACCATACACGCACACCAACATGACCGACCAGGTGCGTTCGGATGTCCAGGAAAAACTGGTGCAGAGCGGAGAGTACGAAAAGTGAGTAACCGGGGAGACGCACACCGCCACAGACCTCGCAAGAGCAAAAAATTAATCCAGACTCTCTCAGCACATCCAGACCCGACTCAGAGACAGCGGCTGGTACGACAAAGTCAGCGCTTTGGCACAGGAAGAGGCCAGCAAACAGGACAAGGTGGAGCTGAGCTCGCTGCTGGAGAAGGTCCAGCCCCAGGCGTGTGATCTGGTGGACGACGATATCAAGCTAGAGACGTTGAAGATGATTTCCAGTTTTCTGGAGGGCGCTTTGAAGTAGCCGATCTGGGTAGGGGACTGTTGCTGCATTACGGACCGTTATATTTATTACATGATTATACTGAAGAGCGAGCGTAGCACTTATAGAACGAGCGTAGCGAGTTCTCGATACCAGTAGTTGAGATAGCGTAGTTGTAGATTGAGCTGTGTTCTGAATAGTTGATATTTCATTTACAACTTGTGTACACCAACTCCCCCATGTCTATATCCACCTGCTGAAAAATTCACACACTCTCCTGTGGCACCGATCACGTCCTAACCATGGTGACCATGCACGTCTTCACCTAAATCTAAACTCTCAGTAGATACACACCACATCAACTTTTGAGAAAAACATGGTACGATCAGACTGGAGGGCACAGGAAACCCGAAGGGTCATGACCTTCACGGGGTGCAAGGAGAAGGCGGCTCGGGACGCTCTGGAAAAGTTTGACTGGAACGTGGAGGTGGCCATCGATCACATTCTCAGCACTCCTCAGGTCGACCTTTCAGGAGCTAGCAAGGTGTTTGACGCATACAGAAACGCCGCCACAGACGAGATCGATCTGGATGGAACCATCAACTACATCACCGATCTGGGTCTGTCGCTGGAGGAGCCCACTGTGCTTGCAGTTGCCATGACTGCTGCATCTCCGGCGGTAGGCACTTTCACTCGAACTCCGTTTGTTGAGGGCTGGGCGGCCATCGGAGGCGACTCTCTGGCTGCCCAGAAGAAGCTGTGCAAGGGGTTTGCCACTTGTATGACCTCGCTGAACGCTGATTTCCAGAAGATCTACAAATTCACCTACGGCTTCTTGCTGCAGGAGGGCCAGCGAGTGCTCCCTCAGGAGACAGCGGTGGACTACTGGCGACTGCTGCTGACGGACAAATACGAGCATCTGGACAAATGGCTGGCTTTTGTGACCGAAAAATACAAGCGCAACATTTCCAAGGACGCCTGGAACATGTTGTACGAGTTCATGCTGTTCCAGATGAAGGATCCGTCGCTGGAGAGCTACGACGAGGACGGGGCTTGGCCCAGTGTGATTGACGAGTACGTCGAGTTTCTCAAGGAGTAATGTATAGTTGGAATCTGAGTAGAAAATAAAATCCATTTTTAAAAAAATATTGCCGAACTCCCTTATCCCTGCCGCTACTTGGACCTGCTGCACTTGCTGAATAATATGACTAAATTATAGTTCGTGTTGCGACACGTTGACGTGTAGTATCGTCAACTCTCTTGACCACACAACACCACACCACACCTCAAACCACCATGGAGGCTCTACGAACTACTCTGGAAGCCACAATTGTGAGTATCTCTGCATCCGACCCATTGGATCGCACTAACGCAGGACTTTGAGGGCCAGAAGCTGACCAACCTGGCCAAGAACAGATTGCTGGTACTGGGAGCTATTCTGTCCACCGTCACTGGATTTGCTCTGGGAGACGTGACCATCATCTGGTTCATGTTTGCCTTTGTGGCCGGCATCACCATGCTTCTGGTCGTTCCCCCTTGGCCTTTCTTCACCCACCACCCCGTCCAGTGGCAGACACCCGCCTACTAAACGCAGGTTTATTTATTGTAATAGATGGAAGCATGTATTTGGAGGTACAATTGTTGTGTTGCTACCCTTACCAGTAGAGATGTGTCTGTAGCTAGATCAACCGTAGGCTGTACTTAAGTAGTCAAGGCACCATTCAGCTCAGTGCGTTGTATCATTGTCATTCTCAAGTGTGTATCTACTGTACAAGTACTGTATGTTTAAGGATCCATACACTTCAGATCACTCAGTTTTTAAGCTACGATTTATTTCACTCGTCAACATGACTCCAACATTATGCTTCCCTATAGACAACCCCAGAATGCATCTCTGAAACATACGCTTCAAAACACTACAACTGAAGATATACAGTAACAGTAGTAAACACAAGTTATTTAGATCGCTCCACCCCCTCTAGCGCTCCAAATAGCCCCACTTTCGGAAAACCCAACAAAATCATCCACTAGACCGCCCCACTTATCTCCCTAATTACGTCATACTCACATCAAGTAACGTGACTCAACCGTGCACGGAGAATTGCTCGCGTGATGAGGCGAATAAAGATTTGTGGGCAATTTTGAGAAATGATATCACGTAATAAACTTCTCTCCAGTCCATATTTTCCCAGAAGTCTTCAAATTGCCGCCCACCTCGGCCATTGGTCGGGGTTCATTATCGCGAGCTATGAGACGTGGTTAGGGTATTTTGATCCAACTTCCCAACGTCTTAATGATATTGCCGTCCAACGGAGGACCTCAAAGCGGCTCAAAATGGCTCAAAAGTGGCTCCAAAGTGGCAAAAAGATGGATGGCCACCGTATCATTCTCCTGTAAAAAATTCTACCCCCCATCACTTTCCCGCCACCCACAATCCGCCACCCAAAGTTCTCGAAAGATCCATGATTGATAACAAGGTTTCCGTATGCACGGTTGAGAGCGGTGGTTATCACAGCGGTCGCCACCTTTGCATCTCATCATCTGTACACCGACAGAAAAACCGATTGGACCATGATTAGATCAACGCGAGCGGCCTCTCGGCTACGGCTAGGAGCTCGTTACTATGCGTCTCACGCGCCCTACGGTGTGCTTTCCGAACATTTGAAGCGCACCCCCCGACCCACCCATCACTACCAGGCTCCCCAGCCGCTGCCTCGAGTGCCCACTATGGAAGATTCCATCGCCAGCATTGTTCGAGGACGAGAGCTGTGGGCCCAGGAGAAGGACAAGGCTGAGAAGCCTGAGAAACCGGAAAAGCCCGAAAAGTCCGACAAGACCGACAAGGAGAAGCCTGAGAAACAGGACAAGGACAAGTCCGACAAGCCCGAAAAGAGCCGGGTGTCCGTCACCTCGTCATCCACTGCATCCACCGGAGCCACCGACGCTGCTGCCCCACCTAGCACTCCTCCCTCGGGCTCAGGATCATCTTCCTCAAGTGCCCCACCCGCCAAGAAGAAAAAGAGCCCAGCCCAGACCTACCCGGAGATACTGGCTGTGCCCATCAGCGACCGGCCTCTGCTGCCAGGATTCCACCGAGCCCTGGTCATCCGAGACCCGAATGTGATGAAGGCTATCGATGAGATGATCACCCGTGGAGAGCCCTACCTGGCATGCTTCTTCCTCAAGGAGTTCTCCAACGCAGACGTGATCCAGGACGCCTCGGAGGTGCATGACATTGGAGTGATTGCGGAGATCCAGATCCAGTCGCAGGACCACAAGCGATCGACTGTTGACGCCTCCAACGAGCCTGTTTACGTGCTCATCCTATACCCCCACAAGCGAGTTCGACTCAACTCGCTGAAAAACCCCCCTTCCAGCGGCGGAGCTGTGTCGTACGCTTCTGTGTCCGAGGATATGGTTGAGGACGGAGAGCTGCTGCTGACTAGCAAGGATCTGGAGAACTTCTCGGAGGAGTTCATTGAGGCTAGAGACGAAGCCAAGAAGGCCAAGTCTGCTAAGCCTGAAGATAAGGATGCCAAGGAGGAGGGCAAGACTGAAAAGTACGACTCGTTGTCTCTTCAGGAGTCGCCTTACTCTTTCCTGTCTACTTATGACGTGTCTACTGCTGCCATCTCCCTGATTGAGGACAAGCCCCATGACAAGAACAACCGAGTCATCACTACTCTCACGAACGAGATTCTCAACGTGTTCAAGATGCTGCGTGCTGAAGACGCTACTCTTCGAGAGCAGCTCAGCAGTGTTGTTGGTGACATTCTTCGAACCGAGCCTGCTGTTCTGCAGGAGCCCGGTCGACTGGCTGACTTTGCTGCTGCTCTTTGTGCCGGTGAGGGTAAGGAGATTCAGGCTGTTCTGACTGCTCTGGATCTCGAGACTCGTCTCAACCGAGCCCTTATCCTGCTCAAGCGGGAACACACCAACGCCAAGCTGCAGCAGAAGATTGCACGAGACGTGGAGAACAAGCTCAACAGCAAGCACAAGAAGTTTCTGCTGACGGAGCAGATGAAGGCCATCAAGAAGGAGCTCGGTGTGGACGACGGCAAGGAGAAGCTGGTTGAGAAGTTCAACGAGCGGGCCGAGAAGCTGGACATGCCCGAGAACATCCAGAAGGTCTTTGAGGAGGAAATGACCCGTCTGCAGTCCATGGAGCCCTCTTCCAGTGAGTACTCGGTCACCCGAAACTACCTGGACTGGATCACCCAGATCCCCTGGAACAAGACGTCTGAGGACCGGTTTAATCTGCCTCAGGCTCAGGGTGTGCTGGATTCTGAGCATTACGGCATGAAGGAGGTCAAGGATCGCATTTTGGAGTTTATTGCCGTGTCGCGCATGAAGGGCGGTCTCACCGGTAAGATTCTGCTGCTGCAGGGTCCTCCCGGAGTGGGAAAGACGTCCATTGGTAAGTCTATTGCCAAGGCTCTGAACCGACAGTTTTACCGATTCTCCGTCGGAGGTACCAACGATGCCTCTGAAGTCAAGGGTCATCGACGAACTTATGTTGGTGCCATCCCCGGTCGTCTGGTTCAGGCTCTCAAGCAGACCCAGACTGAGAACCCTCTGATTCTCATTGATGAGATTGACAAGCTGTCTTCTTCTCGAACTCAGGGAGACCCTGGAGCTGCTCTTCTGGAGGCTCTGGACCCCGAGCAGAACAATGCATTCCTGGACCACTACTTGGACGTGCCGATTGATCTCTCCAAGGTGCTGTTTGTGTGTACCTCCAACGACCTGTCTACCATTCCCTGGCCTCTTTTGGACCGAATGGAGGTCATTGAGATGAGTGGATACGTGCCTGATGAGAAGCTCAACATTGCCAACCAGTACCTGGTGCCCCAGTCCAAGAAGGAGACCGGTCTGGAGAACGTCAACGTTCAGGTCACTGACGATGCCATCAACGCTCTCAACCGACAGTACTGTCGAGAGTCTGGAGTTCGAAACCTCAAGAAGCACATTGAGAAGATCTTCCGAAAGGTCGTTGTCAAGATTGTCGGCGAGTACGGTCAGGATGAGGCTCCTGTGGAGAAGGTGATTGATGTGGAGCCTGTGGAGAAGAAGACCAAGAAGAGCTCCAAGAAGGAGGAGGTCAAGGAAGAGGTCAAGGAAGAGCCCAAGGAGGCTGCCAAGGAGGAATCCAAGGAGCCTACCAAGGCCCCTCCCGTCAGTGTTCCCGAGGACTACTCTCTCACTATTGATGAGAAGGATCTCTACGACTACGTCAACTCTCCTCCCTACTCTTCCGACCGCATGTTTGAGGACCCCCCTCCTGGAGTCGTCATGGGTCTGGCCTACTCGCCTCTTGGAGGCTCTGCTCTGTACATTGAGTGCATTTTGGACGGTGGACTGTCTGCCGACTCTTCGCCTCGACTCTCGTCCACCGGTAACCTGGGCAACGTCATGAAGGAGTCGACCAACATTGCCTACTCTTTTGCCAAGTCGTTTATGATCCGCAACTTCCCTGCCAACCGCTTCTTTGAGCGAGCTGGCATCCATCTGCATTGTCCCGCAGGTGCCATTTCCAAGGATGGCCCCTCTGCTGGCTGTGCCGTGGTCACTGGTCTGCTGTCTCTGGCTCTCAACCAGCCCATTGACTCGTCCATTTCCATGACCGGAGAGATTTCGCTGACCGGTAAGGTTATGAAGATTGGAGGTCTGCGAGAGAAGGCTGTTGGAGCACACTCTGCGGGAGCCAAGACCATTATCATTCCCAAGGACAATAACGGAGACTGGGACGAGCTTCCCGACACCGTCAAGGAGGGTCTGACGCCTGTGTTTGCCGGCACCTACCAGGACGTCTACGACACTGTGTTCCAGGGTCTGGACACCAAGGCTGCTGCCAACGTGTGGAAGAAGCAGTTTGATCTCATTGATCAGAAGCTTGATAAGCGAAGCACTAAGTGAGGATGTATATAGTATGAATGAATAATGATTGTTAAGCACAAGGTAGCTGTGCATTGTATGTGCTGGCTGTACTGTCGACAAAAAGTAACACACTGTATAAGTTTTGACGCATAGACAGAGAATGATTTTAACCAATGTGGATCCATATGTGCATAGTGACACACCTGCACACTGTAATATTTCAAGGAAATACTGAATACCGGTTTCTACTGCTAAATGAACATCTCCATACACCCCTTGTCTCGTACCTGTTCGATCCAGCGTCTCAGGTGAGGTTATCGTGTCCTGATTGCAACCCTACGATGCCAGATTGCAGACCTACATATTTCTACGCCGATAATCTTTGTTTCTTGTTTGTTCTAGCTGATTTCTTTGTCGTTTCTTCTTGACTTACTTGCTTGTTTCTCCTTCAAGTTTCTTTTTCGCCTGTCACGCCATTATCCTCCTCCACACCAAGATTTACCTTGCGTCGCATCAATCACACGGATCAACGTTTTCAGCAGGGTGTTAGGGGAACATGGAAAAAGTAACGGGAACCATAACCTTGCAGACGTAGCTAAAGTGGAGTTTTAATTGGATATTACTGGGCTGGAGTTTATGACACCGTTGAGCTACTGATAGCGCCGGAGTGTTTAGTGAGCACTGTTTTAGACTGGTCTATAAAAGACTGCAGCATTAGTTTAAGACTACCCACTAGCACGTCTTCTTAGGCCACAAGCCAACAAGGAGGTCCGTGTAACTCTGCGGTGTCTCGTCGTATTTGGCTGTTTTACGACACCTCTGGAGCAGCTAACAATCGCTCGATCGCAGGTACAGGCGCATGAGTTGTACAAAGAGAATGTGAAAGGTACAGGTGGCTGCCGTGCCTTTCCGAGGGCCCAACAACTTTGTACTGTAGAGGTGCTACGGATTTTTCACTAATCTTCCAGCCCCTGTTAGTTGATAGACGGTCGTGAAAATCATGTAACCAGGCTATTTTGACTCTTTCAGGGCTACACAAAACTCTTCTATTTTTATCTTCTTTCTTCAATAGAAAGGCTATGTACGTCATTGATTCAGTACGAGTACGTATAGGTATACGTTCACATTGGTTTTTTCACATATATGGTACCATCATTAGATAATTGCTTGTATGCTTGTACAATTACGTATTTCATTTCTCTTTCATATGAAAAAAAGAATTGTGAACAGCTAAACCAGGTTAGAGTACGATATAGAGCTTCAAGTCTGTTGAGTCTAGGTGATAGGACTTAGCGGAGTTAAAAGGCAAGATGAAACCGAGCGTATTCTCTGTTTTCTTTTTTCTGCTAATATTACGCTGGCAGGTACTGGTTGCTCGGTAGGCCTGTCCTAGTTAGCTTAACGGTTTCGTGGGGGTTTTCATATGATAAAAGTAGCGTTTAGACGGAAGATGGAGAATGAAGGGTGAAAAATGGTTGCTTTTCCCTGGTGTTTGCTGGTGATTGGGTAGTTTCATTGTACGAGTGCAGTGGTATTTGTCGTTGTCATTCTATTGCAGGTGTTTTTCATAACAAACAGGTTTGCTAAGAGGCTATGGAGTTCAGGGAGTTCTTAAATCGGTGAAGGATCAGATTAATTTAACTGATTCATCGTTTTATATGCTCTGACGTTTGAGTAATTGTAGCTACCTCTGCTTCTTATACCTTCATTACGATATTTACAACTACCAGCTCTACTTCTAGTAGTAAATGTAGTTTAGATTTGTTTCCTAAACTCCTCCTGATTAAATACATCTCAATTTGTCATTTGAGGGCTTCTTTCTCTATTCTTTTAATGTGTTCTTATATTGCAATACAAGTATATGTCTTCCGCCACCAATTTGTGAACATTTAGTACGATCAAAAGATGGCATCCAACTATTTGAGCTTTTAAAATCATCTTTGTGGTCTCATAGTCGCATTTTGGCCAGTCCATATCGTTCTCAACGTTTTCTCGGGAATCGAACACAGTGCTTCTTGTTTTCAGAAGTAATACCGACTATTAGCCCAACTAACAGGTAAACTAATACCATAAACCTACTTAGCTTTAGGAACACTATCCATCAACTACATTCTCCTGTAAACTACTCAAATTTGATCCATTCGATAGCCCCACCTCACAAGTACCTCCCACTGACTCACCAACCTCCACTATGTACCCCATCCGACGCGTTTCCGAAACACTCTGCGGCGTCTAAACTTTCCGTGCGGCGGGAAATGGTCTCGCAGGTGTATAGAGGGGTAGATGCACTTGGCGGGGTTTGGGGCAAGTTTTTACGCAAAGCTAGGCGGAAATGTGTTCCCGATACACAGAAGTGTTTCCGCCAGAAAGCACCCCAAAACTACTGCTATTCCCCTCTCCTTACTAAGCCGTTGAGGTCCAGCAATGGGAGGTATATCTAGATAGCAATTTTAGACGCCTTGAAGCTTGCGGTGCTCGAAACAGAGGATAGACAATACGGGTAAGAAAAAGTGGAAAATAAAAAATAAAATCGGAAACATGTTCAATTGCCCCATGGCAACATTCCTACACCATGCCCGTTTCTCCACATTGTCCCCATCACTCATCTACAGCCTGCGGCAAGGAATGCCACTTTGGAATTTAGCTTTGTGGAGTGCATGGCTAGTCACTAACCGCGCAGGCTAACCAACGGTATATAACCGAAAAGACATCTCTTCTTCTCTCCACAACTCACCATACACACAATGTTGCGAGCCCTGAACTCCGTCCAGCGACTTTCCTCGACCCGTGCCATGTCCACCTCCACCATTTCGTCTCTGCTCAAGAACCCCAACCTTCTGCGAAACCAGGGCTTCGTCAACGGCGAGTGGGTGTCTTCCAAGACTGGCGACACCTTCAACGTTGAGAACCCTGCCACCGGCGAGTCTCTGGGCCAGGTGCCCGAGTTCTCGGTCGCCGAGGCCGATGAGGCTGTTGCCCATGCACAGACCGCTTTCAAGACCTTCAAGCACACCACTGGTCGAGAGCGATCCAAGATGCTGCGAAAGTGGTACGATCTGATGCAGGAGAACGCTGGTGATCTTGCCACTCTCGTCACTCTCGAGAACGGTAAGTCTCTGGCTGACGCCAAGGGCGAGATCGGCTACGGAGCCTCTTTCTTTGAGTGGTTCTCTGAGGAGGCCCCTCGAATCTACGGAGACATCATTCCCTCCGCCAACCCCGCCAACCGAATCTACACCATCAAGCAGCCCATTGGTGTCTGTGGTATCATCACCCCTTGGAACTTCCCCTCCGCCATGATCACCCGAAAGGCCGCTGCTGCTGTTGCCGCTGGCTGCACCATGGTCATCAAGCCTGGTAGCGAGACTCCCTACTCTGCTCTTGCCCTTGCTTATCTTGCCGAGCAGGCCGGTATCCCCAAGGGTGTCGTCAACGTGGTAACCACCAAGAAGAACACCCGAGCTTTCGGAAACGCTCTGTGCGAGAACCCCACCGTCAAGAAGGTCTCTTTCACTGGATCCACTGGTGTCGGTAAGACCCTGATGGGCGCTTCTGCCTCTACTCTCAAGAAGCTGTCTTTCGAGCTCGGAGGTAACGCCCCCTTCATTGTCTTTGAGGACGCTGACATTGACCGAGCTATCGATGGTGCCATTGCCTCCAAGTTCCGAGGAACCGGCCAGACTTGTGTCTGCGCTAACCGAATCTACGTCCACGAGAGCATTGCCTCCGAGTTCGCCGAGCGAATGGCCGAGAAGGTCAAGGAGTTCAAGGTCGGAAACGGCATGGACCCTGCCACTACCCATGGTCCTCTCATTCATGAGGGAGCCAAGGCTAAGATCCAGGAGCAGGTTGATGATGCCGTCTCCAAGGGAGGAAAGGTTCTCATTGGAGGCTCTGACGCCCCTGAGATTGGAAAGGCTTTCTTCCAGCCCACCGTCATTTCCGGTGCCAAGCCTGATATGCTGATCGCCTCCGAGGAGACCTTTGGCCCCATTGCTGCCATCTTCCCCTTCAAGACCGACGCTGAGGTCATTGAGATGGCCAACAAGGCTGAGGTTGGTCTTGCCGGCTACTTCTTCTCCAAGGATGTCTACCGAATCCAGCAGGTTGCTGAGGCCCTTGAGGTCGGAATGGTTGGTGTCAACACCGGATTGATGACCGAGTGCGCCCTTCCTTTCGGAGGTATCAAGGAGTCCGGTTTCGGCCGAGAGGGCTCCAAGTATGGCCTGGACGACTACATGGTTCTCAAGACCATTGTTGTCTCTGGTGTCGAGCCCCACATCCAGCCTTGAGCATAAAACGTGATAACGAGTATATTAGATTAATGAAGTATGATTTATTGGGAAAAGCGAGCAAGTGTATGTGATTGGGTATGAGCATCAAGACAGATACTGCAGCAGGTGCATTATCTCAGAGTCTATTTGGATGAAGTGGATATGGCTGATACAGTCAGGGGTAATTGCAGAGTGTTATATAGCTATTAGAAATACTACGATACAAAGGGTTTGTGGTTTAATAAATGAATTCAAATAAATAGTAATATGTCAGTTTTGTGTGAATGCAAACGGTGACGATGCAAATCAGTCAAAGAGCTAAGTGATACACTTATTTGAGGTTGGTGAAGTCAACCTCGCCCTCCATGAGGCCGGAGTTCTCCTCGCTCTGTCGAGAGCAGGTGCAGGAGTTGGCAGGTCGCATACCGCAAGAGCAGGTGGCGGAAGCAGGCTTGGCGTTCTCAACGGGAGCCTTGGAGCAGACACACTGCTGGGCGGGCTTCTGGCCACAAGAGCAGGTGGCCTCCTGGGCGCAGATGCAGGTGGAGTTGTTCTTCTTGCAGCAGGTCATTGTGAATTGAGTGGTTGTAGGGGTTGTAGATGGGAGAGTGGGTTGTATTCTGATTATTTACGTCCTTCCATGGCTTCCTTATAAGGAGTTTGGCTTGGTCGCATGATCAAACTTAGCGAGATGACTTGAAACCTTCCTGACCTATGCAAGCGCTGTCATTGGCTGACGATTGTTCCAGAAGGCTGAGGGAATGGTCAGCCTCGAAACCCTATTTTGGATGACCTCTCCCAACGCTGTGATTGGTCGATTTTAAGGTTGCTCACGTGCATGTTGGGAGTTTAGAATAACGTTGGACATGATTCGCCCAAAAAAAATCACGTGAGATGCCAACTGCCCAGAAAAAAAGAGATGGGCTTCAAAAAGATACAAAAAGGATGGGGCCCAACCGGGAATTGAACCCGGGACCTCTCGCAAATTGCCTAGGTAACCCTAAGCGAGAATTATACCACTAAACCATCGGGCCGCGGAAGTTAGTTTTTCAGAAAAGTTGGGGTCTGCTATCTAATAGCTGCTTAGTCACAGCCGTTTCTTTGCAAATGAATAGCGGCGGGAGCAAGTAACGTTTAATAGAGCGGCTGAGCACTGAAGCTTCAAATAAATCTAGTTTAACGCGTTTTGTTCGTGATTTATAGCTGTATACTAGGTCCACAGGTCTTGTGAACGTCCTTGGAAGAGTAATAACCGCTAGGGTGCTAGTTACATGCCCCATAATGTTCCATAATCTTTCGTATTACAAATTACCATTACAAATCGCGAGATATTCGTATGTTCTAGCAGGCCCGAATCTGTATGGTAATACGATGTCGTGCATTGGATATGCATTATAAGCGATTATTGTGCGTCCCAGCTGCAGTGTAATTTCTGACTATCGAAAACCCCTGAAATATATATAGGCCGCGTTTAGAACGAGATATCCCAAACATGACCACAAATCAGCTAATCGACAAACTACGACTACTCAAGAAGATGTCTACTATTCCTGAAACTACTACACCCCCCTCCAAGATCATTGACAAGATCTTCATGGCCCAAGAGACCTCTGAAGGCCGAGGAGCTCGAGTCAGACGTGTTATGCCTACTGGAAACATGATGAACTTCACTCCTTTCCTTATGTTTGATCATTTCAAGGTTCCCTCTTCTGCAGGCTTCCCTGATCATCCCCACAGAGGCCAAGAGACCATCACTTATGTTGTTGATGGCTCTGTTGACCATGAGGACTTCACTGGTAACAAGGGCACTTTGAACGCCGGAGACCTTCAGTTCATGACTGCCGGTCGAGGTATTGTTCATGCCGAGATGCCTTCTGCTGGACCTAACGGAGAAGTTAGAACCGTTGAGGGTATCCAGTTGTGGGTGGACCTTCCCAAGGATCTCAAGAACTGCAAGCCCAGATACAGAGACTTGCGAGCTGCTGAGATTCCCATTGCCGAGACTGACAGCAAGGATATGACTATCAAGGTCATTTCAGGCCAGTCTATGGGTGTTGATTCTGTCAAGGATCTTGCATACACACCTGTCTGGTTCCTCGACTTTGAGACTACCAAGCAATACAATGGCCGTGAGGTGAACCAGAACATGCCTGCAGGCTTCAACTCTCTCCTGTACATTATGAAGGGCACAGCTACCGTCAACGGTAAGAAGGTCCAGCAGCACGATGTTGTCATCTTCAAGGCTGGAGGAGAATCTATTGACTTCATTCCTGGTCCCAATTCTCGAGTCATTGTGATTGGAGGCAAGATTCTCGAGCAGCCCATTGTTCAGCATGGTCCCTTCGTTGCCACCACTCGAAAGGGCATTGTCAAGGCCTTTGAGGACTACCAGACAAAGAGCCATGGGTTCGAGAAGGCCAAGGGCTGGAGCTCCGAAATCGGCAAGCGCATGAAGCTTTGAATGGCTTCTAAAGCTATGGGCACTTACATAAATACTAACAATAAATCATTAAATTAAACACCCTTTGAAGTAAACCAGAGTATCCTGTAGTTTGTAGAAGGCTTCAAATTTATGGAATTTAAAACCTAAAGTATTCTTAGATACACGTAGAGGTGGAATTTTCACTCCCATAATATTAGACCGAATACGGATGTTGTCTCCTTCATCTCCAGGAAGTCACGCACTGTACATCTGAGATGCAAGTTTGGCGTTTATCGTTGCCACCCCAACCTGAAGACAAGTGTCAGAAGGGACACTCCAGGAGGTTCTAGAAAGGTGATTTTTTACAAAATGTCTCAGAAACGAACATTTGGTCTTCTTTTGCATGGCTTTTTTCCGGTTCAGGCCGTATTTCCCCTCCGACCTGCTTATCTGATTAGAAACGCCACTGGAGCTTTTACAGGACTTACTCAGGGTTCGAGTCATTTGGAATGAAACAGTGACACGACATGTATCAAGATAAGTAGGGAGTAAGCCATCAAATACGCTGCTATGTAGGTCGAAAACCACAAATTTACGTGACTACAACCTACCCCTCATAATCTCCACTACAACCCCTCTAAAATAGTTGCACTACTCCGCCCCTTTTGCAGTTAACGCCCCCTTGGAAAATAACGTTTGAAACACGTGACCCTACGCCTCTTGGTGCATGCTTGTATATAACAACCACTGTAACGTACGCTCTCTACGGCTCAGCAACAACAGTCATGACTCGACACAGCACCGACTCCCACGGCTCCAACGACGTGTTATTCGACGCCCCCTCCAGTCCACGTGACGCTCTAGCTGCTGCTTTCGGAAGTGACAGCGACTCGGACTCGGACGATGAGCACCTTCAACAGGCGGGACGTGTAGGACGAAACTACAACCAGGTTGACACCAGCACACATGACGATGATGAGTTTTTCAACGCTGAAGACGACGGCGAGGCGACTCTGGAGGAACTTCAGCAGACAGAGGACCCTCAGTACGACAGAAGCAACTATGCAGATGACCGACTAGGAGGAGCCAATAACAATGGAGGGCATACCCGTATCCCCGGCGGATTTCCGGAAGCCAACAACAGCTCTACATCGGGAAATGGAGGGTCGACGAGTGAGGGCTCGAGCGTGTTTTCCACGGGCTTTTTAAACCGACTATTCAACCGGGGACAACTGCTGCCCACTTCAGAACCCCCGGCCTCATCATCGCATGATGGTGTGTTTTCCAACACCCAGGCCAACGACGATGACGAAGACAAACCCACCGACGAGACGCCTCCCACATACGAAGAGGCTGCTGCCGACGCTACTCCTCCTTATTGGGCCACCACTATTCTTCATCCTGGATACGCAGAGGAGGTGTTTATTGACGGTCTGCCAGTGGGCTCGCCCATCTCCTTCCTGTGGAACATGACGGTCTCTTCCGTGTTCCAGTTCATTGGTTTTGTGCTCACCTACCTGCTGCACACCTCTCATTCGGCCAAACAGGGCTCTCGAGCCGGACTTGGCCTCACCGTCTTCCAGATTGGAATGTACATGCGAAACAACGGAGGCAACCCCGCCACCGACTACTCGTCTGTACCCGCACACCAGTTTGTGCCCTCGGACCCCAACAACTTTGACGTGCCGGGGTACGGTTCAAACATTCCGGGAAGTGCAGTCATCCCGACCATGGAGCATGTAGACCCCACTGTGCAGGAACAGGAGCGGGCGGCTCACGATAAGAACGTGTTCTGGTCGGGCATCATCATGTTGGTAGGCGCTCTGGTCATTCTCAAGGCCTTGTGGGACTACTACCGGGCTCGACGAATGGAGCTCATTGTTCTTCAGACGCCTCAGCATGTTGTGACGGAAGAAGATACTCCTGAGACTGCCGTTTAGGGTGGTAAGGAGACGATAGACTAACTTGTCCCCTGTCAAGGAAGGGGCCATTATTTATTAGACACTGCATGGTACATACTAGTAATACGCATGATGGAGTTACAGAGCTGGGCTACGTAGATTTTTTGTAAGGTCATGAATCATCATTTCTATAGTGTGTCTAGAGGATCTCGATAATCTTCTCGTAGATGGTGAAGACGATACCTCCAGAGAGAATCAGTCGTCCGAGACGAGGAGTGGCTCCCTTCCAGAAGGTCAGCAGACCCTCCTCCTTGAAGATTCGAGCAAAGCAGTGGAAAGTGCCTCGGTACTCCTTCTTGGCCTCCAGAGACTGCATTCGCGTCTTGACGGTATCCAGAGGCATGGTGGTGTAGACGGTGATGATACCAGCAAAGGCACCAACCAGGAATGTGGAGATGGAAGAGAGAGGAGCCGTGGGGTCGGCCTGTCGGTTCTGAATGAACACCTTCATCCAGTTGTAAGATCCCAGACGAACAGCCTGGTTGGCAGCCTGTCGCATGGTAACAGGAACAAGACCTCGGTAGATACCAGACAGACCCTTGTCCTTGATGAGCTGTGCGGTACCCTTGAACAGACCCTGGTACTTGGGGTTCTTGCTCTGTCGATCGTCAATCATGGCGGTCTTGATAGTCTCGAAAGGAGTGACTGCAACAACAGACTCGAGCACACCAGCTCCGAGACCTGCCAGAATACCTCGAGGACCACTGACCTTTCCGTCCTTATCGGCCAACAGGCCCTTGATAGCGTCGAAACCCAGGAACCGAACACCAGCCTTGACGGTGTTGCCGACAATGAAAGCGGGACATCCAGTGTACACGGCTCCCAGACCCTGGGTCTTGGCTGTGTTGTAGATGAGCACCAGAGGGTTTCTGGACGCAGTAGACGACTTGTCCACGAGCTGGAGTCGAGTCTTGGACCACTCAAAGGGGTAGGTCACGAGACCCTCAACGGCACCGGCGGTGGATCCGGCAACCAGAGACTTCCAGGGTTCAGGCTGTGTTAGTAGGCTAGTCAGATCATGCTTGCTTCCCCATATGACTCATACTCACCTTCTTCTTATCTGCTGAGGACATTGTGTGTTGTGTGTGTGTGCTTTTGTTGGTTTGAGGCTTGCTGTGGTAGCTCTGTGTCGCTGACAAAGTCCAAAAGTTTTAGATCCGTTGGCGTGGATATTTTTCACCTGAAAAGTCTCGAGGATAACTTCAGCCGTGTTTGACTCAGATGCGCTTTAGGCTTTCACCATGTCCGCATCGGCCCGTGTATGCAAGCTTGCGTGGAGAAGCTTGGGGATAGACATGTACGAGATTAATAGCTAAGATGGTTATGGAGTTATGGAGGCGGCTATGGATGGTCGTGTGAGTGTTTTTGAGGGGGTGTTTGGGTCAGATTGTATGACTTTCTGGATATGGTCGTTATCGTCTTATCTAAGACAGCATGCGAGGGGTATGTAGTATCTAACAAATTAGTTAACAAAGATCAACTAAATGATGAGGTACCAGGAGTATTGATAGAGACGAAATTTTGCTATAGATTAAATTTATGCTGTTTGGTGAATCCCCTTTTGCACCTGTGCTTTAAAACCAATCCCATTGTCTCTATTTAGTTCTGTTGTGGACTGTCACGAGTGGTCGCGTTTTAGCATGTTTAGTCATCGAACACTCTGAGGAACCAGTTCTACTGAGTTTGGAGTTCTGGAAACAAGTACACGCATAGAATCCAATTCCAGCAGTTTGACTGTTACTTTTGATTTTTACTCAACCTCTTACATCACCCCCAAGTTCGATGTTCCACCCTTTTCACTCCCCACTATCAATATACGCACCTTAAAGTTCACGACTCGACACTGAGGTATCACCACCTAAAGTTTCATCTACCATCACGTCCCACCACCACACAAATGCCGTCACTAACGCCCCCCACAGCCAACGGAGCCATTCAATCGTCGTCGGACGAAGTCACGTCCATCGTCATTGAGTGCGGCTCGTCCTACACGCGTGTCGGCTTCTCCGGAGACGATCTGCCCAAGGTCGTGATTCCCACCAAATACGGCAAGTACACCAACGACAAGGGTGAAGAGGTGTACGAATTCGGCCTGGAAAACGTGCATCGACCCATCGCCGGCAAGGAAATCTATAGCCCCGTGCAGGACGGCTGCATCCAGGACTGGGATGGAGTTGCTAAACTGTGGGAGTTTGCAATCAAGGAGAAGCTCAAGGTGGACGACCTGAGCGAGTACCCTCTGGTGATCACGGAGCAAATGTGGAACTCGGGCGCAAGACGGGCCAAGATTGCTGAGATGTGCTTTGACAAGTTCCAGTCTCCTGCCATCAGTTTTGTCAAGAACCCTCTGTGCACTGCTTATGCTGCCGTTCGACCCAACTCCATCATCGTGGAGATTGGCTCTGCGGTCGCCAGTGTGTCCACCGTGCTGGACGGCAACGTGGTCACCAAGGCATCCTTCCATTCCAAGTTTGGAGGCGATTTCCTCAACTTTCTGATTCTCGAGGAGTTCAAGCGAAAGCAGGTCGAAGTCATCCCCTCTTACCTGGTCAAGAAGAAGAAGGACATCAATGACCCCAACCCCTCCACATTCCTGCGAGACCTGCCCGGTATGACCGAGTCCTACAAGAACTTTGAGATTGAGCGAGTGCTCGACAACTTCAAGGAGACCACTCTGCAGGTCAACTACCACCCCATCATGCCTCACACTCCTCTGCCGCCCAACATCCAGCGGCCCTACGAGTTCCCTGACGGATCCACATACATTGCTGAGCAGGAGCGATTCGGTATTGCCGAGTCGCTGTTCAGACCTGTTGAGTTTGGTCCCCCAGGCGTCGTTCCTGAGGGTACTCTCGGTATCTCTGAGCTCATCTACCATGCTGTGCTGAAGACCGACCCCAAGGCCGAGGTCCAGATGGAGCTGCTCAACAACATCGTCGTGGTTGGAGGCACTACTCTGCTCAACGGTATGACTGCCCGAATCCACCGAGACATGGCCCAGTTCTTCACCCAGTTCCATGTCAAGCAGCCTTACCTGTCGGTCACATCCACCGAGCGAAAGTCGCTGGCGTGGACCGGAGCTTCCGTGTTTGCTTCGCTCGGTAACTTTGGCTCTTCTTGGGTCATCAAGCAGGAGTATGAGGAGCAGGGCGCCGATGTCATTGACAAGCGTTTCAAGTAGAGTAGCAGTAGCTAACGTGTATTATAATGTATTGGATAGTTGGATAAAAAGTGTACAAGTGCATCTTAATAGTATAATATGGTATTTTCTAATATGTACATCCCCTGGCTCACTTCTTAATTTACTCTTCGTCAAAATCAGCCTCTTCGACTGCCAGCTCGACATCATCGAAATCTCCCTCGTCATCATCATCGTCGTCTTCCTCTTCTTCCTCATCCTCTTCACGCTGCTTAGCCTCGTACTGCTTGTAGTATGCGGCAAGAGCGTCTTCTTCCTCCTCCTCGAGCTTGGGTTCGGGCTCCTCGGCCTTGACCTTGGGCACCAGGCTCTCCTTCTTGACAATACCCTCCTTTGTATCCTTCTTCTGGGGGTAGTCGTCGTCGTTGCCAATCTCCGTGAATCCATGCTGCTCGTCGGTATCGCCCATGACCATTTGTCGTCCGACAGTAGACTCCATGTACCATGCGGGGAGAGCGTTCTGTTCGGCAAGCTTGGCCTTCTCGTCTCGCTGGGCAGCCTCGTCCTCAGCACCAGTAGACAAGTTGACAGTAAGCACGGAGGACTTGTTGGAACCGGTCTGCGAAGAAGTAGTGCCTCGGCCAGCAGTCTTGATGGAAGAGGTACTTCCTGCAGTGACCTCCAGCTGAGCAGGAACAGCCTTTGCTAGCGAGGTCTCGAAAGTATTTTCAGCAACCTGAATATCGTCGATCTTTCGCAGCTCGTCGATAATGGGCTTGATCTGCTGCATGAGCTTCTCCAGACGGTCCTGGTGCACTCTCGA
The DNA here is from genome assembly GCA_900519075.1 of Yarrowia bubula. Classification (NCBI taxonomy): domain Eukaryota; kingdom Fungi; phylum Ascomycota; class Dipodascomycetes; order Dipodascales; genus Yarrowia; species Yarrowia bubula. The sequence goes on along the minus strand of ULGX01000001.1, from coordinate 1,897,772 downwards.
CTCGTCACTGGTGGTATCTTCAACAATGACAGTAGAACACACATCACACGTGAAAGTGCCGTCCATCTGCACGTTAGTGACGGCCTCCAGAGTAGTGAACTTCTTGGTACACAGAGGACACACATATCCCTGTGGCTGTGACTTTTTTCCAAGGGCCTCCTCGGCCTTCTTGTTCATGGAGTGCACCTTCCACTTGATGGCATCAATGGTCACCGTGTAATGAATGTAGTAGTACGTCTTTTGGTAGTTTTTGTTGTATCCATATGTGTTTTCCTGCTGCTCACGCTGGGTATGGTCCTTGAGCAGCTTGTCGTCCTTCATCTTTGCGCAAATCTGCCGAATCTCCTTTGCCGGAATACTCAGCAGCTGGTGCAGTTCCTCGTCGGAAAGCACCACATGCTTGAGCAGCGCGTCCATCACCAGGATGGACTTTGCGTCGTAGAACCCCCGCGTCACGTACTGGAGCAGCCGCTTGATGTTGTCCATGGTGCTGAGTGTGTGTTAGTTGTTGCCCCTCCCCAAAGGTGTTGTATGCCACTGCCTGTTTTATCCCGATCAAAGTTAGTCAGACGGACAAAGTATGCATTCTTCCTGCATACACGCCAATATGACGACGGATTTTGGGACTGGCACCAAAAAGGCGAGAACTGAGCAGGAGGAGGATCTGGCCAAGGAGTTTGTCTGTGCGCTCACGATAGGCGCCCACTCTTCTCCCTGCACCGCTGCAAAAATCAGCCCCGACGGTAAACAGATTGCAACATGTTCTGCAGACGCGTCCATCAAGCTGTGGGATCTTGCCACTGGAGAGCTGACACAGACGCTGAGAGGTCATCGAGCGGGCATCAATGATATCAGCTGGTCTCCTGACTCCAAGATGCTTGCTACAGCTTCGGACGACCGAACGATCCGAATCTGGTCTACACATCGACCATCCAGCCAACGGATCCTGGTAGGACACACTCACTATGTCACCTGCGTCAAGTTCAACTACAAGGGCAACCTGGTGGTGTCCGGATCGGCCGACGAGAACGTGCGAGTGTGGGACGTGCTCCAGGGCCGATGTATCATGACTCTGGCTGCCCACTCACAACCCATCTCAGCAGTTGATTTCTCATGCGAAGGAACTATGGTGGTGAGTGGATCACATGACGGTCTGATCCGAATGTGGGATACAGCCACCGGACAGTGTCTAAAGACCATTGTCGGTGAAGAATCATCGCCCATCATGTTTGCACGGTTCACTCCAAACTCCAAGTTCATCCTGGTTTCGAATATGGACTCCACAGCGCGACTTTGGGACTACATGAACAACAAGGTGGTGAAGACGTACAAGGGCCACGAGAATGGAAAGTTCTGCTGTCCCACTGGTTTTGTTTACCGTCAGGATCGAGCTAGTCTGCTGCATGCTTCTGAAGATGGACGTGTTTACATTTTCGATATCCAAGATCGAAACGTGAAAGGATCGTTTGACGCTCACTCTGGAGTGGTCATTTCGCTGGATGTGGTGGGCAACAAAATTGTCACCTGTTCGTTAGATGGTACAGTTAAGCTATTTCAGCTGGCTGAGCAGAATGAGCAGAATGATACTGAGAACGACACCGAGGTGAACGAAGCAAAGGAACAAAACGGAGATGGGGACGTTAGCATGAGCGAAGATTAGCACGCATTAAAATAGGGATGCTCGCGGAGCAGCATTGTAATATAGGATAATAACATAATGGAAGGTCTACAAGTTAACTCATGGAGCGTTTAATTTATTTATATAAATGCACTACCTAGTACAAACCACCTACGCCTGGAAGGCAACATTGTCAACGTTGCCAGCCATCAGAGAAACAATGTTCTCCTCCAGTCTATCAGTGACGGCATCCTCAAGATGCTTCTTGGGGTCCTGCTTACCGACGTATCGGGTCTTGAGCTGCTCGTCGGTCATCTCCTGCTCCTCCTGCACTCGCGAGGTGTACTCAATGGCCAGCTTGACCATCTTCTGTGCAGCGTTGGCGTTGTTGCACTCCTGGGTCTCGTAGTTCTGGATCTCCAGACCAGAGGTCCAACTGCTCTTGTGCAGGTTCTGCAGCATCTTCTCGTCCAGAGGAGTCTTCTTGTAGTTGATGTTAATGGAGTAGTAGTGTCGGTTGAGGCCGTGGATCAGCGCGTGAATTGTGGGCTTGTTCAGGTGGCCAATGTTGGAGGTAGAAAGTCGGGGTTCCTGGCCCAAAAGCACCGAGTTTGTGTTGATGAGTCGGAAGGCGTCAATCACAACCTTACCCTTGACTGACTGAATGGGATCCACCACCACTGCCACTGCTCGCTTGTTCAGCTGCTCGAACGATTGTTGGGTGTTGATATCCACAGACGACAGCCAGCAGCCGAATCCGGGATGTGAATGGTACCATCCGACGACCATCTGGTCTCGGCCGGTCTGTTTGAGCATATCCATCATTCGTGTCTGGAACACATCATCGACAGCCTCGACGGAGACACCAGTACCGCTCTGGGGCATGGCGAACACATCAATGACGTGAACTGTGTAATCGTCCACAAACTCTCCCAGCATGAGTCCCATCTGCGTTAGTATTCATTTGGAGATCATTGAAACGTGTATCCATCGATCTGGTCGCCACCTATCGCAACTGTGGCGTAATAGAGGTCATTAGCACCAGATAATCCACCGCTAAAAAGCCATACTCACCACTTCCATGGGGACACCTGCTCGTCCATGCTTCAGCATCTTCAAAAGAGCTAATGAGGAAATGTAGACCGTCTCTGAGTTGTCGACCACAGGTCCGTCCTGTTGTTAGTAAATGTGTTTTGTTGTATCCAATCGCTCTCAAAAGAGCATCCACCTCATCATACTCACACCTCCTCCAACACCGGGGCCGCCGAGGCCGCCAGTCTGTAGCATTCGCTGAAATCGCTCCATTATTGATTTTTGATCTGTAGTTGTGTCGTGTGTTAATCTATCTTGGTGATGTATGTGTGGCAAAGGACCAGGTTAACGCCAATTATGGTTTGTTCGATTCTCGCTTGAGAACGGTAGAAAAGAATTCCACAACCTTCCAGTGGCAAATATTTGAAGCCATTGGGGAATTTTAAACACTCATTGAACTTGTCTCGGTTTATTCAGTTCTCTTGCCTAAAATCTCCATTTCGCTCATAACCTGTTCCTCTGACAAACTTAATATGCAGATTATCGTATCAGACTGATCACACCAAACAGCAATGCTGAGAGCAGTTAGACGGATTCCTCGGTGCGTGGGAGGCACGCTACCGGCTTCCATTCGACACAAGTCTACAGGTCTGAAATTCCCGGCCTCGGAAACGGTCATCTCCAAATTCTCATTTCCTGGAAGAACCCACTCCATCACGAGTCTCTTGGGCGATGCTCCTGCACTTGAACAGAGCCAAAAAAAGGTCACCTTGCAGGGATGGATCCACAAGAAGCCCCGAAAGGTTTCCAAGAACCTCACATTTGCATCCCTGAGAGATACCAACGGAGATATCATCCAATTGGTGGATTCCAACACTCCCTCAGTGCTTCGATCTATGAAGCCTGAGAGTGCTGTGGTTGTTGAGGGAGTTGTTGCCAAGCAGAGAACCGACAAGGAGGGTGTGTTTGATCTCGTTGTCTCGTCTTCTTCGGTGCTCAATGAAGCTAACGAGAAAGGTAGTCAGCTGACTCTAGGAGATACCAAGGAGTGGCCTGCAGAGTACCGATACCTGCAATTGCGTCAGCCTCAGCTCCAGGCTGCTCTCAAACTGCGAGCTAACGCCATGAAGGCTTCTAGAAGTGTGCTGGATAGCCTGGGATTTACAGAAGTCGAGACTCCTCTTCTTTTCAAGTCTACTCCTGAAGGAGCTCGAGAGTTCTTGGTGCCTACAAGAAAGCGAAACCTCATGTACGCTCTGCCCCAGAGTCCTCAGCAGTATAAGCAGCTTCTCATGGCTTCTGGTGTGCACAGATACTACCAGCTGGCCAAGTGTTTCCGAGATGAGGATCTGAGACAGGATAGACAGCCTGAGTTCACCCAGGTTGATATGGAGATGGCTTTTGCCAATGGAGCTGATGTCCGCGAGGTGGTTGAGAAGCTTGTGCTCAACATTTTTGCTGATACTGTAAACAAGAACATTTACACTCTTGATGCTGATGGAAACCTCATCAAGCAGTCCACTTTCAACCCCATGACCTTCAATGAGGCACTTGGAAAGTACGGTATTGACAAGCCTGATCTGCGATACACTTGTGCCATCACTGATGTCTCCGAGCATGGTACTTCGCCTAATGAGGATTTCCCTGTTTGTGAGATCCTGCATATCACCAAGGATGATGCTCCCGAGTCTCTCGACTTTTTGTCCGAGGCTAGACTGTACACTAACCGAGTTCCTGACGTGATCCGAATCACTGAAGAGAACGTTTCTTCTTGGAACGAGCAGGTCTCTCAGTTCAAGCTCTCCAAGGCCCTTCCTGTGTCTGTTGGAGATGTTGTCCTTGCTTCCACTAGACAGACCACCTCCTATGAGAACCCCACTCCTCTTGGACGTGCTCGACAGCTGCTGATCAAGGAGTTCCCTGAACAATGGCGACGACCTCTGGCTTCTGGAGAGCAGCTTCCTGCTTTTGAAGACGTCTTTGTTGCCTCATGGGTCATTGATTTCCCTCTGTTTTCCCCTAGTTCTGTGGATGCCGACCCGGAAAAGTCTCAGCCCTACCCCCAGTTTGACTACACTCAGATTGTGGCTTCGCATCACCCCTTCACCATGGCTGTGTTGGAAGACTACCCTCTTTTGGAGACTGAACCTCTCAAGGCTCGTGGCCAGCACTACGATCTGGTTCTGAACGGAGTTGAAGTTGGAGGAGGATCTACTCGAGTTCACGACTCGCAGCTGCAAAACTACATTTTCAAGGAGATCATGAAGATTCCCAACTCTGAGAAGCTGTTTGGACACTTGCTGCGAGCCTTTGATGTTGGATGTCCTCCCCATGCCGGTTTTGCCATTGGATTCGACCGTCTGGTGGCCATGCTTGCAGGATACTCGTCTATTCGAGACGTTATTGCGTTCCCCAAGACAATCACTGGTGCTGATCCTATGATTGGCAGTCCCTCTGCTGCCACTTCTGCCCAACTGGCTCCTTACCACGTTCGAGTGGCTCCCAAGGAGAACAAGGAGTAATTCTTGGCCGTAAATATTGTATATAGTATAGATATGTTTTTTTATGAATGGTTTGGTGGTTTTGTCAATTTTCTTTGTTGTCAGTCCTTCAGGGGCAGATTTATTATGCATGTAGAACGCGAGTCATATATGGAGTCATGGCCAGAAATACCAGAGGGTTATTCCAAAGCACAGCGATTAATCGTGAGGATAAAAAAAGACAAGCCTTTTATAATCGGACAAGAGGTTGATTTCCTGTCCTGATTTCATATTTATTTATTCTTTATTGGACCTGTCATTTCCATAGTCCCAATTTAGAAGTCATATCATACACGCGTGCATCTCAACATTGAACTCAATCGCGAAACATCGACCTGTAGGACTCGAAACAGAAACACGACAAATGACAGAGACAAATCTACCCACGCTTGATTTACCATATCTACATGGGTTCAAAGTCTCAGCAGGATTGGTAATCGAAGTGGGTGAATGGTCACCTATTCTACCGTCAGAAATCGAAAAGTTGGTGTTGAATAGTGACTTTGTGGTTCAATTCAACCACGAATATTCCTTATTTCTCGACTTTGTTTCTAAAAGTTCTGCTGGAAATTCTTACAAGTACGACGCTACAGCAGTTCATTGTAAAGATGGGCTTCACGATGTTACAAAATCTATGACAATTCTCAACTTCGTCACCCCTTCCGCAATCTTGAATACTGTGGAGCTGGCGACTAACAATGCCCTGATAGTTTGTGGGGCCATGGTATTTCTACTTGAGATGGATGAGTCAGGATTCAAGAATTCCCGAATCTCACCTCATACAAGCACTGACTTGTATGCAGCTGTTGGTAGATTCGCCTCTCATTGCCAAACCATCAGAAAAGCTTCCATCCCCAAAAACCCGATTAGCCGTGTTGCACTAAGAAACATTCGACAGCAAACGGATGACTGCGACTTTACCATTTATTGCCAAGACGAAGACGTCGAGGAAACGAAGGACGATGACGAAACTGTCACTGAGCTAACGCCAAGAGGACCAATTAGAGTGCACTCTCTTATTCTCAAGTCAGTATGGCCCTTTTTCAATGCCTTGCTGGAGAGCAAAATGTCTGAGTCCGAAACCATGTCCATGACCCTTCCTTACCCTCGACCTTGGGTAGAAGCTCTGATCAAGTTCTTTTACGACGAACACAATGATCTGAGTTTCGGCGAAGCCACGGGACTGTTAGTTCTCGCCAAGGTATACGATATTCCCAGCATTCAAATGTATGCGGCTGTACGAATCAAGGACGAAGGTGAACTAGATCTTAACCAGGCTCTTCTTGCTTGGAGACGAAGCAACGAAGCCGGCAACCAACCATTGAGAACTTACTGTGCCGATTACATTGGAGTCCATTTCAAAAAACTATCCAAGGCCATTGAACTCCTTCCTGACTACTCTCAGGAAGAGCTTCTCTGTCTACTATCTGATCTAGCTCTTTCAGTATCTACGAGATAGCACAAGTAAATATAAAATATATCAATGTTAGCATTCTTACGTTAGTCGTTCACCATCTACCAATGGATGATCTTGCCCTCATCCTTTCCAAGCTCCCAGTTTCCAGCCAGGCCCACGTTCTCGTCTTCCGAGTTTTCCTCCAGGTTCTGCATCTTGTGCTTGATCTTCTGTCGCAGAGAAACAGCCTTCTCCTCTCGAGTGTCCTCGTCCTCGGAAGAAGAGTGGATCTTGTCGGCCTTGGTGACCTTGGTCTTCTTGGGCCGGCCAGCAGGTCGCTGGTAGCTCTTGAAGTTGTCCGACAGGATTCGCTTACCCCAAGAAGAGGCAGCAGGGTCTCCAGTCTCATCTCGAGCCTGCTTGAGGAAGGGAATGAGAGCGGTACCTCCAGTGCCTCGCTCGGGGCCAGCAGGGGCAGTCAGCGCAATGCCGGTCTTGGCACGCTCCTTGGCCTGCAGAATGATGTATCGAGACACAATCTGGATGTGCTTGTCTCGGAAAGATCGCAGCATGGCCAGACAGGCGTCGTAGGCGAGCACAATCTCGGGATGCTCGGCCTGGTTGGCGAGAACAAAGTCTCGGATCTCAGCCACCTGCTGCAGATGCTCCAGGAACCGTCTATGGGGACCAGGCATGTACTTTCGCATCTCGTGGATGAAGTTGTTCTGCTTGGGGGGAGCAGTGGCCTGAGAAGCAGGAGGAGAGGCGTCTCGAGTGGAGTTGTCCTTCTTGGAGGTGGGTCGCTGGCCAGTAGCTCGATGCTCAACATTCAGCAGAATGTCCAGAGTCTGGATGAGAGAAGACTGGGCGTTGGAACCTCCAGCGTAAGCAGTGAACTCCTTGGGGTCGGGGTCAGCACGGGTCTGGTACTTGACACCATGAGGCAGACCTCGATCGGCCATGTTCTCCGAACCAGAAAGGTAGGGTCGAAGTCGGTGGTAGAAAGTATGGGGCTCACACATTTCGTACATTCGGCCGAGCAGAGTGATGATGGCGTCAATAGCCTCGGCAAGGTACTGCAGGTTGGAGGTGACAGTGGCGTAGTCGTTCTCCCGTGCAGCAGCAATGGCGCCGAGACCGGCCTTGATGCAGGCTCCTCCCTGTCGCTCCATGGTGGTAGAGACCAGGTAGAACCACGACTCGTCAAACGAACCTGTGTATGTGGTGATGGTGGCGAGCGAGTCGAGGTCCCACTGGTCGGACGACTCAACGGGCATGATGGTCTTGTGGTTCCACAGACACAGACCGGCGTATGTGCAGACAGGGGGCAGTTCCAGGAGGTTACTAATGGCCACCCAGGGCTCTGTGATCTGAGGGGGGATGTAGTCTCGAGGAGCATCTCCAGGAGAACCCCAAATGTAAGCGTGAGCGATGAAACTGAGCACAGAGTATGCTCGTCGCTGTTCTGCGGGCGTATGGAGCTGGTCAATCTCCAGAATGGGCATTCGGGTATCGACATATTGTCTGATTCGTCGGGTGAGAATCAAGGCAGGCAGGTTCTGAGCCACCTGCTCCCAAGGGGCGTAGTACTTGTTGGTCAGGCTCTCCAGAGGCAGCTCTTCGGGCAGGAAGCCGGTCTTGTCAGAGACATCGTAGTCTGCGAGGTTGGGGAGAGCTGCGTGCATGTTGTGAGATTCGGGTATTTTGTTAAAGGGGTGCTTGAAGCTGGGGTTGGTCTGTGTACACCGACTTTTCTTGTCACTTTATAGATGTCGTGGTAGTGTGACTGGGTCGTGTTAGGCTGCGTGGTGCTGATGCTAAGAGGAGCTGCACTAGGTTTAGATGTTGGAACGGGGCGGATAAGGTGTGAGGGAGAAGTTGCGGCTGAGAAAAAAAAAGGGTAAAACGGCAAAAGCCAAATCAGCCCGTCATCCAAAACCACGTGAAAGCAATCGGCCCATAGGAGAGGTGCACGGGACGTAAAAGCGGTGTTTTTCGCTCGTTTCTGTCTCGAGCGGACCCACAAGAGCCCACAATCTCTCAGCTGATATGCTACCACCTCAAAGTCGGCTGTTAGCTTCTCCGAGTAATTTTTCACGCTAATACGCAAGATAGGGTGACTGACTAAATATTAGCGCAGTTGAGTGTGTGGCGGAGTTGTAGCGAGACCCTAACTGCAAATTTGTACGTTACAACGGAGGGCTTTTTATTGCTGGAAAACCCGCGTTTTCAAGATAATATAACCGCTGCCCCAACAAGATGCATTTAATCAAACCCCACATTCTACACATGACGTCAGTGGCATCCCAGCTGCTTGTGCCTTGAGACCCTCACTCTGAACATGGGTGCTCGCAACCAGGGCACGCTAATGTACAGTGTGTCCGCGAAATTGCCGAAATCACTGCTACAGCGCCATTAGACCAGAGATAAGACACGACCTGGCTGTTTTCTAGAATCTAGGCTCCACACGGCTCGTCGGCTTCGGCACCACCCGTGCGGCTTGCTTTTTGTCACATGGCTTGTAGAGAAGTGTTTGTTGCTACGTTGAAGGTAACTGTCAGTGAGTAGCGCTGATGTATACGAACGTACAGTATCTTACCTACTAGCTATGTAGTTATACCACTATACGAACAGCAGACAACAGTCTTTAGGATACTGGAAAAGCCGGGATGAGTAAGAAGTAGGTCTGGTTGGACTAGACATAATGAGTCTAACTAATAGTCGGGGATAACCGGACATCTTTTAGCCATGGACGTTTTAAAGAATTCTGTTTACCAAGCTCGGTCTGAACATTTCTACAAGTACCTGTACACTTGTAGCCTGAACAACAGCCCTCTACGTATAACAATCCTCACTTGGTGTAACAACCCCACCACCCACCGATACCCGATTGATGTCTTACACCGGAAAAACGATTGGCACTAGAGACCGTTCAGTAGTGCCTTCTCCTCACTTTGCGGGGTTGCCCAACAAATCTAGCTGTGGCTAGCCGAAGTCACGTGCATTCAAAACATACCCTGTCTGGGTAGGTCACGTGCCGTCAAAACACGGTCTTGAGCGTGGGAGTCACGTGACACCAAGTGACACGGGCAATTTATTATTCCACTGTTCATTGTCTGTTATCGTGATAATACCATACAGTGCACGGTTTGACTGTTTACCGATTAAACCAATACAAGATCAGACCACAGATGATAAAAAATCACCCCATACAATCAGCTGATGTTTCCAATCACCACCAGTATAGCACCTTTGCCTACTCCTCTCGCTAAGATGTAGATCTCACGCGATGAGCAGGGATGTTAAAGTTTCATATAGGCTCCAATTCTACCCCATATTATCTACATGGCTGAAATAAAGTAAAATGTAAATAAAGCTTGAGATAGTGACAACAACGACTTTCTCTAGCCTCATCTAAGCCGTCAAACCACTCGCCATGTTATTATTTGATCTTTTTGAAGTCTCCGAAACAGCGCCAACGCTACAATTGGAACAGGAGTTTCGCAACCGGCTTGTGGAATGGAGCCATAGCTCTGAAAGCCTGTGTGCTCTGAGTCTGGGGTATCAGATTCTCAGTAACCCTCAGTTACGTGAAAAATACATTGAGCTTGGCGATGATGGAGCCTTGGAGCTGGCTGAACACATTGACGACCCCCTGACGTTTTTGGAGTCGTGTTTCTATGGCTTTTACCGTCCTCAGATCGTCGACCCAGTACCTCTTCTTAAAGTGCTTCAGGACAACAAAAAGGAGAAGACCAGACCTGTGTTTTCAGGAACCCGAGATATTTTGGACAAGTTCAAAATCAGCAAAGTGACCAACAGCTCCAAGGACTTTGCAATTCTCGACTGGTGGACGGATATGCTCAATGTTGATCTTGGAGGAGATGGAGAAGCAGTATCTAAAGATAAAGAGTGGATCTCGCGTGAACAGGATCGTGACGAATTGGACAAATCCGAATTCAACGGATTTTCTGAAAAGTTCGTTGCACACGTGGAAAACCAGCTATCCAGTATCCTGCAAAATGAAGCCTTTGTCTGGGAAACTATACGTACCATTGGATACGGCTTGATGATGGAAAGCTACAGACTTCAGAACGTGAAAAAGATTCTGTTTGTGACCCACTGTGAGCCACCAAGACGATACTGGAGTCTGCTACACGCTTCTCTCATGAGACTGCGCAGAACCGCATATTACTGGGAAGTCAAAAAGGTATCCGAAGACGACAGTGTCAACTTGGCACTCACTAGAGCAGTCTACGAGAGTCTACTGTTACTGCTGGAAAACCTGTCTAACCTGGTCAAACATCTGAGTTCCAAGTACTCCAAGAACATTTGCCAAATCGCCAACCGGTTATGGAAGGTTGGTCATACTATGGTTCAACAGACCAACCATCCCGGTATGCCTTACAATGCAGTTTTCAGTGACATTGCAGTGAGAACAGCCTACATTGAGTACTTTTACGCCAACAGACAGCTTCCATCTAAGCTGAAACCGTTCAACTACTCCTTCCACACTGACGAATACGACCCACTCTGCGTGATTGATATTGCGCTGGACTCTGCCGAGTTGGAGTGGATCTGTCCTGGAAACTTTGGACACAAAGATACTGATAACCAGCGCCCTAGGAACTGGAAGTTTGCGGAAAAGTAGTCATATATAGAGTCATATTGTATTAGTTAAATAAAATCGCACAGCGTTTACTGCACATACTCAGCAACGGTACGAACACCTCGCTGAGTAAAGTCGGTGGGTTTGTTGAGTAGCCAGACAAAGTCCGAGAAGGCACCCAGAGGCATGTAATCATCAGAATGAGCAGCTTCCAGCAACTTCTTCATCTTGGCAGTGTGCTCAAACTTCTTGGCGGCCTGTTCGGCGTTATCGACAATGCTCTTGTCAATACCACACATGGCAGCCACATGCATACCGAAAGAGCCAGGAGAGGAACCAGGCTCCAGTTTGTAGAGGAAGGTGATCTCCTTGGAGGCCTCAGACACCAGAATGGCCATTCGCATGGGTCGCACCTGAGGATGGTTTGTGAAGGAGGTATGCAGAGTACCGTAATGGGTAGCAAAGAAACCCAGACAGCCAACCTGGGTGGCCACATGATGAAGGACAGCCTCAGCAATGGCAAAACCGTCAGCCGAAGAACCTCCTCGTCCAAGCTCATCAAGCACAATGAGCGACTGGGGAGTAGCGTCAAACACCTTTTTGGTTTCACTGAGCTCCACGTAAAAGGTGGACTTGCCAGCAAAGATGTTGTCCTGAGCTCCGAGACGAGTGATGATTCGGTCAACAGGAGTGAGTCGAGCAGAAGCAGCAGGCACATGACATCCCATTTGGGCCATAACAGCAGCAGTGCATGTCATTCGCAGAACAGTAGACTTACCAGCAGCGTTGGCACCAGTCAGAAGAGTGATGTTGGCATCGTCTCCACCAAGAGACACATCGTTAGGGATGAACTGCTTAGTGGAATCGAAACAGGGATGTCGCAGCTCCTCAAACTTGAGAGTAGCGTCTGTTCCAGCAACATAAGGCACAAACTCAGGTCGACAACTGGGAGAACCAAGAGTCTGAGAGCACTTGGCCAGAGAAAGTAGACAGTCAAGCTGAGCACACACCTCAACACATCGCAGCCAGTCACTGTAGTTCTCGTCAAACTGTGCGTACATTCGCAACTCCATAGCAGACTCAATAGTCTTGTGGTCCTCACGGGCCTCCATCAGCTTTCGAACCAGAGCCTTGACTTCGGGACTCCAGAAACGCTTGACCTTTGCAGTACCGCTCATTTGCTGCCAGTCGCTTGGAATCTGCTTCACCAGCTTGACAGGCATCTCAATGAGGTAGATTTCCTTACCAGAGTCGTAGAACTTGATCTCCTGACTCTTGTATGTCTTTCGGTACTCTCTGAGCTTGACCAGAAGCTCGTCTTCAAGCCCCTTGATGATCTCTCGAGAAGCATCAAAGTCAGTCTCAACACCAGGCTCAGGGATCAGAAGACCCTCCTTGGCCTTTTGTCGGTCAAACTTGGTATCCCAAGGAGCCAGAATAGCCTCCAAGTTGGGCAGAGACTCAATCAGAGCTCGAATGAGAGGAGCAGACTCAGGAGCCTTCTCACTGAGTCCAGCAATCATATGGTACACCTCCTCAAAGCCGTCAACGACTCGAACAAAGTCCTTGGGCAGGATTCGACCAGCATGGATACGGGCCAAAAGACGCTCCAAATCAGGCAGTTTAGCCAGACGACGCTCAATGCCGAAATCGTCCTCCATAAACGCCTCAACGGCATCCAGACGAGCCTCGATCTTGGTCTGATCAAGCAAGGGTAGAGCAACCCACTGCTGAAGAAGACGCTTTCCAAAGGGGGAGACGCACTTGTTGAGCAGCTTGAAGAGAGTACCAGCGTCAGTAGAGTCGTAGGAGTTGGCGAAAATCTCCAGGTTCTGCAGACTGTGTCCATCAAGCACCATGTACTCGCTCTGAATAGGCTCGTAGTCGGAAAAGTTGCCCAGAGAAACAAGCTCCTTGTCCAGTTTCAGGTACTGCATGTACCACAACAGAGCTCCAAAGGCAGACATGCAAGTGTCGTCCTCCATGATGTTCTTGAGCCCTTCAGGGTAGTTGGACATGTCGTCCAGATCTTCAGCTTCAAAATACTTGCCTCGAGTCAGCTGTTCCATGGCAGTAGTAGAGTCCCAGAATTCAGCCTTGGGAATGAGATAGTTCCACAGCGTGTTGAGAGTGGTGTTTCGCTTGAGGATCTTGATAACGGCCTTGTCAATGATGCCCTTCTCGAGAAGCACCTCTCCAGGTCGGATCTGGGCCACCAGAGTCTCGAATTTAGAGAAATCAGCGTCATCTTCGAAAGAAGAAGTGTGGAAAGCTCCAGAAGCAGTATCAACAAAGGCCACAGCAATTCGAGGACCGTCCTGCTTGACAGCCATGCAGTAGGTGGCCAAATCAGTGGTGAGCATCTTCTCGTCAGTGAGAGTACCACTGGTCAGAACCAGAGACAGTTCTCGTTTGATGACCTTGTCTTCCTTCTTGAGAGTAGCAGTTTCTCGCATCTCCTTAGCCAGAGCACTCTCCTTCTGGTCAACTCGAGCGACCTTGTGTCCGTTCTTAATGAACGCGTTTGACCACGAAAAGAAGGACATCTCAGGCACTCCACAGAGACGCATGTTGGCTCGTCCTCCTCCAGCCAGTTTCAGGTCGAATTCAGAATGAGCAATATCGGCGTCTCGTTCGTAGAGCTCGTAGAACTTGCCCTTCTTAAAAAACACAACCGTGTTCCACATTTTGCTCTTCACCTCCCAGTACTGTTTCTCAAAGGCAGTGAACTTGCTCCAGGCAGAAGTGGGAATGTAAAGGGTTCGAGGATCGTACTCAGGAGAGCCCTCGGCGTTACCCTGAGCGTCCTTGATGTCAATCAGCCACTTGTATCTCTCTGTGTTGTTTTTGGCAAACTCCGAGTGCTTGCCTCCTCCATTAGCAGCAGGCTTCTTAACAGCAGGCTTGGAAGCCTTATCAGAAGTGTATGAAGACTTGGCCGAGAATTTGGAAAGAGCAGAGCCGTTGGATTTAGGGCTAGCCTTCTTCTTGACAGGCACAACGACGGTATCATCTTCATCTTCATCGACCATTTCCACGTCACTGACGTCTGCTTCATTGACAGCTCCCTCAATGACATGATCACCAGCCTCCTCGTCACTGGGCGCGTATCCGTCACTATGATCGCTGTCGTCGTCAATGACTCGTCGCTTGACTCGAGTAGATTTGAAATCAGCCTCGTCCTCAGAGTCCATCTCCAGGTCAGAACTGTCTAACTGAATTTGCTGTTTTCGATGTCGTTTAACAGGACTGCTGTGCTCGTCTCCGTCCTCAAACTCGCTGCTGGGAGTGGGGACATTGCCAGCAGTGTCAAACTTGGGAGGCGGCTTGGAAGAGATGGTGGTGGCTTCCAGAGACTTGATAGTGCTCTTGCTGACCGTCTCGGGCGTCACGGGCGTAGTAGGAGAGTCCTTGGTGGCCTCCTTCTTCTTGGACTCCTTGACGGGCGTCTTTTTAAAGAACGACAGCACCGATTGCTGCTTTGCTTTGGCCATGGTGTGGTGTAGCGGTGAGGTTGAAGGGTGCAAGATGTTCCAGCGTGGTTAACCTTAGACGCGTCTAGGCTGGTCCTGCGTCAAATTGATTTTTCACTGTTATTGGTTTACGCGTCGCGAGGGTTTGGGTAGTGGGAGAGGTACGGGGACGTGCAAGTGGTAAGATAACGTGATATGTTGTAGATGAGCGAATCAGCAAAATATTTGTGCTCGAACGACTTATATATTCGTTGCTTTGATGGGTATCGTACTACACCTCCTCTTCTATACAGCACGTTCAGGCGTTTGCCTTAAACTTTGGGTTCGCGTTTGGGAGGACGTGAGAATGGTGTCTTAGAGAGGTGGTGTTGCAAGTATGGAGTGAGATGTATACTGATGGAGTATGAGTTGGAAGGGTTCTGTTCTATCATTCATTCCGAAAATATGCATCATTCTTGGTTTTCCTGATTCACACCTTCAATTGACTGTGGCTGCTCCCCCTATTCTTTCACATTGCTGAAAGCGGCTTAGATAAATAATGACGACTGCCATGAGAACGTCATAGACGGATTATTTGAACACCCTTTTAGCGTGAAAGCTCTCAATTGCTTCGTTTCTACGCCAATACTTGAACTTGACGCTATTAACCACGCATAACACCGTGACTGAGTAACCTGTAGTTTGGTCAAGTAACCACAAGTAAAGGTAGTTGGATTTACTCTAGTCATATCTCCCTCTCATACTCAGGGCTAAGAGTGTTGAAAGAGTAAGGAAGAAACCAACTGCCTGTATAGATAACCCTACAGCTAACATCAATTCATCACATTTCCAAACCCCACCTCTATCATTAGTAAGACCCCTCAACCCCTATTAATAGCTCGGATATCTAAGCCAGTTCCACCAAGCTACCCCACCAGTAAGATCACACGAGTGAAATAATACCCTGGAAAATCCGACACTCCCCGATTAGTCATCCGCGCCTACAAATAGCAAGCTTCGACCTACCGGATAGTTTGAACCTGATCAACACTGCAGTGTCCCTGATGACAAAAGTGGTCGCATTACTCGTCTCTGATATTAGGCACTTGTCTACGCTCGTCCAATCATATTCCTCATCAAACGACGATAATACACAATGCAAACATGCACTCTCAATCGGAATATACACCCGAAGCGCCGCCAACGGCTTCTCCTGACTCACCCCACATTTTTCACTGCGCCGATCATCCGAACGTTTTCGTCGGCTCAATCACGTTTCGGCTTAGAGCCTGATTCATGTGGGGAAGATGCCGACACCGGCGAGTTATCGGAGAGGCACGAAAAGCGGGTTAAAAACGCTGGTTTTTTCAAAACTCGTAATCAACAGCATATAGCAGGACGATGAGAATCGCTTGGTGTTTTTTTCCCGGCTCACGGGAGCTGGGGACCGTTGTTGCGGCTGAAAAAACGGTCCCCGAAATCCACCCGAGCTTATCAAAAACCTAAACTTGTTAGTACAGGTACCCTGTCACCATGCAGGTATATATAAAGACTGTTGTGAAGGCTCTCTCCTCCACCCTACACACCCCAAACCACACAATGACCACTGCTCTGACTCGATCCGCCCGACTGCTGCTCGTAGGAGCCCCTGGCGCAGGCAAGGGTACTCTTACCGACCGACTTCTCACCAACTTTGCTGGTCTCGAGGCCATTTCTACTGGAGATCTGCTGCGACGGGAAATCAAGAATGAGAGCAAGATTGGCGTGGCTGCTCGATCCATCATCAAGTCTGGCGGCCTCGTCCCTGACAACACAATCAGCCAGCTGCTCCAGAGCGAGCTGGAGACCAAGGGCTGGCTCAACGCAAACTCGTCCTGGATCCTGGACGGTTTCCCTCGAAACCGAGCTCAGGCTGAAGTTCTGGACGAGATGCTGGTGCCCCACAAGGCCAACCTGTCGCATGTCGTGCAGCTGGACGTGCCCGAGGAGGTCATTCTGGACCGAATTGAGAACCGATGGGTCCACATGGCCTCTGGCCGAATCTACAACCTGACCTTCAACCCTCCCAAGGTGCCTGGTAAGGATGACGTGACTGGAGAGCCCCTGTCCAAGCGAGAGGACGACAAGCCCGAGGTGTTCAAGAAGCGACTGGTCGCCTACAAGCAGGAGACGGAGCCATTGTTTGAGTTCTACGACAAGCGAGGCGTCCTGGTGACGCTCTCCGGAGAGACCTCCAACATCATCTGGCCCAAGCTGGAGCAGTTCATCAAGAAGGAGTACTGCTAAATACTCAACAGCGCTAACAGGGTCTAGGTCTGCAGGGCTAGGATAAAACGTCGATTGTACTGGAATGTACGGACAATGCATAAGCATGGTATAGATAATGAATTATGATATCAATTAGCTACTGTAGCCCCAACTGTTGAGTTGCTAGTGTCTAATAATTACATGCTATTAGAGCATACACTCAATTGAGCAATTCAATATGTTGTACGATAGTCAAAAGTTGCTGCCACATATCATGTCTCAGTTGATGGTCAACACAGCAAGTCAACAAAACAGGGATGAGTACACTCTAAAACACAACACGTAAATAAAATCAAATGAATTCAAAATAGAGCAGCTATGGTTTATAGGAGTTAGGAGAGTATTGCAAAAACGAAAATCATACATATATCATCCGTTGCTTAGGGCTTCCAGATGGACTCCTGGATGCCCTGTCGAGCAAGAGAGTCCACTTCTTCATTCTCTCCAGCATGGCCAGGAATATGTTTGAAGGTGATTCGGGTGCCGATTCGAGTTCGGTCTTTCTGAAGATACTCGTCAATGGCCAGGATCAAATCCTGGTTCTCCACCTCCTTGTTCTTGGCGGTCTTGAAGCCATTCTTTTTCCAGCCCTCCAGCCACTGGGAGCAGCAGTTGACGGCGTACTGCGAGTCGGATCTGATTTGCCAATTGAGGTTTTCGCCTCGCTTGTCGATAATCTCGAGCGCCTTGAGAATGGCCGACAACTCGGCTCTCTGGTTGGTCTGGGTGTCTCCAACAAGAGGACCGGAGTAGTTGCAGGGATGCAGTTCTCCAAAGTACACTCCAATGCCGCCCTTGGCTCTGTGTCCACCGTTGTTCTCACATGCTCCATCGGTATAAGCCAGCCAAGTGTATGCTTCTGTTTCATCATCAATCAGCAGCACACTGGTCCAATGCTCGGGAGCACAGGTGAAGGATTCCTCCATGTAGTCCTCGGCCTTGGCCTTGGTGTCGAACTTCTTGGGCTGGGAACAGGGGTAGTTCTCTGAGGCATGAAGAGCAGCGTTGTAGCTAGAGTAGATGCCAGGCTGATGTCCCACTCTTACGGCATAGTAAGGCCCATTGTCAGCGAGAGCTGCGTGGGTGTGAGTAGGGAGAGATACGGAAGGCATGAAAGTTGTCATAGTGTTGTTAAGTGAAGTACGAGAGGAGAGAGGGAGAGGGGAAGAAGAGGTGTCTAGACTTGATGGCACACACTGGCTTCCCCACGTATAAATCACCCCACATAATACAGACGGCAGGAGACAGGAACCCTAATTTTGGCGGTCGTTTATACTTGCCCTTTGGGAGAGAGACGAAGGGTAAGAAGAAGAGCTTTTGGGGTGTCTGTGTGTATTCAATTGACTCGCATTGTATTTTGCTTGGGATTTTGGACCTTTTGGACCTTTTCTGGCCAAAATATCCCTCTCTTTTGGCACATTGTTGGGTGGCAATTGATTCCAAACCCCACAGTCCCCTCATGCACTTCATTGTTATCATACTCTATCATGCAACTTATCGTGTGCACCCAAACCTTGCTGTTGAGGCACCGAGCGTGTGATCAAGCAGCCAGAAGGTTGTGGAATGAGAAAGAGGGAAGTGTTTATATTGAAGGGGTTTTGTTAAAAAAAAGTCGAATTGGAGATGGTGGAGATTGGTGACTGTGTCAGCATTAGCACAGCTTCAGATGTAGCGGATGAAACGGAAGCACATGTATCGTAGATCATTTTGATAACTTGAGGAATACTCTGTTGAAACTGCTCTTGTTCCTGATGTTGAATGCTCAATACTAAGGATATTGATACCAGATACCCAATCTCAGTGGAAATTCATACAGATGTTTAGTCGTTGAGCACAAGTACGAGCCTTGGACTCCAATTGCATGTATTGGAGCACTGAACAATATAAAAACTGGAACTGAGATTGAGACTGCCAGATCCTTAATAAGCAGCTTAAGTAGAGTAGCTACTGTTGGTTGGTTAAGTAGAGAGAAGAACTGGAAGTGCTGCTGTTAACCATAGCTCGTAGAACAATGCTGGTATAGTAGCTAATGTTACTATCACCTTCAAATGGTCTCTAGCCGCCCACTTCTCTAAATAATTTTTCATCATGGATAGACACTTTCCACTTAATTTAAATGACGCGATTTCTATTCCGATTGGTCGGGTTCATTTCACTTGCAGTAATTATCGCGCTTATAGATAGCGGACCATATACAACCCCTTCCCTGCTCTCAATTGAGCCTCACATTCATAATACCACACTGAGATCTTGAGCCATTTCATCACACTTACAATACCAGCAATGTCATAAATCTAGATCCTGTTCGTATTCAGTTCCGTACCTGCACCTCAGGAACAGTCTCTAGACCAATCTACTGAGAACTCGTACAAAGGAGCCTTATATCTGTCGGCTCCATTCCGAAAGATCCGTTTCTGAAACATAACTTCACTTTGTAACCCTGTCGATCTGTCGTACGATCTACAGTAACCTGCCTAGATGCTGTGAGTCACAGGGGTGGTTAATGCAGTAACCATTGTTCAAAAGCCGTAGACAGAATACGACTCGGAGTCCTATTTTGCAAACTTTTTCTGTTTCACACTTTTTCCAAGCCTATGGACTCTTGTCATGCTTTGGGCTAAGGAACTTTATCCCGCTCTGTATGAGGTTTAGCTTCCTCTCGTGAGCAAATAGGCTATAGGGTGGTCAAAGTATAGTCCAAAGTATAGTATAAGTGTCATAGGTCTAACGGTAGGAACGGTGAAGTTATACAGTCGTTTGTTAGCTGTAAATAATCACATTTTTACATTCTACCATACACACCTCTTCAAACCGCATCAACATCACCATGGAGGTGGTAGAGAACCTTGGCGGCTGCCAAGCCAACAGCTTCAGTATCAAGCTGGTTACAGTACTACAAACAAAGAGAGCTTGGAGCGACAGAGCTGCAACAGCCACATGCACGAGACCCGGAAAGACGGGGGTGGCGGCATCTGACAAGATTGGAGGTTGATGCGCCGCTGAAACGAGCATTTATTGTCGCAATTGGCTTGAAATACGCCCAATACGCTCTTAATCCCCCTTTTCTGCAGCCCCGAGTGTGTTAAGCTGCTGTCGCCATGCACAGCTGAAACTCTTATTTCCCACTCTAAACTCCCAAACCTCTGGTTTACTCCACACGATACGATACCAATATGGCATTTATGGTGATACCTCATATCACCAGTACACGGTGAAATGCCTATAAAGCGATTCTACCTCATTTAATGACGATACCCGGGTCCCACCTAAGACATTATGATCACTAATACCCCTAACCACTCTGACCTGCATGTTCGGCTGGCCTTGGCAGCATCAGACTGACAATGGATTTCAGCTGTGGTACACCTTGTCGGTTTAATTGCTCGTGTGAAGAGTCGGTAGTCACCGCGATGATGTGATACCTAGAGAATATATATATCCCTCCTCAACCCCATCCTTCATATCAGTATAAATCCTTTCTCACACATCCAACAATGAAGTTCTCCGCTGTTGCCCTCGCTCTTTCCGCTGCCGTCGTCTTTGCCGCCCCTCATGAGGGCCATGATCACGGTGCTGAGGCTGCCCCTGCTGCCTCTGCTGCTCCTTCCGGTGCTGATGACCACGCTGGTCACGACCACGCTGGACATGATCACGATCACGACCACGCTGGACATGATCACGACCACGATCACGACCACGATCACGATCACGATCACGACCACGATCACGATCACGATCACGACCACGATCACGACCACGATCACGACCACGATGGACATGATCATGACCACGCTGGACATGATCACGACCACGATCACGACCATGATCACGCTCCTGCCTCTTCTGCTGCTGTTGCCACTACTGCTGCTGCTGCTACCACCTCTGCTGCTCATGACCATGACCATGACCATGACCATGACCATGACCATGACCATGACCATGACCATGATGACCATGACCACGACCATGACCATGACCATGACCATGACCATGATGACCATGACCACGACCATGACCACAACGAGGCTGCCTCTGTCATCACCTCTGCCGCTGCTTCTTCTGCTGCTCCTTCCACTGCTCCTTCTGCTTCTGCTGACGACCATGCCGGTCACGACCATGCCGGTCACGACCACGCCGGACACGACCACGCTGGTCACGACCACGGCTCCGAGGCTGCTTCCAAGACTGAGGCTGCTGCCGAGACCACTGCCGCTCCTACTGCCGCTGAGTCTCCTGCTCAGAGCAAGGCTGCCGAGTCCACTCCCGTCTCTCAGGCCAACGGTGCTTCTAACATCCTCCCCGGTGCCGTTGCCTTTGTTGCCGTTGCCGCCGCTCTCCTTTAGATTACCTAAAACTGATCGTACTCATTGTACCTAATTAATACTTCTTATATCACACTTGAACCTGTACAAATTTGTAGTATCAAGTAGGATTCTTTACTATATGGCGCCCTGTAAGGCCAGGCAACATGGCATGACCTTAGAGGGATAAGTTGTAAATGGTAAGACTCTTGGCAACATGACATCAAAAAAGCAAATGACGGAATGCTAATTTTCTGGCTACTTGTGTATTACGGTCAATTTGATACCTTTAAATCTGCTTCGGTTTCGCCTCTTACATATGCTATCTCTAGAAGGGACACTACTT
Organism: Yarrowia bubula; assembly: GCA_900519075.1. Lineage (NCBI taxonomy): Eukaryota > Fungi > Ascomycota > Dipodascomycetes > Dipodascales > Yarrowia > Yarrowia bubula. Next base: position 1,876,171 of record ULGX01000001.1, on the reverse strand, counting down.
GTATCTTTACTGGAACTCCTATAAATCATGAATCATTACTATATATGCATACCTGGTTAATGTGTACGTTTTGCTTAGAGGACGTCAATGGTCTTGAGGTCCTTGGCCACCTCGAAAGGAGCCTCGGTCTTCTCTCGGATAGACTCGACGGTCTCGCCCTCGGCAATCTCAATCAGAGTGAGACCGCCATTGTTGGCAATGTCGACATCAAAGACAGCGAGGTCGGTGATGATTCGAGACACACATCGAGAACCAGTCAGAGGGAACTGGCACTCCTTGAGAATCTTGGGTCGGCCCTTCTTGTCAACGTGGTCCATGACAACAACGACTCGGGTGTTGAGGGGGTTGGCAACCAGGTCCATGGCTCCTCCCATACCCTTGATCATACCGGGGAGAGCCCAGTTGGCAAGGTCTCCGCTTCCAGACACCTGCATGGCGCCCAGAATGGACATGTCGATCTTACCAGCTCGGATCATGGCGAAAGACTCCTCAGAGCCGAAGACAGAAGCTCCCTTGTCGAGAGTAACAGTCTCCTTTCCGGCGTTGATGTAATCGGGGTCCTCCTTGCCGGCCTCGGGGTAAGGTCCAAGACCAAGGATACCGTTCTCAGACTGCAGAATGACGTGGATATCGTCAGCAACGTGGTTGGGAGCCAGAGTGGGCATACCGATACCCAGGTTGGCAAACATACCGTCCTTGAACTCCTGGGCGGCTCGTCGCACAATCTTCTCTCGTCGCAGAGCAGAGGCAGAGAGGGAGGCGGGGTCGACAGATCCGTCGGTGCTCTTGGGGGAAGAGTTCTTGACGATCTCAATGTCCTTCTTGGCAGTGGACTTGACGACTCGGTGAACGTAGACACCGGGAACATGAACTTCCTCAGGCTTGATCTCACCGGGCTGGACAATCTCCTCGGCCTCAGCAATAGTCAGCTTACCAGCTCGGGCCATGGCTCCGTTGAAGTTGTTGGAGGTGGCTCGGAACACCAGGTTACCGAGAGTATCAGCCTTCCAGGCCTTGATCAGAGACACATCTCCGTTGAGGGCGTTCTCCAGCACAAACTTTCGGCCGTTGAACTCTCGAGTCTCTCGAGGAGTGTTGGTCTTGACAACAGCTCCGCTTCCGTCAGAAGACTTGGCGTAGAGAGTAGGGATCTTACCCTCTTCGAGCCAGGTGTTGGCTCCAGCAGGAGTGTAGACGGCAGGGATACCGGCACCAGCAGCTCGGCATCGCTCAGCGATGGTTCCCTGAGGAGTGAGCTCTAGCTCGAGCTCTCCGTTGAGGTAGGCGGCCTCAAAGAACTTGTTGCCTCCAACGTAGGAGCCAATGAACTTGGAGATCTGGCCGTTCTCCAGCAGCTTGGACAGACCCTTGCCCTCGATACCACAGTTGTTGGAGACCACGGTCAGGTCCTTGACGTCGGATCGGTTCTTGAGGGCGGAAATCAGAGTGTCGGGGATACCGCAGATTCCGAAACCTCCAGAGAGCACCAGATCGCCGGACTTGACATCCTTGACGGCCTCGTCAGGAGAGGCGTAGACCTTGGATCTGGCGGCAGCAGAGTAGAATCGGGTTTGCAGAAGCGCTCGGGTAACGTGTTTTCGAACGGAGAACATTGGATAGTTGGGGTTGAAACTCCTGGACAGCCTAGCCTTTATGTATGGTTGAGGCGGGGGAAGCTCGGGGGTCGAAACCTTCGATAGCCGGGGAAAATCCGGAGGGAGCTAGACGCAGTGCTAGAGTCGGTTTTTGAGCAGAGGGAAAATTATTACTCGAAATTGAGGTGGGAGAGTAATTATAGGGTGTTGGCTTGGTTATATGGGCAATACCCGCCGAAATACAGCTGACTCATCTGGCACGGGTAATTGTGGGGTTCTGGAGACAAGGTTTGGATTACTGTGGGTCGGGATTTTGAGTTGGAGACGTCGGAGGTCACACCAAACTGTCATTTTGAACTCAAAAAAATATGCCGATTTTCTGACCTAATTTCAACACTCCATAGCAAGGCCAATATAAATACAACCGATAAATAATTTGTAAAAATAAAAACACAAATGTCTCCTCTTCCATAAATTCAAAAAAATAGCTCCGTATAGATCTCAGAATATTGTGTTTGAGCCTCCCAAAGTTATGCAGACCACCAAATTCAAATTTGATTTTCTAATGCCCCATTTTGACCGCAAAAATGAAGTACTAGATGTGATGTAACTCGTTAGTAATAGTAGTAGTATTAATCTCCTGTGTCTCTAGTGTATAAAGGAGTTTTAAAATATTCAAAAATATGTAAAACTGTGCTCTCAGTTGCCCTTAAAGAGAACAGGGTATATTTTGGCCTAAAATCAGACAAAGCCCTCTAGCAACGGTCCATAGACTCCAAAGAACATTTAATTATAGCCATCTGAAAGGTGTGATTTTGGGCTATCTGGAGACGTATTATCAGTTATATTAGTCAAGTCTTGAAACCTCTAGGTGATATTCTATTTTTCCACACATGCTCCCAGCAGGCGTGTTTTGAAGGAGCTGAAATAAACCGCCCACAGAATCATCCAGAGAAACAGGAACCAATAGCAAATACCGTATGTCATAGAAAATCAGTCAATATATCTCTGGACGAATTTGGGGCTTTTCTCAATTTTCATTGCTCCGAGAATCATTGCCAGAGTATGCATGGTCCATTTAGCCCACGCATTGCGGAAGACTCACTTATCAGGCATGAGTATACCAAATTTCAAAAAACTGAAAAGTGCAAATTGTAGAGAAGACATTGGGGAACAACATCATGTGACTTATATTGCTCAATTCCTTATAGTTGTCGAATGAAAGGATTTCTAACGTACAATTTTTTTCCAAAAAAAACCTAAAATCGCGAAATGACAGTTTTGAATGACCTAGTACTGTATACTGAAGAACGATAGTGTTGGCGTGTTGGATCCGTACTATTTTTGGTGTGAAATTGTTGAGACACAGTTTGTAGAGCCACTCCGAAGTGATATTTTCAGTATTTTTAGGGATTTTTCCGCTATTGTTTCAAATAACCGAAGGTCAGTAACCGATGTTACGCTACAATGTGGGTAGTTAACCAGAGTGTAATTGTATGGATACCTAGGAATTGTGCTATAAGTGAGGTTGTACCAAGTTGGTCAGAGATCTTGGTGTATTGTGGAAGTCTCACTGATACTCCCTGCATACGTGAATAAATATCTCAAGTAATTCCGTTAAAACCTGTTATGCCCATACACGAACTGCACAGGTTTCAATGTTAAGGAAGAGTGTTCTTCAGAGAATCAATATACAGAACTGAGCCACTTCCCACACATCAGTTATTACGTCACCCACACTCCGAAGTCATCCCGCTAGTGAAATCCGGCCCGAGGTCTCAGTATCTAGCAAAGCGATATCGGCGAAAAGTATCGGAGATGCATTATCATTGATATCGAAGCCTGACAGTGGAAACAATGGACTTCCATGCACACGTTTTACATTGTCTGAGGCTATAAGGATAACGGAACTGGAGCGATGACGGCCTGTTTGGGAATACTCCCTGAAAATAGAGACTTCCTACCTGCCACATTTTGGAGTGGTGTTTGGCATACTCCAACACCCTACGGGTGTCTCCGTCAAGTCATCATAATTCATCATATATACACTATTTAATATTTTCCAGGTGAATGGCATCCAGAATCTTCTTGGCTCCATCCTTAACCAGCTGCTCAGCAACATCCTTACCAAGCTGCTCGGCCTCCTCGTCGGTCTCGACAGCTCGCACCTGAGTGCACTCGACAAACTCGTCTCCCTCCACAGAAACAACAATAGCGTCAAGAGTCAGCTTGCCGTCAACATACTTGGTCTCCACACCGATAGGCACGGAGCAGCCTCCCTCAAGGGTTCGCATAACGGCTCGCTCAGCAAGACAGCACAGAGTAGACTCCTTGTCGTAAATGGACTCGAGGATCTTCTTGGTCTTCGCGTCGCCCTTTCGGATCTCCAGACCAAGGGCTCCCTGGCCAACAGCATGCAGCATATCGGGCTTCTGCAGGTATCCTGTGATTCTGTCTCCAAGCTCAAGTCGCTTCAGGCCAGCGGCAGCAAGAATCAGACACTTGTAAGCGGTGTTAGGGTCGTCCAGCTTGCTGAGACGGGTGCCAACGTTTCCTCGCACACTCTCGTAGACAAGACCGGGGTACGCCTTCTTGAGCTGAGCGGATCGTCGGATAGAAGAAGTTCCAACAACGGAACCAGCAGGCAGATCAGCCAGAGTCTTGTAAGGAGAGCCAGCAGCCATAACCAGGGCGTCTCGGGGGTCCTCTCGAGTGAGAATGGCACCCAGCTCGCAACCCTCGGGAAGAACGGTAGGCATATCCTTCAGAGAGTGGACAATAATGTCCTGCTGGTCAAAGCCCTCCACCTTCTCCAAAAGCAGAGTCTCCAGCTCCTTGGTCCACAGAGCCTTACCGTCAAACGAGTAGAGAGGCTTGGACTGAACCTGGTCGCCCAGGGTGGTGAGGCCGAGCACAGGGAAAGAGTACTCGGGATGGACCTTCTTGAGCATGGCCGCCACATGCTGGGTCTGGACCAGAGCCAGTTTGCTCTTTCGGCCTCCGACAAAGACCTTGGGTAGTTCGCTCTTGTCTTCGAAAATCACGGGTCGTTCCTCTTGTGACATGGTTGTAGGTATGAGCCGTTATTCTCAGGTGTGAAGGTGCTCTATAACTTTCATCTGCAAAGTTTATGTACGATCGACCGACTGTGAGAGAAGACACCCTGCTGCTTGATAATCGTACAGTTGGGAATCATTATGGCGTTCTGTGTACATTAATGTTTTATCTAGTCCTGCAAACACGTTGTAAAAAGATTCATTTCCGCTGAAATCAGGGGTAATTCAAGTTTTTCGCATAAATTTCACCCCTGAAAAATATTTGCATGAGAGGGAATTGAACTGAACTAGTGAAAAGTTTGATTAGTCAGCGATGGTCTAGTAAGTGTAGAATCGGATTCAGCAGTCCTCATTTAATATATCCCATCCAAATCGCTTTCTTTGAAGATCAATATCCTTCTGTTCTCCCTCTCTTCTAAAATTCGTTCACATTTTTTACTGCACAACATCAAACCTAAATCGCCTACATCACCACTAAACATTCTCAGATCAAGAGGGCAGAACACAGCATGGAGTGGACCAAGTGTTACGCAAAGTTATCGGCCAATCCGGACGATTTCGAGCAGTGGAAAAACCTGCTGGATGCATCAGATTCCCTCGGAGGAGGGCTCAACAAGGGAACCGCAGAAAGTGATGTGCAACTGTTTCGTTTCTCCTATGACAACTTTTTGGAGCGATTCCCACTGGCGTTTGGATTCTGGATCAAGTACGCCGAGACGGAGTTCATGCTTGGTAACACCGAGGGCGCCGAAGCGGTGTTTGAGAGAGGAGTAGGATCCAACCAGGTGTCGGTGGAACTGTGGGCTGCTTATGCTCGGTTCAAGACAAAGGTGTGCCACAATGTGGACAAGATGAGAGCATTTCTGGAACGTGCGGTGGGTCACGTGGGCACCCATTTCTACGCCCACTCCATCTGGGACGTTTACGTGGAGTTTGAGAGAAAGCAGGCCGAGATTGCGACGGAAAACAAGCTGGCTCGACTCGCCGAGCTGCTGTCGCGAATCGTGCGGATTCCCATGCATCAATACGCAAAGTACTTTGATTTACTGCGCGACATCTCTCGACAGCTGAAACCGGAAGAGGCGGGCTGGATCAAGAAGGGCAAGGACAAGAGTATCAACAACATCTACGTCAGCACCCAGGCTGAGACCGCACGCAGATGGGCATACGAACAGGCGTTCCCGCGGCAGTACTTTCACGTGCTGTTCGTCAAGGAGGAGGATTTGCAGGCGTGGAGACGGTACCTCGACTTTGAGGAGTCTGAGGGTTCGCTAGATAGAGTCCGAGTGCTGTATGAACGAGCCATCATTGCTACATCACACAACGAGGAAATGTGGCTGCGATACATTCGGTTCATGCAGACTGTCACATCTTCTCTACGAATCCATCGAGAGGAAGTCAGCACCCTCTTTAGAAGAGCATGTGCACTGCTTCCCATTGGACGTCTGGAGGTTCGACATCTGTATGCGGCTCACTGCGAGTCGCTGGGCGAGCTGGCGCTTGCTCACGACATCTACATGTCCATTCTCGGCGCATTCCCCAACTCCATACAGACCATTCTTCTCTTCGTCAACTTTGAGCGACGATACGCATACTCGCAGTTTCTGGCCCAGGGCAAGTCTGTCAAGAAGCAGGCGGCGGTCCACCAGGCCGTGCAGCTGCTTACACAATATCTCGACGACGAAAACAGCTTGCGAAACAAGGAAAAGTGCGAAATTCTACAACTGCTGGTCGACTATCTCCAGGTGTTCCCTGGTCAGGCTCCTGCCAACGTCAGAGACATTCTGGCAAGGTACCAGCCTTTGTTAGAGGCCGAATACAAGTTCTGGAGACTTGCGATGGACTACGAGGTTGAACGAGTGCAGAAGCCCGCAAAAGATGTTTCTGCCGAGTCTTTCACAGATACTCTGGCAGAGCTGGCTGCGTCTACTGAAACGACTGCACTGGCTGACGAAAAGTCGAAGCGATTGTCTGATATTATCGACAAAGCACTAGAGTCGACATTGCGACTGGAAGACAAACGTGCCCTTCTCAAAAGGTATTTGGCATACTCCATTGACCAAGCATCCAACGTCAAGGACTACGAAAAGTACTCGGCGGTTCTATACAATCTGGGAGGAGTCAAAACCACACCTTCCACAGAACCTCTCGACAAGCCTGGAGATGCTGCCACTACAACTAGTACAGCCACGGCCACGCCTGTCGCAGCAGAGGCCTCATAAAAATATAACTTGTAAGCATAATCATAATTTATCCGTTGATACAATATCTATAACACGTCTATTTACTCGTTCAAGGGGCCAATCCAGCGGCACTGGCAAGGAACAGACCTCCGACAGAGAACGTAAGGGTGGCCAGAGCGGCGGTTCCCACGGGGAAAACGATGGAAGCTCCAGCAGACTTGAGTCGCTTGTCGGAAATGATGAAAGCTCCAGTAAGGAAGAATCCTGTGTTAGATGAGAAGGGGAGTTGTGTTGTTCATTAAGTGTGTCTCCGTGCTCAGTTGTGTTGTCCATTGTGTGCGTGTCCTCCACTGATTGTCGTTTTCCATTTGTATATCCCTCTCTGATCTGATCTACTCACCAATAGTAATGAACACCAAGGCAATAAGGCTGTGCAGCTTGACATCGGGGTAGGCCGAAGCCCAGGGCTGTCCTGACTCAAAAGCGAGCTGTGTTAGTAATTGCGTGTTTCTGGGTATCGCTGGGCATCGTACTCACTCTGATAGCCTCGAAATCCGACATGATGATGACGACGTGTAACTGCTGCAGTGTACACTACGTTAAGGTGTAGCAAAGTCTATTTGCGTGGAAGGCCAACCTTAAAGAGAATTATCGAAAATACTGCATGAAATAAATTTGAAGTGTGATTTTTATCCACACACCAACATACACCCTGAAAAATGCGACAAAAACGAGCGAAAAACTACAAGAAGCAGATGCAGTGCTACCATCTGAACTTCAAGTTCCGAGAGCCCTACCAGGTTCTTGTGGACCACGACATTATCATCGAGTGTGTCGAGAAGAAATACGATTTACTCAAGGGTCTTCAGAGAACCCTCCAGACCAAGGAGGTCAAGCCCATGATCACCCAGCACAGCTTGCAGAAGCTGTTTGAGACCAAAAACGAGGAGGCCATCCAGCTCGGAAAGACGTTTGAGCGACGACGAACGCTGCATTTCGAAAACAGTGCCGAGACCCGGGAGCGAAAGCTCAAGCACAACGGAACCAACGCTGCCAAGAACATGCATTCCAGTGAGGCCATTTACAAGTCCGTGGTGGTGGACGGATCCAACGTGCATAGATATGTGGTGGCTACACAGGACCCCAGTTTGCGAGGACGTCTTCGATCCATTCCTGGAGTTCCTCTTATTCACATGAACAGAGCCATCATGCTTCTGGAGCCTTTCTCGCCTGCTTCTGAGCGAGCTCGACAGCTTATTGAGGCTTCCAAGCTCACGACAGGTCTCAACTCTGTCAAGCGAAAGCCCGTTGAAGAGGAGGAAGAGCAGACCACCGAGACCAAGAAGCGAAAGGGTCCCAAGGCCCCCAACCCTCTGTCTGTCAAGAAGAAGAAGGTGACCAAGGAGGATGAGGGTCAGCGAGAGCGACCTGAAGAGAAGGATGAGGATGCTCAGCCCGCCAAAAAGGTGCGACGAAAGCGTGCCGCTAAAAAGAAGGACGGTGAGGAGGCTGAGGGTGCTCTAGAAGATGTGCCCCAGCTTGTCAAGGTGGATAAACCCAAGGCTGCCAAGGAGGAGTCTAAGGAGGAGTCTAAGGAGGAAGTCAAGGAGGCTCCCAAGGAAGAATCAGAAGACAAGGACGCTATTGAGGTTGACGAATAAGCAAATAATTTATACATTATAGATGAACTACAGTGAGAGGGACACTCAGGATGTAAAGTAAAGGAAATATTCTAGAAAAATTATAGAAAAACATTAATAGGTAAAAATAATAGCTTTTCCCCATCCCTACAAACCACCCATTCATATCGTCACCACGCCAGATTTCACTGAACCCTAACCCTGTCAATACTTCGCATCAGCATATCTCAACGAGATCAACCCGACATCTTAGGACACAATGCTCAGACAATCACGGCGTCTTTTTTGCACGTCCCAGCGGGTGCTCAAGAAGCGAGAGTCGCCTCTGCAGACTGCCTTTGGCAACGACGACCCCTATGATGACGGGTTCTTCCACATTGGCGGCAACAACTACAAGGTCAAGAACCCCATCAAGCCCTCCACTCTGAACATTCCCAAGCGATGGAATCAGATGGCTACCGACGAGCAGCAGGATGTCGTTGATTACCTTGAGGACCAGATGCGTGGAGACTGGAAGGAGATGTCTAATGAGGAGAAGCAGGCTGGTGAGTATGATTAGAGAGGGATGAGAGCCACATGAGAAGAAAGCAGGAGCTCTTGAGACGTTAATTTGTGACTTTTGACACCACTAACACAGCCCACTACATCTACTTTGGCCCTTGGGGACCCCGAGAGCCCAACCAGGACCCCGATCGAGGCATGCGACTGCTGACCCGGTCGATTCTGTGGATGGCCGTCGGATTCGCATTCTACACCGCCGCCAACCAGTACCTGGAGTTCTCCGAGGAGAGCGACTCTGCCTCCAAAAAATAGTTGTATATAGTCAAAGTCTCGTTTTAACCATATGCTTGCGGCTGTACATGACGGCACGTGACAGGTTTCGCTGCCGCCCCCCAGATTTGCCACCGGCTTGTGACGCCCTCGTGGGTGTATTTGTCTCGTACGTACGTTGCAGGCTCTGAAATCGGCTTTTATTGCCACCCATATTTGTCATCCTGCACAACCCTAACTCGGTTATATAAAAGTGTCTTCTTCCCAACCATGCAAAGTCCGAATAGACAAGCCTCATCATCACCACCACGGTTAATCACCACACATTAAACCCGCCCAAACACACACACCCCATCCCGCCACACGGTTAGATAACGACAAGAGACCCACAGCCATGTCCACTACAGCTCGAAGACGTCTGATGCGAGACTTCAAGCGTATGCAACAGGATCCTCCCCAGGGAGTCAGTGCATCTCCTGTGGCTGATAACGTGCTCACATGGAACGCCGTCATCATCGGACCTGCGGAAACCCCGTTTGAAGACGGCACCTTCCGCATGGTGCTGCAGTTTGACGAGCAGTACCCCAACAAGCCGCCAGCCGTCAAGTTTGTGTCGCAAATGTTCCATCCCAACGTCTACTCGTCCGGAGAGCTGTGTCTGGACATTCTGCAAAACCGATGGTCGCCTACCTATGACGTGGCGGCCATCTTGACGTCAGTTCAGTCGCTGCTCAACGACCCCAACACGTCCAGTCCCGCAAACGTGGAGGCGTCCGTGCTGTACAAGGATCACCGCCAGCAGTACGAAAAACGGGTGCGGGACACGGTGGAGGCCAGCTGGACCGACTAAAGGGGGACGAGTGATACCATGGGAAAGAGGGAACGACCCGTAAGCGGGACTCGCATCGGTTGCATTAGGAGGACAGGATGAGAGAGAGTAGGAAGAGATAGGGCGTCTGCCACCACCATCATGCAGTTTTGGAGCCACTAGACAATTGGACGTTGATGGATACCACTGGGTTCCAGGCTCGGTATATATTTAATCAGACCTGCCGGGAATAGTGATAGATTAATGAGAGTTATGTAGGTAACGGAAGTTGCGTAGTGGCCGGGCCGCGATTTGCATGTATGATCCGTGAGATTGCTGGATCACCTGATCTGCTTCTAACATGTGTAGTTATTCATGCCCTTTTTCCCTGCTCCCCCTATCTGTTTCCGTACATACCATGCGGAGTTATCTCCTGAGCTTATCAGGGGATAAACTGCTTGTAATTACCAGTACCGTGTATATACTCTACTCCGTGTTCTCGTCGGAGATACTAACTGAGTTAAGCTAATCAATGAGTTTGGGTGTGTGGCTGTCTGAAGCGCGGTATTTTGTTAATTAGCATAGTTCACAGAATCTTCTTTTCTTAACTCCATTTCCCGGATAAAAAAGAAGGTGGACAGGAGGAAAGTGCCTCATGGTGGGCTACAATTCAGACACGCTATGTTACAATTCAGCCACCTCATGTCTCACCTCCAAGGTATAATCAGGTCAAATCATACTGTCGTTATTTTAGCTATATATCTAATGAAGAGCGCTCTTTCGCTCGAGCTTTTCGGGAAGATCAACCATTCCCTTGGCCTCCTTGAGCTGGAACTGCAGACACTTGAGCAGCTCGTAGACCACCGACAGGATAGGGGTGGGCACGTTGTACTTCTTGGCAGCATCCAGAGGAGCCTTGAGAATCACCTCCATCTCCATAAGGTTACCCTTCTCGACATCAACCAGCATGGAAGGCTTGTAGTAGACCTCTCCATCAGAGTCAATCATATAATCCTCGTCCTCCTCGGTCAAAGCGTGACCGTCAGCCTTGGCAATAGCACGGATCTCGCCCATGGCAGGTCGGATCAGAGAATCAGACACTCCGTTGAGCCAGATTCGACCAGAGTCCATTCGAGTGATGGAGCAGATGGTGTTGAAGGTAGCATTGTACAGCAGCTTTCTCCATCGGTGGTAGACAACATCGTCCACGTAATGGGCAAACTTGGGGCCGTAAGCCTGGATAAACTCCTTGGCTCGCTTCTCCTGGGCAGCCTTGTCGGATCCGTTGTCAAAGAAACCGATCTTGACGTAGTCAGGCTCAGCCTGGTGGATCTCACCAGCACCAAGGTTGGTGGAACCGATCATGGACACGCCGGAAACACACACATTGTTGGGGAATGCCTTTACGATGGGCTCCTCAATGTTGAGACCGTTCTGGAAAAGCACAATGGCACAGTTGGGAGAAGACTCGACAACAGGTCTAATGATGTCAGCAGTGGAAAACACATCAGGCAGAGCCTTCATGGCCACAAGCACGTAGTCGTAGGTCTCACCCTTGGCAATTGCCTCGTCGACGGAGTTGACGATTCGGTGAGGCTTCCAGTTCTTCTGGTCACCATGATCACAACTCTCAATGTTGTATCCTGTCTTCTTGAGCTCTTCGTAGTTGGATCGAACAACAAAGGTAACTTCGTTGCCGTGCTGAGTGAGAGAGAGGCCAGCAATGGTGCCGACGCCTCCAGTTCCGATGATGAGAATCTTGGCCATGTTTGAATATGCTGTTGATGGCTGTAAACGTTGTACTTGTAGGCAAAATGTGGGGAGGCATCTCGGTTACTGACAAACTCTATGCGTCTCCATGCACCGATACCGGCCTAGTTTGGGGGCAATATTAGCCGCGATGTACGAGTACGTAGGAAAAAAAGGGTGGGAAACGAAGCCCCTCGAAATCAAAAAGAAAAAAGATTACAGCACCCAGGATTCTCGTATGGTCTCCCACTACAATACTAACTAGGCTCTCTGGTGCTTGACTATGGCTGATCGGACGGGAAGCCGTATTTTCACCAGGATATGGCCGTAACCAACTGCGCCGACCCGGAATCGAACCGGGGGCCCATCGATGGCAACGATGGATTTTACCACTAAACCATCGGCGCAAAATTCTGTGACTTGTCAGGGAAAACGTTAATGTCTCCCTTACTAATCATGACTAAGCATGATTAAGGTTTATGACCTGCAAGGTCATGAGACCTTCCTTCTGGAAGGTCCGAACATCTTCGATGTTCGACTTAACTTTGTGGTATTTGCCACTCGAACATTTCCGAAGGAAATAGTCAGTTCCATGCAGTTCGATCCTGTGGCGACCCGAGTATCTCGGAGTTGCAGAACGTTCCAGAATAGATATTACCTCCGGTAATATCTCTTCCTTCGCAATATAAATATGTTCAATTAGTATGTAATTCAAAAGGATTAATTCAGTCTCATTCGAAAGCTTTGATCTAAACAACACTCTAAGATTTATTCTTACATTAGGTAGCGGCGCGAGAGTTCTACCAGATCCGATTTTATTTTTATTGCGCTTCCAACAAATTATCTGCGCTACGACGCCAACAACTTTTATTAAACATCGACACTACTATGGCTCACGACCGAGCACTATCGATGGACAGCCTTTCAGAATTTGAAAGAGTTTTCAACGAACGAGCCGACCTTGGACAGGGTCAGCAGAATACCGATACTTCTGCTGGAGACGAGAACACGCCACCTAGGCCTCAGCCTCAACATCATCAAAACCCCCAGGTTCCGCCTAATGTTCACTATGCAGGATGGTATCCACCTCCTCCGCATTATCCCTTTGCATACCCTGGGTATCCACCTCAAGGCCACATGCCTACACCCGCTGAACAGTTACCTAATTTTTCCGGTACTGAGCCCACAGAAGATCAGATCAACCTTTTGCATCGACTTGCTAAGCGATGTCAGCTATCTTCTGTCTCCGAATTTTCAGGTTCAGACCCCAAACAAGCTGAAAACTGGCTAAGAAACGTGGAGAACGTCTTCGAGAGTTTCTACGTCCCTGATCGGGCCAGAAGCATCCTCACAGGTTTCAAATTGACCAAAGCCGCCCTCGTGTGGTGGAAACCTATTCGTCGAGATTACAGCTTCTGCACATGGGTAGCCTTCAAAGCAGCTTTCCGGGATAAGTGGTACCCCAAGACCAGAGTTACCAACCTGGTTAAGCAATTTCGAAATTTCCAACAGCGAAAGAACGAGTCCGCTGACGCACATGCTGCTCGTTTCCAAGAGCTCTACAATTCTTTCGAAGAAGGAGCTATCAGCAAGGAAATTGCTATGCACGCATACATTGATTCTCTGAACGATGAACTGTGTGGTGAAGTCACCCTTCGACGTCCTCAATCCTTTGAAGAGGCATGGAATTATGCCAGAACAGTCGAAGCTATTTCTAGACACACTCAGAGATCTTCCCAAGATGATAAAGATTCCGACGACCGTCCTAAGTCGTCCTGGCATGACAAGAAGAAGTTTTACAAACATCATGGCCACTTTAAGGAATCATACAACAAGGAGTCTCAGCAGCTGAAGACGGAGTATCCTCATCCTCAGCCTGATCCGAACCCCTATGGACCTGGTCCCATGGACGTTAACCGTCTGGACTATCGGTCTCACGGTAGCAACAAGTGCTACACGTGCGGCAACAGAGGCCATTATTCGCCTGATTGCCCTGTCAAGCAGAACAACTACTCAGAAAGTCAGCACTACTGATTTCATATCACCTGACCGCTTCATTGTTCTATTGCTTATTTTTTGTTTACGACCAACAGTGAAATCTGTTCCTGTTGCTTTTATTTCGCCATCATACAATTCTATGATGTTGTCCCCATTTTTCTAATCACGTTCGGTTTGTTCCAGTGATTCTTCTGCTTCTCTTCAGTGAGTCAAGCCTTTGCATGCAGCTCCGTGACGAGTGCATTGCATTATCGATGCTAGTTATCTCCTAACTAGTGGTACGTTTGTTCCCATAACAAAGTACTATCATTTTTGCATACTCTGAGTGGTTCAAGTTTGTTCACTCACTCAGTAGTATTATGCCCTGTGTGGTTCAAGTTCGTTCACTCACCAGTGGTACTTTACGTGGTTAAGTTTGTTCACCTACGTATCTGTTAACGTGGTTAAGTTTGTTCACTTACGTGTCTTTCAATGTGGTTAAGTATGTTCACCTACATTGTTTTTTTTGGTCCCTCTGAGCCCCATACCTCATGGCCATTTCTTTTCCGGGGGAGGGATAGAAGAGTAGCTCGACAACCGTTCGATCCGGTGGCAAGCACAGCTTGTAGAGCAGAAGTTCCTCTGAACCCCAGGATGATTACCACGGCTTCCGTTATGTCTACGTGTGTAAGTCCATTTGCCGTCAACTACCCAGTTGCACCAACGTCTCTGCGTTTCTGATACTTACGTTTGTCGTGTATCAATTTGTTAGGATATTTAGCGTGTGTCGCGGTATCGAGTTTTTGTCCATTTGCTAAAGATTGCTTGGATATTCTTTTATGACCATTTCGTCATTTCGTCACCATCAAGTTCGTCTTTGGTGTATTGTTACTTTCAGTCAAATCATTATCGCAGTTTGTTCTCTAATGATATTTGTGTCTTCGTGATACTTGACTTTTGTTTAAGCTTTAAGTTCGTCTTGTGAGATGTAAGCAACCTACTTGGCTTTATTGATTCTCACAACGAGAGGATCCTTTTTCCCTTATCCTGTTCTTTACAGAATCGAGGACGATTCTTAACGGGGGGAGAATGTCAGGGAAAACGTTAATGTCTCCCTTACTAATCATGACTAAGCATGATTAAGGTTTATGACCTGCAAGGTCATGAGACCTTCCTTCTGGAAGGTCCGAACATCTTCGATGTTCGACTTAACTTTGTGGTATTTGCCACTCGAACATTTCCGAAGGAAATAGTCAGTTCCATGCAGTTCGATCCTGTGGCGACCCGAGTATCTCGGAGTTGCAGAACGTTCCAGAATAGATATTACCTCCGGTAATATCTCTTCCTTCGCAATATAAATATGTTCAATTAGTATGTAATTCAAAAGGATTAATTCAGTCTCATTCGAAAGCTTTGATCTAAACAACACTCTAAGATTTATTCTTACATGACTGAAAAAAGTGAACTTTCAATTTATTCGTAAAAAGGTTCTAACTGGAGAATAGCTTAATGTATCTTCAGAATAGCTTAATGTATCTTCAGAATTAGCTTAATGTATCTTCAGAATTAAAAAAAGAATGTATCTTCAGAATTAAAAAAAAAAAAGAGTACGACCACGACTACGACTACGAGAGAAGAAGAACATATTTACGAGTCAATTGGCCCTGGACGGGATTATTTAGATAAACCCCTACGGGGAGAAATAGCTTAATGTATCTTCAGAATTAAAAAAAAATTATCTTCAGAATTAAAAAAAATTAATGTATCTTCAGAATTAAAAAAAAAAAACGGGAAGAAGAACATATTTACGAGTCAATTGGCCCTGGACGGGATTATTTAGATAAACCCCTACGGGGAGAAATAGCTTAATGTATCTTCAGAATTAAAAAAA
>ULGX01000001.1:1837083-1855544 GCA_900519075.1 Yarrowia bubula | reverse complement strand
CCTGGACGGGATTATTTAGATAAACCCCTACGGGGAGAAATAGCTTAATGTATCTTCAGAATTAAAAAAAAAAACGAAATATGCATTTAAATGGCCCACAAGTGGTATCAAAATTTTCCTGACACCAAATTATACCCTGTGACATAAAATTGTAATCATCCATTACATATTGCGAGTGCTGGAGTGATGTTTAGGTGACGATTTTGAGACCTCGAAACCATGAATGCACTACTCCCACTATATTGAGTCCCCTAACAAGATTGTTGAATCAAAGACATTCTAGAAGGAACCAGGTTGCCCTTATTATCGCTTTTAAGCATCACACATTTTATTTACCGGCCTGACTCCCACCTTTGTGCACGTTATACTTAACCTTCACATTTTATAAACTTGACTTCCTCTGTGTCATACCCTGTCCCTTGCTCAAGTCCACCTCAGTGGGCAAGTTGCAACATGGGCAAAACCTATCGTTTTCAGCCTCCGCGAGGAGATGATACCCCTCGGTAAGATACCCACCTTTGTTATTGATACCCCATGACCTTTGACCTAACACAGACCTTTCGTCTCACGCCACAAAAAGCAGTTCTCGATTCCTGTGATCCCACCCACCGAGAGTCTTCCTACTACTCGATCTGCTCGACTCCTTAGCGGCCGAGCCAGAAAATACTACGCCAGCCGAAAGAGGGTTGACTTTGATGAGGACGACCTTGTTTCTTACACAAACACCTTATCTCTCAACTCCTCCACTGGCTCCATCGACCACAACAAGTTCAGCAGCTGGAACGAAGTCGACGTGCCCATCATGAAGAAGCTTGTTCGCCGAACCTCCCGTCTCGAAAAGGCCATGCAGGAACTCGGAGACAACTATCTGGGTTTTGTGTCCAAGAAAGTTGCTGTCAAGGAACGACGGATCACAGATGAAACTGATGTCGACAACGCCTCCATCACCTCTACCTCGGATGATTCGTCCAAGCTGAGTGAAACCAAAACCTTTGTGGAGTTCGACGAGTCTCTGGCCAGTGGTGTCTTCGTCCATGTCTACCCTGATGTCTACCCTGGTGGCAACCCCAAGAATGTTGATGCTTACGACTCTGATGTCCCCCAGAAGCTGAACGAATCCGACTTCTCTAGTGACTCTTCTCTGAGTGAATCAGAATACGTTGAATCCAACTCAGGTTCAAGTTGTATTGATACAAGAGAAACTGACCTTGTGCTGACAAGCTCTCCCAGGATCAACACCGCAGACTACCCCGAGTCTGCCGCTTCACTCTCTGCTGCTTCCCCTGACATCTCTTCTGCTTCGGTCGAGGTCATCTGCGGAACAGAGAGGGGCTCTCTCCCTTCATACTCGGCAGCCGTTGCCAGTGGAGTCTATCTGGGTTACGGGTCTGGGCAACCTTCGCCAGGCTCTTATCCTGAGATTTCTTTGCTAGATTTTCGGGAGGCACCTTTTGCTTCTTCTAGCTCAGGCTTCAGCTTCCCAGTCAGACGGCTCATCAAAGACGAAGAGGTGGAGCTGAACCTCGATGCCCGTTCTATGTCTGCGTCTGCGTCTCATGATACCTCCACCAGCTTCACTGACTCCTCCTGCAGCTCATCTGAGGGTTTGGCTTCTGAAAGTGATGACAGTGACGATAGCGATGATGATGATGATGATTTCTCTCATTCAGACGATGACGACGATGAGAGTCAAGGCCGAGATGACAGTGATTCCAATGCTTCTCAAGGGCCTCGCTACACCTTTGATGATAGCATTGATGGTAACACCACTGAGAGTGGCGAAAGTGACGACAGCGCCAGCGAAGCCAACAGTGACGACAGATACAGAGTCCTTCTTGCTACCATTGCCAACTTTGAGCCCGAGGATCTCGTCCCTATGGGAGGTGAGTCTGGCTACAGCAGCAGCTCCAGCAGTAGCTGTTACGACAACAGCTATGGATACCGGTCTGATAGCAACAACGGAGCCGCACAGGTTTCCAGACCCCCGAGCTCCAGCTACGACTACTACGACCAATTGTCTTTTATTTCTTCTGCTGCGCCTCCCAGTCTAGACACCAACATGAGAGAAGAGCTGGGTATTACAGTTGGCCATGTCAATGTTGTTGATCACAGCAATTCTTCTGAAGAGCGGTTGGGCTCATCCCTGTCTCAATTCAACGAGACTGGAAGTCGGGGGAGTGTTCTTGGCAATCTGCATTTGGGTCGAGACTTGTGGTCGGAATTGTCACGGTCTCCCCCTCTTCCCAAGAGCCCATCGCCTCTACCTCTAAGAGAAGTTTTGTCAGCTCATGTCAAAGAGAAGCCTGTCTTGCCTGCTACAGTGCCTGTGACTGTGCCTATAGTGCCTACGGTGCCTATTACTATGCCTGTCGCTGAGCCTCTTGTTGAGCCAGTTACCGTCCAAAAGTTCAAGTGGGCGGTTCCTCCTGCTGCTCCCTTCCCCAAGCCTCGTTTGACCTTTGAGGAGCCTCCCATTGAGGCCTCCTGTGAGTCCCCCAAGGTGTCTCCAAAGTCGTCTCCATCTCCAATGGTGATTCCCAAGGAGTATGTCAGGCCGGAAGAGGTTATCAAAGTCCCCCGTCCAGTTGGAGCCTCCTCTTCCGTTCCCTCATGCTCCTGCTATGAGTGTGTCTTACACGGAAGCGTCCGAGAGTATGTCGTATGACTACTTCCCATCAACTGTTGTCAGCTGTGACGACCCGCGACTTCTCGGTGACACCTTGACGCTCGGGATGACTTCCTCTCTTCGAGTATCTCGGCGGGTCTCATTCACCCACTCACGTCTCAGACTAGATGTTTGGAACAGCATGGCCGATATCCTCTGTGGCCACGACCTCCCAGATGGTTCTCACTCCGAGATGATGGCAGTTGAGAAACTCGAGAACCAAATCATGACTGAGTTCCTTTCGGATCCAGTGGACAGTGACTATCTGGGGCTCTCTACTTCTTCTGTGGAGATTGACTTGAGGGATATCGAAGCCAGCGATCTTGATGAGGAGCATATGCTTCGGCTACGACGCTACAGTCTGACTGAGACGAATTTTGAGACTGAGCACAGCGAGGAGATCGCCATTAGTCCTCACTCCCATTATGCTTTAGCTAGCTCTACTGCATTTTCTTCTTCGGATTACAACTCCTCTGGTCTGACTCCCACTCCGGACACATCTCCCCAGGATTTCCTTCCCATCGATGATGAAGTGATGAAGATTCCTCTCGTTTGCCCGACAGCCTTGTCCCCGGAGACCAGTTCTGGCCAGCTTGTTTCGGACTCCATGCCTGAGTGCTCTGATTCAGCCTTCCCAGATGGCAGTCCCAAGTCCCAGGATGACTCTTCTGTTGGGGTGGTTCAGTGTGACAGTGGATCTGCTTCCTGTCCATTAGGACTCTCTGAGCTCCCTGTTGATGCAGTTGCTTCAGTTGGGCTGCCTTCCACTGGCAATATTTCCGGCACCTGCTCTTCGAATCTGCCAACTACCGCCGAAGCCTCTGCTCCCTTGAGTACTTCCACTCGGACTTACGCTACTGGCACTGATACCTCTTCGTCCTGGTATTACACTTCGTCGGCTGATGTGTCAGGTTCTCCTGCTCTCAGCTCCTCTGTTGGACAAGACTCTTCTTCGTGCGCTATGTCTGCCAGTGTTGACTCGAAGCCGACTTGCAGCCCCCTCATGGTGTTTAACCCTTCGCCAGAGTGTGCGAGTACTCCTGCCATTCCACCTCGACTCCGGGGTATCAGCCTCTACTCTCCTACGCTGGTGTCACCTGAGTCTGAAGTGGATGAAAAGGCACAAGAAGTTGTTGACATCTCTGATGCTGCTTCCATTGTTACTGGTGCCGCAACCGTGGACATCCTGTCTGATGCTAGTAGCACATTGGAGAAGAAGAGGAAGCCTGGAGTCATTGCTCTGCTTTCTCCGGCTCCTTTCCCCTCTCGTCGGGTTCCCTCTCCTGGCATGGTGTCTATTGTGCCCTACCAGCAGCCCAGTGTTCCTTTTGTCCCTTCAACCGAAGGCCGAAAGGAGATTGCAGCCATGGCCACCAATCTACAGTCTGAGTTGGCGAGCTATTTCGATACCCCCAAGAAGTACAAGGGCCAGATGGTTCTCTGTGACGCTCCTGTGGGTGTGGGTCAGCCTACGTCTGACACCTCGAACGTGACTGATGAAAACGTCATGGTTCTTTCGGGGTCTGCGGGCGTCAACGTTGTGGGAGACTCTTCCAACCTCGATTCTTGCTCAGCATCTACTCGGGAATCACGTCGAAGTAGACGACTGAAGTCTGCCGGTGACACTTCTCCCCGTCTGCTTGTTTCTTTGAAAGAGCGGGTGAAACGATCTTTCAAGTCCGACTCCAAGATGCGCAAGAACGAGCTCGAAGATCTGGCTGCTGCTGCTGCTGGGCTTAACTTCAAGAGCCCTACTTGGAAGAGCCCTTCGTGGAAAAGTCCCTCTTTCAAGAGCCCCTCTTGGAAGAGCCCGTCTCACCACAATTCCGGTGAGACGATAAAGCGGCACACCATCAGCAAATTTTTCACTCGTTCTCGAGACGCGACTCTTCGTGACTAAGGTGTCTATTAAAAATGTATGTAAATATAAAGGAAGGTGTCTACTACTTACTTGGGGTGTTTAACAAAGCTCTATCTATTCTTCTATTTGTAAATATATAATCATCAGTTGGTGCCGTTAGTGGTGCCGTTGGTACCGTTGGTGGAACCGTTGGCAGTTCCGTTAGTGTCCTTGACAGGCTCCTTGAGGAAGATGTCGGGCCAGACCTTGGGAAGATCGAGAATGTGCGAAATCTCAACAACACCGGGGGTGCCAGCAGGAACCTCCGGTGCACCAGGGTAGTGGAGCAGAGCGTTGTGTTCCCAGCCAAATTTCTTGGCAGCCTTGATGTTCAGGGCACTGTCATCGACAAACCAGCACTTGCTCTTGTCAGTCTCACCAGCCTGGTTCATGGCCTTCTCGAAGGCTTCGGGCTTGGGCTTGCAGTGGAGAGGCATGTGGTAGTAGTCACAGTATGTGAGACCGTCCACCAGATCGTCCACGCCAATGAGCTTGGCTACACGCTCTCCGTGGGTCTTGTAGGCGTTGGTGAAGAGCCAGAGCTTGGAGACCTTGGTTCGGTCCAGACGCTGCAGCATGGCTCTCAGGGGCTCATCTCGGTGGAGAATCTTGTCCAGAGGAAGTGAGTCGTCAACCAGACGGTTGTACTCGTCGATATCAATCTTGTGGTGTCTCAACAGACCGTCCAGGGCAATTCCGTACTCTCTGTAGTATCGCTGGTGGAGCTCTGTGGCGTGTTCACTGTCCAGGCCAAGCTTTGACTGGAAGTAGGCGTTGATTCGCTCTCCCATAAGAGCATCGACACCCTTATCCTTGTTGTAGAGGGTGTTGTCAATGTCGAGGAAGAGCACAATGCCATCGGCCTTGGGAGTATCAACAGTCATTGTAGATAGAGATCTGGAGAAGGTGCGCGTGAGGGTGGGGAGTCGCGCGATACGGGGAAGGGCAAAAATGGTAGCAAGGGCTCAAAACGTCGTTCGAAAATGAGGGAACGATCTAAGAGTGTTGGGTTGAGCTGAGGAGTAGAACCGGATCGTTTCTGCACGTGCAACCTAAGCGAGATTTGGATTTCAGAGGACAGGGTTTAACCGGGGATTAGCGTGTTTAACGAGCCTTTTGAGGTATGGGCGTTGTGTTGAGCAGCGTATTTTGGCCCAGTCACGAGTAAGTTGGGTTCTATAGCAACAGTGGCAACTCACGTGGGCTGGATCAGAACGAGGGACTTAATGAGGTGAACCGTAAAGTAAGGAAGGATTCTGGTCACTGTACAGAAATGACGCATGGCTGATGCATCGTTTGGAGGCGAAACAAGGAACGGGGAAACATGTAACGGTCAGTAAAATGGGGGTCACAGCAATTGGCAGCTCAAGTTGCCTGTCGAAAAAGCACAACAGAAACGTCAACGATGATGAGGCGAAAAAAAATACTCGTAGATCCGACACATGTCAGCGGAAAGACGCAATTTCCGGAATATTTTTTAATACCGTGATGACGAAATAGCTGCGTGACCGGCTCCGATGTCGGTCATAAGTGTGGGGCTATCGATCTGTCGTGGAGTCCATCATCTCTGCTGAGTGGGTGTGTGCTGTTGTCCAGTGGCTTTGCTTTTGGCAGATACAGCAGTCCGGCTCTATATATGTAAGGAAAGTGCTCTTACTCTCGACCCCGGATTGTGGACTGATAGTGGACTGATTTATATGTACGCCTGCGCATCGTTTGCATGGAAGTCTCATTCATTTCCATGTGACGGAGTCAAACGAGGAGCTACAAGCAGCCGTGTTGAGATGCAAAGGCACATGTGCTTTTTCATCATCAACCTCTTTTTTTTTCTTATTGTTTTTCTAAAATCACCTGTCAAATCTCAGCCAAGATCCGGGGCAAGTTACCACCTTCATATATCACTATTAGGACCCCTTCAATTGGGCCTGCACTAGACTGCAAAATACACAGATTAGCGATTTATCATCGTACAAAGGAAATTAAATGCAGCACAGAGCCGAGATGGGCAAAAATACCAGGCTATCCGCCTTCCGATCAATCTTCACGTCCATCCCCACTTCCTCAGACCCGCCTTGTCTACCTGCGTTTCAGTCTTTGTATCTGCTGTTAAGCTCAGACAGTAAAGTTTGGACATGCCAATGACTCTAAGACTCTATCTATCGCTATCAAGACTTTAACCATGCTCCACTGCACACGACACCACAGCAAGGCCATGTTGCGGATAAGAAGAACCCCCGCGCTCGCTCTACATCGCCGCTATGGATCGCGCTACAACTCACAGCTTGCATCGCTCTCCTTTGAGCCCGAAACTGTGCGTCAAGAATACCCCTTCACCTCGGCCTACCCCGTCGGATCCAAGGTGACCAACGAACAGCACTTTTACCAAAACGACATTCTCTTCAACTGGTACAACAAATCGCCGCATCCCGTGTCGCTGCGGCAACTGGCCTTCTTTGGCCGCAAGCTCACAGAGGAGAAGATGATTGGAAGCGCCAACTTTGTACGAACCGAGCTGCCCACCCGTCTGGCCCACCGAATCAGAGACCTGCAGTGCCTGCCCTTCTGCGTCATGCGAAACGAACACATGTCGCAGGTCTACGAGCTCTATTACCAAGCATTCAACCAGTTCCGCAAGTTTCCCGCCATCAAAACCCTGGAGGACAATGACAAGTTTTGCAAGCTTGTTTCCGATCTGCTGCTGGATCATCTTACCATCATTCCCTCGCTCGTCACCGGCGGCATCGAGTGTGCCATGGACCAGCTGATCGAGCCCAAGCGTCTCGACGACGTGATGAGTCTCATGCTGCGATCCAGAATCTCCAGAAGAGTCATTGCTGAGCAACACATCTCGCTGTCGCAGTCTTTCAACGACTCGCTGGCCCAGGGAAAGCGGGAGACGGCTGAGAAGGCAAGCGACTACATTGGAGAGGTTTTCCTCCAGTGCTCTGCCAAGGATTGCATTCGAACCGCTTCTGCCCAGGCCGAAACCTTTGCAGTTCAGGTCATTTCAAAGGAACTGTACATGTCTCCTGCTGACATTGTGGTGCCCGAGGTGGTGGTCCAGGGCGAAGATGCAAAGTTCCCTTACATGGACTCCCATCTCAAGTACATTATGGGTGAGATTCTACGAAATGCATTCTACGCAACCATCCGACGTCATATCGTATCTGGAAAAGGAGGCAAGCCGCCGCCAATTCTCGTGTCCATCTCAAACACGCCTTCTGACGTAAGAATCAGATTCTCCGACCAGGGAGGAGGAGTTCCCAAGGAGGTCCAGCCCCACATTTGGTCATTTGCCAAGGGTCCCGAGGCCACTTCTCGTCTGGACATGTTCAAGCGAATTCCTAAGCTTGCTGGCGTGCCTCACGAAGTGGACTTTGCCGGAAACCTCGATACCAAGCGAGTCATTTCTACAGATACACATGAGTCTTCTCTAGCTCGGTTCTCCAACCGACCTCCTAATGTCAAGCTAGGCATTGGCTTGCCCATGTCAAAGGTCTATGTGGAGTACTGGGACGGTAGTCTGGATCTGACGTCGCTGGAGGGACATGGAACTGATGTCTCCTTGCGAATCTCTCGTCTTGGTAACCAGAACGAGAAGCTGCAACTTGATAGAGTCTAAGGAGAGACTCGGGTTGTGTGTACCCGTCATGCATTGAGGGACGGCTACCTAACATGTAAGATATAACTATTCTATAATGACTGTCATGTTCATATTCCTGTGTACCAGTATGAGTTTGTGTATGTAAAAAAACAAGCCGAAATCAATAGCGTTTGCTTATAGCGTTCAATGTTAAAAAAGTTTTTTACTTCGCAAAAAATTGTGTTGACTAACAGAGGAATTAAACCTCCAAGATTTCCTTTTTAAGGCCATCGTCAGTCCCTAAGAACTAGGACATGGACAGGAATTGAACCTGCAGCCCTTCGATTACAACATGAAGCGCTGGAGTCGAAAGCTCTACCATTGAGCCACCACATCAACACAGTGTTTTCGCACTAAAAGTTCAGGATTCCAGACCTAGTCAAGGTCACGTGATCGCCAAATTTTCAATGTAGTTTTTGGGACCCTTATTGGTTAGTTTAGGGTATATAGGTGGTATAAATGTGTAGAGACGCCCTTGAATAATCATATGGATACTTGTTTATCTGTGATACTGTCATACTGCTTCCGCTACTGCCTCTACAAGTTTCGATGATTTGCGACCTCCAGGGTTCATGCAGGAGGAGCACTAAAACACGGAATTGTGTGTGCTGTGTTAGGGGTATGAAGAAGAATTTTGGAGGAGGAATAAATAAGACACTCTGGAAGAGATTTTTCAGTATCTTTTGTTTATACAACAGCTTACTGTCTCGTTATACAGCCCTCTCTCTGAGACCAATCATTGAAGTTGATCCCTCCTTCTCCGGAGTGATATTTTCGGGTTACGTTTTCGGAAACCGTTTAGATTAACTTAGACCCCTTTAATAAATGACTGTATTTTCTATTTGGTAACTCTTGATAGGCTATGACCTCATTTAGCATCAGCAGGTTCACTTATACGCCAAGGTTCTCATACTCACATGTCTCACAGGCACTGTACAGGGATGTTGATTCGCACGCAATAACTGATCCTTATTAGAGGTCTGTGATATAAATAATTTGTCCTGTCTGTTTCAAGATACCAATATGATTAAAAATAGCAATTGTGGACGCTTCGTATTGTTTTAATTAACAGTTGACTTGGCCCCCACAGCTCTAGCAATTTAGCGTCATCATAATAACCGCATGCGGGGCATACGTTTCTTCAATAACAGCCATAGGAGGAAGATTTGAGCGGTAAAAGTTGCCCATATAAGTCATAGCCTTACTGTGTAGTAATCTATGTATTTTTTGCTCAAAAATACAACATCTAGGCGACTGATCCAGACTCTGTTTTGCTGCCCTCACTACTCAGGTTTACACATGGGTCAACTCTAAACCTTAATGGGAGGCACAGTAATTTAAATAATTTAAATACACACCTTTGTGTACCTTCCCTCACCCAACACCATGCCCTTAGACACCCCCGACTCGCTTGCTCGAGAGTTCTCGGCCAAGCTGTTCCCCAGCGAAAAGCCAGACCTGCTCTCAGCAGCTGTTCTTCCACCCAGCTATTCGGCCGCAACCAGCGAGGCTGACATGTCCGATGTCAGTGCCTACAGCGAGTGCAAAGCAACCGTGATGCACCACGAAGAAAACCAGGAGATGACTGATGTGCCTGTGCAGATTTCGACCCTGCCAGACCAGCGGTATGATGATATGGATGTTTGCACTGCATTGAACCTACTAACCACAGAAGAGACATCGTCGCAAAGAAGGGAGCCGTATTCAACCTCATGGTTGTGGGAGAAAGCGGAACAGGCAAAACCACCTTCATCAATACCCTCTTCGCTGATGAACTTCTCAAACGAGTGGGATCTCGAAGAAGACCGTTCCCCTTTGGCGGGCAAGAGGAGGAGTCGGCTTATGAATACACTGGCGACGAGTCGGCGAATTCACAACACCATCGCACGACGAAGATTGAATCGGCGACCTTTGATCTCGAAGAAGAAGGCGTTACGGTTCGGTTCACGGTCATTGACACGCCGGGATTTGGCAATTATGTCAACAACACGAACTCCTGGGTCCCCATCGTCGAGTACCTCGACGACCAACATCGGCAGTACCTCGTACAGGAGGAACAGCCCGAGCGATCCAGCATTAGGGACGTCCGAGTCCATGTTTGCGTCTACTTCCTCAAGCCAGGATACAGGCTGATGCCCCTCGACATCCGAGCTATGAAGGAGCTCTCCAAGCGGGTCAACTTGATCCCGGTCGTCTCCAAGGCCGACACCTTCACCATCCCTGAGATGGAGGCATTCAAAGCCAATGTAAGTCTTTTCTGATTGTTCGTTCTTCTGCTACAATTTCTAACATACACAGGTTCGAGCCGCCATCGACGCTCACAAGATTCAGATCTACGCCCCCAGCGAGGATTATGATCTGGCCAACTACCTTGCCGAGGAGGTACCGCTGTCCATCATTGGAAGCCATGACGTTGTTATTGGCGAGGATGGACGGCAGACTCGTGGTCGGCAGTATTCCTGGGGAGTTGCTGAGGTTGATAACCCCAACCATTGCGACTTCTTTAGGCTGCGGGAGATCGTCATGAGCCATTGCATGCTGGACCTCATTGACACCACGGTCGAGCAGCATTATTCCGATTATCGGGTGCAGAAGATTGAGCTTGCTCGGAAAGCTCTCCAGGAGGCTGGTGTCTCGGATGAGGAGATTGCTCGCCAGCCGCTGTGTGTTCTTTTGAGAAAGTCTGCGGCCCAGCTTCAGGAGCACGATATTTCCAACAGCATCAAGTTCCAGGCCAAGGTGGTGGAGCTCAACAAGCGATTTGCGGAGATTGTCGAGAAGCAGGAGGAGAATTTCAGCAACTGGGAGACAGAGCTCACCCAGAAGCAGGATGAATTCAATGCTGACATCAAGAAGATCCATCGAGAGTGAGTATTCCAGTTGTAGAATGTTTGAAGAGTTTTACTAACACAGTGTGATTGATTTGGAGGCTGCAGTGGATATTTTGTCCTACCGTGTCCGTAACGACCCCAAGGATACCGGGGGACGTATTTCCAAGGGCAAGGCCAACGTTGCTGATATCTTTCATCGAGATCGTTAGCTGGGGTCAATAAAGTTCGGTATGTTTACATTCTGAACCTTAGTTGACCTATCTTGCATTATCGCTGTATGGCTAGCGTTGAAACAAAATCCATACCAGTTGATTGTCGAACTGTATACTTGGAGATGACCGGGGGTATTGGCACCCAGGCTTGAGGTACCGACCCTTATTGCATGGTCTTTTCCTCGTTATAGCAATTCAACTGTGGAATGAGAGAGGTATATATTTAATATTAATGAGTGAAGTATATTTTTGTAGTTTATTGATGACGGCTGTGTGCGAGTATGGGGTTTATATAGATGTGTTGAAGTATTTTCGGATAACTGACGTCACTGATGAATACTCATCTCTTGATTGCGTGTTTCTGGAGAGCTTTTAGAAACAAAGTGTTCCATGAGGTGGTGATATTTTGTCAGGTTTCGGCATATGGACCTCATTGAAGGTGCATTACAAAAATTCAGTTTTTCTCAACACGACAGCGAAAAACCGTTTAAAAGCAGGAGAAACAGGACTGAACTTGTACACAATAAAGCCAACATACCCCTGAATCCATCCACTAAAAAATCCACCAATTTATAGGAGTCGAGGAGTGCTTTCATGCTTGCTACCCCTACATCGCGTTACCATTTTTTCGTAAAGTTTGACATTGGTTATTGGGTCTGCGGGCCGAGTTTAATGCGTGCACTGCATTCACGAGCACCTTTTGAGGTGCTTCCAGCAGGGTAAAAGAGGGAATATTACAATTTTAAAGGTATAATAATGCTATTATCTGAGAACTGATTCCGATGACATTTTTTAAACACGATTATATGCACTATTTAGCTCCTCTGATGTCATGTTACAATCCAGTCACGCTCCCTGGTTCAAACTTTATTGGCGTGTGTGGTGTGAACCCTGTTGTTTAGACGCGGCATGACACCAGTCGAAGTTTGGTTTTTGGGCCGGCCGAATATAACTTGTCAATCTACAGCAGTTCCAAACAGCACGCGAAACCTGCAAAACAAAGCGGGTAAAAGACACAAAAGCGCCCTACAGCCAACACCACCCCTCCCAGGCCACAACCCGCTCGAAAACACATTTAATCACTCACATTCCAGGCTATTTTTCACCATGATCGGACTGGACTCCCCCGTACTCAAGCCCCTGGACGCCAACCAAAGCAGTCGATCCCCCAAGTCTGGCGCGTCTTCACCTA
Organism: Yarrowia bubula; assembly: GCA_900519075.1. Taxonomy (NCBI): domain Eukaryota; kingdom Fungi; phylum Ascomycota; class Dipodascomycetes; order Dipodascales; genus Yarrowia; species Yarrowia bubula. The sequence goes on along the minus strand of ULGX01000001.1, from coordinate 1,843,101 downwards.
CCAAGTCGTCGCGACCGTCTTCGGCTCGATCGGGCTCCGTTTCTCCGATCAGAAGAGGCCTCAGAGCGTCTTCTCCAATCAGACGCGTTATTCAGGTGCAACGAGATGCGCCGGCATTCACAATTTACGCTGCCAGTGAGGAAGAGGAAACAGCAACTCTCAAAACGAGTCAGCTGATGCCCAAGGCAGACATGTTTGACGATGAAGTGCCCAAGGAAAACATGGTGGAAGGTGTTGAAGCCCCTGCAGGAAAGGGCAAGGATGACAAGAGAACTTCTCCCAAGAAGTCGCCCTCTAGAATCGGAAGAACGCCTCTGGGCGAGCACTGGCCCAATCTGCGAACCAGCAACAAGGTCTCCAAGCCTGCCACTTCTCCCAAGAGAAAGCCCCTGTCCCCTCTCTCTGCTACCGAGTACCCAGCATACATTTCTTCAGGCAACAGCGAAAACGTGTTGCTGACCTCTTCCAAGGGCCTGGCCGTCTTTGACGAGGCTTTCACATACGAGCTGCCCGTGTTTGTCACTCCGCCACGAAAGCGAAGAGTGTCCATTCCTGCTGCTGACACGCGCACAAGCATTACCCAACCTCTGATCCAGAGATGGCAGAAAACCTCCTTCCCTGTCTTCCAGGACGAGTAGCCAACCACTAACTGTATGATATGATAATAATAAATGTAATATAGCACGACCAATACACTTGTACTTGTAAGAGGGCGAGAGGGTGTAATCGTACTTTATACAGCACCTACATATACCTGGTCCCGAGATTATAACAAAACTACAGTCTACTTGTATCATAAATAATACACTAATGTCATATACTACTTACAAGTAGCCTAGTTGTGGATCAAAGGAGCTCGCTCAGCCTCGGCGTCAACCTGGTCAACAGCAGGCTTCTTGAAGATGAGGCCAAAGGCGGTGAGCACGGTGAGCACAAAGGTGATGCTGGCACAAGTGAAGGCAAAGCCCCACTGCAGAGCAATGACCTTGAAGAAGAGCTGGTGCAGACCAATACCCCAGGTGAGGAGCTGGACGGCAAAGCCAAAGGCCCAGTCTCGGTAGAAGAAGAGAATCAGGGCAGGGACAATGAGGAAGTCCCAGATGAGAACGTTAGCCAGGATTCGGGCAATGAAGCCGGTAGCATGGAAAGCAGCGGCACCAGTCCAGAAAATGTTGTAGAAAGTCCAAGCCAGAGGCAGGGCAGACACGGGGACGTGGATGAAGACAAAGTTGGAGGCGGGTCGCAGCGAGTAGGTTCGGTGTGAGACGTAGAGAGCCAGAATGTTGAAGAAGTTGGCAATGGTGACAATGAGAGCCAGCACCAGGTTGCCTCGAGCAAAGAGCCAGGCCCACAGGAAGTGCAGCAGGTTGAAGAGGGAGAAGTGGTAGGTGATGGAGCCGGAGATGGCAGCGGCCTCACCGGAGAAGACCTGGCTCAGGTACAGCAGCTGGAAGCCAAAGGTGAGGATCCAGAAGATGAAGAGGAAGATTCCGCTGGCAGAGAACGCGTTGGAGTGAATCCAGTCGGGTCCATCATGGTCAGAGTGAGATGTGGAGATTCCGTACTGGATGTTGGCGTAGGTAGCCAGAGCAAAGAACAGAACGGTGGAGAACTTCTTGCTCAGCAGAGACGAAGGGGTTTCGGCTTGAGTGACAGGCATTTTGGGATGTGAGAAGCGACAAGTAAGAACCTCAATGTAATACAGACCAGACGGCCTCTTATGTACGCCACCATTTTTTTGTAAGTTACGGTTTCTACGCTACTACGGACAGATTGTGGAGTAGCAAGCAGGGAGCGAATGGTGCGTGAAGCAGCAATTGGGGAGGCCAAAACGAGAAAATTAGACACCCTCCATGAAATTGAAATCCGTAGCTACCAGCCAAGCTGTTCAATTTCCATTTCCATAGTCGCTTCGTGTGTGTGCACTCCCCAGACTTGGCGTATAGAGTTAGCAACCTTCAGACAAACGGAGGCTTAACCTCAGCAAGGTTGGCTGAGGGCACATCTTGCACTTCCTCGAATCATTGACTGTAACCCAGGAGTGTGCAAGAGAAACATTAAATGAGGTCGTGTGACCAATTTGCCTTGAGATTAGGCTGTCGGCAACCTGTCACGACATTACACTGCAGCAAGCCATGGTTATTTGATTGCTAAAGGTATTATAAGCACCAAGTAAATGCCAAGTGTGGTAACGCCCGCTTAAATAAATACGCACGGCATGAGCCATACGTCCAGAGTGCACACCTCGCACTTCCTCCAACCTGCCGCTAACCTGCCGTGAACCTGGGTTGCGCCATTCCCTTGTCCACTATTTAGTTCATCCGCATACGCCTGCATGTCCCTGACTTGAAACGAGTAGATCTCGCTTTCCCGAGTCTCTCTGGTAATAACTCAATGGTTTGACCAAAGTTAAAACGAGCTGTAATGAACGACACGGCATTACAGTATGAGCCTTTTTCTTTCACTGGTCACTGGGACATTGCAAATCGCTCTGAAAGCATTTCTTAACACAATTTAAGGTTTTGGCGTTTTTTTTTTTTTTNTTTTTTTTTTTTTTTTTTTTTTTTTTTTTTTTTTTTTTTTTTTTTTTTTTTTTTTTTTTTTTTTTTTTTTTTTTTTTTTTTTTTTTTTTTTTTTTTTTTTTTTTTTTTTTTTTTTTTTTTTTTTTTTTTTTTTTTTTTTTTTTTTTTTTTTTTTTTTTTTTTTTTTTTTTTTTTTTTTTTTTTTTTTTTTTTTTTTTTTTTTTTTTTTTTTTTTTTTTTTTTTTTTTTTTTTTTTTTTTTTTTTTTTTTTTTTTTTTTTTTTTTTTTTTTTTTTTTTTTTTTTTTTTTTTTTTTTTTTTTTTTTTTTTTTTTTTTTTTTTTTTTTTTTTTTTTTTTTTTTTTTTTTTTTTTTTTTTTTTTTTTTTTTTTTTTTTTTTTTTTTTTTTTTTTTTTTTTTTTTTTTTTTTTTTTTTTTTTTTTTTTTTTTTTTTTTTTTTTTTTTTTTTTTTTTTTTTTTTTTTTTTTTTTTTTTTTTTTTTTTTTTTTTTTTTTTTTTTTTTTTTTTTTTTTTTTTTTTTTTTTTTTTTTTTTTTTTTTTTTTTTTTTTTTTTTTTTTTTTTTTTTTTTTTTTTTTTTTTTTTTTTTTTTTTTTTTTTTTTTTTTTTTTTTTTTTTTTTTTTTTTTTTTTTTTTTTTTTTTTTTTTTTTTTTTTTTTTTTTTTTTTTTTTTTTTTTTTTTTTTTTTTTTTTTTTTTTTTTTTTTTTTTTTTTTTTTTTTTTTTTTTTTTTTTTTTTTTTTTTTTTTTTTTTTTTTTTTTTTTTTTTTTTTTTTTTTTTTTTTTTTTTTTTTTTTTTTTTTTTTTTTTTTTTTTTTTTTTTTTTTTTTTTTTTTTTTTTTTTTTTTTTTTTTTTTTTTTTTTTTTTTTTTTTTTTTTTTTTTTTTTTTTTTTTTTTTTTTTTTTTTTTTTTTTTTTTTTTTTTTTTTTTTTTTTTTTTTTTTTTTTTTTTTTTTTTTTTTTTTTTTTTTTTTTTTTTTTTTTTTTTTTTTTTTTTTTTTTTTTTTTTTTTAAATGTTATCCATCAATAATAATACCGTCATAATCGCTCTAGTTTAACGTGAGATTACTCACGAGTGCTTAAAGTGCACCAATCTATAGAAACGGCCTAAAACATCTTCGTAGAGAAGACCTCCTAGACTTGTCGTTGAGCAGCAGCACGAGCCCTCTCCTCCATGACTTCAAGGTCACGAAGGTAGGCTGGCCCCACTCGATTGAATAAGTGGGCGTAATCTCGTCGGACCATAGGGTTTAACCCGTCACGGCCTGACTTTCGCAGCGCACGCTCCAGCTGCCAAATGGCGTGGGCGAGCTCTCGGACGTAATGTAAGTGACCGTCTTTCTCCACCAGGACCCAGTCCGCCAACCGCTCAGGAAGGGGGACTTTGATCTCGGCACAGAATGCTTTGATGGCTGGACACTGTACAAAAAGATGTTCGTGTAGATGGTTGGGTTCTTTGTAGCGTTGGCAAGCACCACAGCCTATGTCGCGATATGCGAAGTAGTCAGACTTGAAGTACCATCGGATGAACTTGAGGCGGCTCAGTCTTTTTTTTTTTTTTGATTCTAAAAAGATACATTAAGCTATTTAAATCGCTTCTCCCCCCATCATCGCGTACCTCTTTTGCGTCGTTGTCGTGCTAGTCTTTTTTTTTCTTTTTTTTCTCATACAATCAATTCATTACATTTAAAAATAAACCCAACTTGAAAACTGGTTGTAAGCAAAACTAGTAAAGTACACTAAAAACTAGTCAAGACGTAGTATCATAACAAAACATAGAGACATATCAAACAAGTAACGGGTAAACTGCAGAAGCCCAAAATAGACAAGCTAAAACAGAGAACCATGTGTCACAGGTCAACTAAGAATCACATACAACCACCTCACCCTGTTCCTGCCGAACCACCTCCTCCTTGTCNCCAGTCCTCCAGTCTCAGGTCTTAGTAGTGTGTGTTCATGTACTTAGTCCTCATGTTCGTTTTCCTCCAGGCGGGCTGCAACAGCAGCTCGCCGCTTCATGTCCATGGCATAGCCAGTGATAGCTCGGTCAAACAGGTGTAGATGTGCAAGTTGGACGAGGGGATCAGAGCCTCGAAGGCCCTTCATTCTCATGGCTCTCTCGAACCTCCAGATAGCGTTTGCAAGATCTCTCAGGTGATGTTGTATGCCGTGCTTGGACTCCAAAAGGACCCAATCGGCCATTCTCGCGGGCAAAGGGACACCAATGGTGTCGCAGATGCGTCTGATCACGGGGCATTCGTTGAAGATGTGCTGGTGGATTTTGGCGGATTCGGTGTAACTGCGGCAAGCGCCACAGCCTGCTTGCTTGTATTTGAAGACAGAGTCAGGGTAGTAGCGTCGAATGACTTTGAGTCGGGTGGCTCGGAGAAAGTGCAGCGTCTCAGCTGCACGGGAGTCAATGCGGTAGTGTTTGTTCAGGTGTCTGTTGGCGCGTTTCCAGTTGCTGTAGTCCACGTCCTCCTCCATGGGGAGTAGGAGCTTCCACGTGTCGTTCTTCTGAGGAGTGTCGTAGGAACGCCACGCCTCCATAGCCTCGGAGGGGGTTGCAGGGATGTGGTCGAGGAGATAGGATATCTGTTCCTCGGTGATGGGAGCATTGGGGAAAACACAGCGTTGGTTGTAGAAGGTCAGGCACCGTAGGCGCTTCTCGAGGGGTGGAAGGTCGGTCTTGACTGGGAATCTCCCGTGGAGGTCATAGAGACCGGCCTCAAGTGTCGGGCTGAGCAGTTTTTTCCAATACCAGTTGTCCAGGGCGAACCAGTTCGTCTTGAGCAGCCGCAGAGCGGGGTGATGGTCGAGCTGTGCGTTCTCGTTCGGGAGCGTGGCACAGGCGAAATGGTGAAGAACATCTCGTCTGGCCGGTGAGTCCTCGTCGAAAAACCGGGCGGCTCTACACATCCGGAGGCTTTGGGCATGGTGGGTGAGGTTTCGAAGACCAAGTCCACCAGCCTCTAGCGACTGCGTGATGAAGGTGTTGTTGAAGGTTCGTCTGGGCTCCGTGCCAGTGGGAGAGCACAGGCGGCCATTGATCTTGTCGCAGGCTTTCTGTGTCATGAGGGTCATGGCAGGGGCGTTGTACTGAGCAACATACGGGATGTGGAAGACAAACTTGGAGAAGAAGAAGGTGTTGATGAGCCACGCCTTGGTGTGAGCCTCAAGGCCGAAAAGAGAGAACGTTCTCAAGTCTTTGTTTTTTTTTTTTCTCATACAATCAATTCATTACATTTAAAAATAAACCCAACTTGAAAACTGGTTGTAAGCAAAACTAGTAAAGTACACTAAAAACTAGTCAAGACGTAGTATCATAACAAAACATAGAGACATATCAAACAAGTAACGGGTAAACTGCAGAAGCCCAAAATAGACAAGCTAAAACAGAGAACCATGTGTCACAGGTCAACTAAGAATCACATACAACCACCTCACCCTGTTCCTGCCGAACCACCTCCTCCTTGTCC
>ULGX01000001.1:1681244-1832675 GCA_900519075.1 Yarrowia bubula | reverse complement strand
TCATCCTCCACAGACGGGTACTTGTGGGGAGCTCCGACGAGGTCACGAGGAGGTCGGAGGACTCGGGGGTCGCACTGGGACTTCATGTGTCCGTTGTGGAGGCAGTTGAAGCAGACGTTGTCTCCGAGGGCGAAGTGGGCCATGACGGATCCGTCGCCGGAGGAGTTCTCAGAGAAGATCGGGTTGATGTTAAAGGCCACATCACGGAGGTGCTGGTTCTCGTCAGGGTAGAAGATCTCCGCGACGAAGTAAACATGCTTCAAGTTTTCGTGTTCGTCGGGGTGGAGGATGATGGGATTCTTCTTTACCTTCGCGTCAGGGAACTGTCGGGCGTACTCATCGCAGAAGCTCTGGTACCAGACTCGTTCGCCGAAGGAGATGGATTCGGAGTCACCGGAGAAACCTTCAGGAGCTACGAAAAAGTAGTAGGCACGGAGAGGGGCAATGTTCCGGGTGGAGACACGTTCCACCGAGAGGGGGTACTCCTTCTCGTCAAGAAGTCCTTGGATACGAGCGAGGACCTGGGTGACGGCGTTGTCATCATCGGCGCAAAGCTGGAGGTCGTTGAAGGACCAGCCGTGGTGGGTGGCCTTGGAATCCTTGGTGGCCGAGACGTATCCGCCTTGGAACCGGTGAAGGAAGATCCGAGTCTCCTTAACGACGAATTCAGAGTCGTTGAACAGGTCGATAAGCTCGTTGAAGACTTCGTGGGCCACAGGCGCAGCCTTGTTAACCAGCGACTCAGTCAGCCCGAAAGAGGGGGCCAGGGTGAATTGGAAAGAGTACTGATCAGACAGCGCAGCCTTAGCTCGAGGGCCAGAGTGAACAGAGCCGAGGCCGGACTCCTTTAGGGCGTCAGAGACGGCTCCTCGGGTCTTGCCCAGGTTGAGCTTGGCAACAGCCTCCTTGTCCACGTGGTCCTGGATTCCAGCGGTGAGGCGTTTTTTCCACATCTCCTTACTGGCTTGGTCGAGGCCAGGAGGAGGCGGGATGGCGGGGTCGGGGACAGACGAGGGTCCGTTCACGGCAGGCCCATCCTCGGGCTTGTCGACGTCCATCTCGTTGGCGGTGTTGACGGGGCTGGTGGCAGCGGCGTGGCCGGTGGCGGCGACGGAAGAAGTGGAATCAGGGGCGGACATGGTTGAAAGCGGTGTTGATAGAAAGCGGCGAATCGGGGGAACAAAAAGATGTAATCGACTATTTAATCACTATGGAAAATCTCGTGGAAATCGGATTTGAAATTTTTACCAAAGTGAAGAAAATTTTTCCCCCTGTACACGTGACTTATTTCTCGGCAATCGGCGCGAACTGTAACTTTTTTAGAAAAATCGCGCCGATGGTTTAGTGGTAAAATCCATCGTTGCCATCGATGGGCCCCCGGTTCGATTCCGGGTCGGCGCAGTTTGGTTACGGCCATATCCTGGTGAAAATACGGCTTCCCGTCCGATCAGCCATAGTCAAGCACCAGAGAGCCTAGTTAGTATTGTAGTGGGAGACCATACGAGAATCCTGGGTGCTGTAATCTTTTTTCCACCAGCTCACGAGCGCTGCTCGTGTGCTGGTGTTATTTTCTTACGTCTAGCATGGTTCAGATTTGTTTAAACTTTAGTTGGGATATTAATTGGAGTATATTCCTTACGACAGAATCCCAAGAAGATGCCAAATGTCACCCATACAAAATTGTGGGGATTGGGCTGTCGTATATTAGACTGCGAAACATCAGCCAACTCTATGCAGTCCAACCGCCAAACTTGTAAACTCAGTTGCCTATTTGGTGGTGTCCAATTTATAGGTGAAATTCTGGAACCTCTATAGAGACGGCATCATTAGTGGCACTAGAAGATACGATAGCAATAAATGGAGCAATCAGAGGTATTTTGAGACGGGCAGTGCTACAAACAAGACATCCGAACAAGAGAAAACAGCCAAACAAGCAACATAGCAACCTCTCCACGTCTGATGTTTTGCACAGCCCGCTTGAACCATATTCTGAACGGCACAGTAAATTACACACTCACTCAGATTACCGAAACCGTGCAATTTATTAGGTGTAAGGTGTGCCTGTTAGCAGCAAGACATACGAAACAACTCGACCCATAGAGTATATCGAGGGGATTAAACAGCAGAAAAAAAGGACTCCCAATAACAGCACCGACCAAGTGACAGCCAGGGTGTCAATATTATCCCTGCAACCCTTCTGGATCGCCCAGGAACCAACTCTCCCTCAGTCCAGCACTCCATCTAGCCTAAACTTTATCTGCCACTCTATCAGATATCTCGAGCATAGTCTCTGGACAACACACTCTATACAGTACACTTGCCCTCTACACCCCACAACAACATGGCGCAAATACGAGGCAAGCTGCGGCAGACACTGGTCTCGCTCGCAGCTCTGTCGCTTTTTGTGCTCTGTGTTTTGGCCATTCCACGATCCCACTCCATTTCAGGCGCCAACCGACTCTTGACTCGACGAGACCTACCTGAAGACGAATGCTCCAACGTGCGCCACATCCCTCGGACTGAGCAGTGCGAATTTGTCAAGCAGCACTGCTCCGAGGACGAAAACACCTTTATCGACTACATGCAAGTCTACTACTGCTCCAAGTACACCCACCGTCCGTTTCTGCTGATTATGCTGCTCATGTGGTTGCTGACGCTGTTTATGACGCTGGGAATCGCCGCCAGCGACTTTCTGTGTCCCAACCTGGGCACCATCTCTTCTCTGTTGGGTATGAGTGAGTCTCTTGCCGGAGTTACCTTTCTGGCGTTCGGCAACGGATCGCCGGACCTGTTTTCAACTTACTCGTCCATGAAAATCGGCTCGGGCTCGTTGGCTATTGGTGAGCTGATCGGTGCTGCCAGTTTCATTACTGCTGTAGTTGTTGGAGCTATGGCTCTAGCTAGACCTTTCAAGGTGGCTAGAAAGTCATTTATCAGAGACATTGGGTTCTTCACTGCAGCCGTTCTATGTACCATGGCTTTCATTTCAGACGGTAAACTGCGTCGGTCGGAATGTATTCTCATGCTCGTCATCTACCTGGTCTATGTTGCAACTGTTGTTTCCTGGCACTACCACTACACCAAGAAACGACAGGCTTACTTGTCTGAGATCCGAGCTCGAGAGTTCTTTCTGGACGCTGGACAAGAGGCTAATGTGGTGGAAGACGAGGAGGTTGGAGAATCGTCCAACTCTGTGCTCCAAGACGGATTCGACAGAGAGGGTTTCTTGTCTCTGACAAACTCCGATGAAACTGCCAGAAACCCCAGATCCCCTGTTAAATCTCCCCAGAGCCCCGCAGGAGATAACCTGTCTCCCAACCCTCACCCTCATGCGCCCCATGGACGGTCTTTGTCTCCTCATGGACGTCTTCCTGACCGAGGAAGAGGCCCTATGGGTGTGGAACGTCTTAGAGACGAACATGCCCAGACTCGAAGCTACTCGCCTTTGGCTAATAGATCCAGCCCCAACATTACTCCAGTCCACTCTCATCCCCATTCCCATACTCACAGCCATCGAAACATTCCCCGTATCGTGACCCATAACCTGGAGCTGGATGAACAGGAGGAAGAGGATAGATACTCGGGACTGACGTCATCCATGCGTCTACCTACCCCGCTGCACACCACCCATCGAATCCACGATTCTGCAGCCATCAGACCTTCTCTTTACGGTGCTCTGGACTTTAGAGACCGAATCAACAAGCAGGATGAAGGGGACCATCCCCACTCTGACTTGCTCCATTCACCTCTGACTCGTCGATTGGATACCGAACTATCTCCCGTTCCTTCTTCTATTGAGCCCATGTGGTCCAACGTCAAGGAGGTCACTGAAAGTGCATGGGTCGTGGCCCTGTTTCCTACACTCACCGACTTCCGATCTAAATCGTTCATCGGAATGGTCACAAGTGTAATCACATCTGTGCCGGTCTTCTTTCTGTCTATCACTATTCCAGTTGTTGAGTCTGTTGTTGAAGAGCCCCAAGTCCCCAATGCTTCTGAGCCGGTTTCTGCATACTCAGACAACGAGTCGTTTGTGGCGTCTCCTGATACTGCCACCAGCAACCCTCTGTTGTCAGCCGAGAGCGAAAACAAGGTGCTATACAACATGGCTCGACGAAACAAGATTCTGGTGATTGTTCAAGCCATGCTTGCTCCTCCCGTCATCAACATTCTGATGCTCGACGAGATTCCCGGAGTCTGGGGCACCCTTTTCTGTATAATCTGCTCTCTTGGGCTTATGTACCTTGCTGCCACCAACTATGACAGTATGGTTCAGTCCGGCCAATATCGATTTTTGGCCTTTTTCGGCTTTTTGACCTCCATTGCGTGGGTGTCTCATATTGCCGATGTGGTGGTTGGTGTCCTCAAGGCTTTGGGAGCCATTTTGGGCATTTCTGACCCTGTTCTGGGTCTCACTGTATTTGCCTTTGGTAACTCTCTTGGAGACTTGATTGCCAACACCACCATTGCCAAGATGGGTTTCCCCATGATGGCGCTCTCTGCTTGCTTTGGAGGTCCTCTTCTCAACGTTCTTGTGGGAGTGGGAGTGTCTGGCTTGATTGTCACCAGCTCTCCAGGAAACGCTGTGAAAAACGGCAGCTACCACATCGAAATCAGCGGGACTCTGATCATTTCCGCGGCTACGCTATTTCTGACACTGGTCATCACCATGGTGATGGTGCCTCTGGCTCGATGGCATATGACTAAGACCATTGGAATCACCATCATTTCCATCTGGACGGTGTCCACTATGGTTAACGTGATTTTCATTTAAGAGCTCCATGCTCTTTGCACTTCGCACCCCCAAAAGTCCGACAACAGACATTTATGTACTTATTTATATTAATTAATGATTAATGAGTGAAATGAGAGATACAGTAGATTGATTTTAAACAATTAGCCGTGAATCAGGTCAGCCTTTAAAGTTCCACTTACCTCATCGTATTTAACACCACCAAGGTCACGTGGAGAGCTTGATGCTAATAAAGGGCTAGATGAAATACACTTGACGGGCTTTTAATGACATATCCCAAAAATCCAAGCCGTACCCCTCCTCCTGAGTCAGTAGCAAACACATATTCTCCATCTCAACCTCTGTTTACTAAATAAACTTCGACAGTGCATAATACATTATCCACGCCAGATTTTTTTACACACCACACCACACCACACCATCATAAACGACACCATGTCTGAGGACCTGCAAGAGTACCTCGATCAGCTGGAAACAGTGCAAACCGAACTTCTGGACGACCCAGACAATGCCGAATTGGCCACCCTGAGGGATGAGTTGCTCGAGCTAATTCAGCTGTTACAAGATGATACTAATGCAGATGATGATGACCAAGAGGAGGTAGTGGAGGATGAGGAGAGCGAAAAGGAGGACATTGATGATGTTTCAGACATAAAAAGCCCAGTTCCAGATACCAAGCCAAAACTGGGTGTTCCTAGACCACCTCCAAGTGTGCCTAGTGTGTCTCCTACTCCTCCCCCAGCTCCCCCAGCACCTCCAGCAGTCAGTTACGAGTCACGCGAATCGCCCGTGACCGAGCGGCCTGCTTTACAGTCTCAGAATGCTCTGGCTCCTAAAAAGAAGAAGAGCAAGTGGGAGAAGCAAGAGGAGGCCCTGAATGATACGAAAAACAAGTGGCAAAAGTTCAGCCAAAAGGCCAATGGTGGTCGATCGAGTATGTTTCAGAGTCCTTCTGATAGCACGAGTAAGGGTGAGTATTATGGAATAATGGAGGTTATGGTTTCTGGACTACTTGGGGTAGACGCTGCTAAGCGAGTTTCAACGGCATCGGAAAAACCATTTAATCCGAAGAGATTACGTTGCACACGAGCTTCAGCCGCAAGAGTAACCGTGGCGAAACAAGTTTGCTGGCTGCAGCAACCATTCATTGTTTCACGCACGTGTTGCCACCCACCCTACATGCGGTTCCCTGTTTTTGTCGCCGGAATGCAGCCTCGGTGCAGCCCTCTGGGTGGCGTCGAAAAGGGGGTCAAATGTCAACATTCCATTGCGGACCTCGGCATAGAACGGTGACGCAACGGTGCCAAGCAGCAGTGGTCCGACCTACCTGTCGGCACACAGGCCGAAGATGACCAGTCTACAACGAAACTAACACAGTGGGACGAGTGGAAAAACCCAAGGCCAAAAAAACCAAGCGGCTCGGTTGAAGGACAAAAAAAAGTGTACCTTGAGGGGTGCATTTCATTACGAATCAGATGTAGCTAAATAGAGACAATGAGTGGGGCCGCATACGGACTCCGATTGTAAAGAAAGTTGCTGTACTTATTTTCATGGGTGGGCCGGTTTGTATCGGAGGGTGGGCTTCCCGGCTTAGTCATGCAACGGTTGCTACCAAAAACGGACTAGCTTCCGTGCAAAAGTCGGAGATGTATAACCATGTGCAAGAGATAACACCGTCTTGGCACTATATTAATTAATACTGTCGGCGTCTCAGGGTTTCGGCTACATCCGAGATAGGGGGTTCTGGAGCAAGCAGATCAGGGCGCAGATAAGAGGGTAAATGTAGATGAAAGGTACAAGTTCGGATAAATGCAGCCTGTAATTAGCTAGTGGCTAGCTTCCCGCGGTCATCAATTAGGCGTTTACACTAGCGTCGGGTTTAAGGGTCTAAACCGTGACAGCTATAGAGATCGTTTCTCGTTACCCCTTGAAGAGATTTGCAGGCGGTGATACAGTTTGACACGCTGCACACTGTTCAAACCTTGCACCTTATTTGTTGCACTGTTGAGCTGGCTTGGATGCTCATTTATGAGACGGTGTGCTTGATATTTTGGGGTGGTTCCGCGGAACCCACTGTAAGGGAAAAAGTAAGCAGTTTGCTAAGTTTTTCTTTCTTCCAAGGCTAACTTTGAAAATAGGGCTGTGAATCTAACCGCCGCTGTGTGCTGTCACCAGTGTTTGGCGATTGTCAGAGTATAATATTATTTTGGGCGGGAAGTTTGTAAGTAAGCACGACGTTGGAAAAACAAACGACTGAGGAAGCCAAGAGAGAGAGATAAAAGGAAAGGAAGACTGCAAAGAAGAGCCGAGAGGAGATAAAAATAGATTAAATGTGCGGTTGCGAATTTTAATGAGGTCGGCGTGCCCTGATGGCGTCTGCTTGTATCTTAAACCGTTTCATAATATTTAGCAACGTCTTCCTCGATGAACGTTGTTGCTACCAGTAGGTAGATAGAAATACGAGCAAAAGGGGGCCACTATTTTGCCACTCGTATGTCACCATAACCACAGTGAAGCCAAATGGCTGCTAAGATAAGCCCAAAGGCTCGGAGGCATAACCGGACATGTAGGGTCCGTAACTGAAACAAAGTGCTTGGTGGTAGCGTGCCTGCCTTTATTCATGTGCAGAAGACGTCAGTCGCCCAACTGTCATGCCACGTCTTGATTCTTCTTTTTATCTGAGTCTAATAAACTCAGGCTGCTAGAAACTCTACGCATGGCGCAGTAAAAGAGAAAACGACAATGGGCCTAATTAATTTGCTACTTGGAGATAAGCCGAATAGCCTTGTTTTTAGCGGTGTATAGCCACGACCGGTGAGCTTTGCAGGGCATTGGATTTATGCACGGGTGTACTATTACTGTGAGACAAGCGGCTGACCTTGGATTGACTAAACATGCCAAGTGGAGACGAAAAAGTAGACTTCTGGATGAAATCCCAACGATCAACGGCTGAGTTTGGCCAGTCAGAAGACGTACAAAGAGCAGTTATAGCAAGGCAAAATGCGGACACGATCGAGGGGTACAACTGGTGGCCTCCACGGTGCTTTGTGCTCGAGCAGAAAGATTTTCCCCCATGTTACAGCTCGATCAGACCAGTCGTCATGCGACTTTATCAGGCTCAACGTTACGACGGTGGGCGTTGAAACTTCTACCTTCAAAGCTCAAGCATGCTTACAAATTCAGGAGGTTAGTTGATGTCGGATCGGAAACTGAAAACGAGCGACAGGTTCCGGAGGGGTCAAGCGGAGATAAAACAAGACCAGACAAGTAAGTATAGCGGCTGACGTTTGTGGGAGCCACAGAGCCATGCAACACCGCCAGAATCACCGCCCTGCCTAACACTAGAGCCCACTTGTTTCGTACTTGTACTGTACACTGTAGTTGCCAAACTAAGGTCCTGAAGGTCACTCATGACTAAGGGGTACTTAACGTTGCATTTAGAACTCATACTACGATAGTGCCTGTGTAACACTGATGGGCCCGAGATCCTCTCCCCTGCCGGGATTATAATCTCACACATCCAAAGCATATGACGTATTCCTAAACGAGCACGCTCCGTAAGCGATTATCCTGTCAGCCTTTGGTCTTTTTGACTTTACGAACCCCCAATCATGCCTTTGCCTTTTTGCTTTTCTTGCACGGCTGACCGGAACGGAAAGTAGTCTGAAGTGTTGCTCCCTTCCGGCCCAGAGCTATGAACCACCACCCCAACGCTACTATACCAACTAGGTTTGACGTATTGGCTAGTAATACAGCCGAGGTAATTGGCAACGTCCCAACTGCGGTTTTGACAGCTCCACCAGCCCTGGGTACGCGATTGACACAAGACATGTGCAGCGATGGTCTTCCCACAAGCTTCCATAATACCCTCCTTTAGAGTTTGGCGATTCCATGTTTTGAATTAGATGCATCTGAAAGTTCCCTTTTCGGATCGAGCTGATATGCATAACAAAGTGCAAGGTCGGCAGCTATGGTAGCTCCAGCAGATCAAATATATACAAGCCATGCCCCTCGACTAACTCTGGACGCCAACTGACTAACGTGTCTCGATACAATGTGAGTATACCCAGAGAGAAAGTGTGTGTTTGAGCTGAGAAGATCGATTGTTTGTTTGCCTTGAGACTATACAACTGTCAACCTTGCTGGAAGGATTAGCCGTTCCAGCCTTGCTGCTCTTTAGAAAACCAAAGTCTAGACAACCCAATCCATTTTCTTCTTCTCAACAAACCCCAACCATGGATAACGGCCCTATCGATCCTATCGACAAGCCCAAGGTCCTGGACGAGCAGCCTGAACCTGAATCGTCTTCTGCTGGAGCACCTCTAACCCAGATGTCGGAATCGTCGGAAGATAACACTTACGCGGCCACCCCGGTGCCCCTGACCGATGCCGAGAACATGGACCCCGATTCTCGGGACGTGAACGACCTCCAGCGGGTGCTGTCCAACCCCGAATCTCTACACAAGCTGCAGTCCTACACGGAGCAGATTTCTCGTCGAATGACCCACGAGGAGCGAGAGGAGCTCAAGAACAACGAGGACACTTTTGACCTGGCCCGAATTCTCGACGGCTTTGTGCAGAAGTCTCACGAGCAGGGCGTGCACATGCGTTCTGCCGGTGTGGGCTGGAGAAACCTGACCACCGACGGTATTGACCAGTCCACCGTTTTCGTGCCCTCCGTGGACGAGCTTCTGCGAGCTCTATCTACCCTGCCTTTCGCCATTGCCAAGGCTTTCAAGAAAAAGAAGACCCGACACATTATCCAGAACAACAACGGTGTGCTCAAGGCCGGCGAGATGTGCCTGGTGCTTGGACGACCCGGCTCCGGATGTTCCACCTTCCTCAAGACCATCACTGGACAGGTTGGAGGCTACACCGGCGTGGAGGGAGACATTTCATACGACGGTCTGTCGCAGAAGGACATGTTGGAGTTCTTCAAGTCGGACATTATCTACAACGGAGAGCTGGACGTGCATTTCCCCCATCTCACCGTGGAGGAGACTCTGAACTTTGCTGTCGGTTGCAGAACCCCCCGACAGCGACTTGATGGTGTCACTCGAAAGCAGTACGTCAAGAACTACGTGCAGCTGCTGGCCACCGTCTTTGGTCTGCGACACGCCTACAACACCAAGGTCGGTAACGATTTCGTGCGAGGTGTGTCTGGAGGAGAGCGAAAGCGAGTCTCTATTGCCGAGGCCCTGGCCACTCGAGCCTCCATTTTCGCATGGGATAACGCTACCCGAGGTCTCGATGCCTCCACTGCGTTGGAGTACTCCCAGGCCATTCGAGCCACCACTAACATTCTCAACAATGCCTCGTTTGTGGCCATCTACCAGGCCGGAGAGCACATTTACCGACTCTTTGACAAGGTGACTGTTCTCTACTCTGGTCGTCAGATCTACTTTGGTCCCGCCGACCACGCCAAGGACTACTTCCAGCGAATGGGATACGAGTGTCCTCCTCGACAGACCACCGCCGAGTTCCTCACAGCCGTCACCGATCCTCTTGGTCGACAGCCCTTTGCCGAGATGGTTGGCAAGGTGCCTACTACTGCCGACCAGTTTGAGCAGTACTGGCTGGCTTCTCCCGAGTTCCGAGTTGTCCAGGCTGAGTACGACGACTACGTCGGCTCCCACAACGCTGACGAGACCTTCCAGAACCTGCAGGTGTCTCTGTCCAAGGACAAGATGAAGCGACAGCGAAAGAAGTCTCCTTACATCATCTCGTTCGCCATGCAGATGCGTCTTCTGACCCAGCGAGGTTTCGAGCGTCTCAAGGGAGACATGGCCTACCAGACCATTAACGTGTGTGCCAATATCATCCAGGCCCTCGTCATTGGTTCTCTGTTCTACAACATCACTGACTCCACCGCCGGTGCCTTCTCGCGAGGTGGTGTGCTTTTCTTCACTCTTCTGTTTAATGCCCTCGCCTCCATGGCCGAGATTTCCCACTCCTTCTCCCAGCGTCCCATTATTGTGAAGCAAAAGAGTTACTCCTTCTACCACCCCGCCGGTGAGGCTCTCCAGGCCCTGCTGACTGATATCCCCGGTAAGGCCGTGACTATGGTCTGTTTCACCCTCATTGTCTACTTCCTGACCAACCTGAACCGAACCGCCGGCCAGTACTTTGCCCATCTGTTCATTCTGTTTGTGACTACCCAGTGTATGACTGCCTTCTTCCAGGTGCTTGCTTCTGCTACTCCTTCCGTCGAGGTTGCCAACTCTCTGGCTGGTATCGGTATTCTGATTATCGTTGTCTACTCCGGTTACATGATCCCCACGCCCTCTATGCACGTGTGGTTCAAGTGGCTGAACCGAGCCAACCCTGTTGCCTACGGTTTCGAGTCTCTGATGGCCAACGAGTTCCACCACCGAGTCATGCACTGTGAGCAGATTGTGCCTGCTGGACCTGACTACAACAACATGCCCGACTCCAACCGAGTGTGTTCTTTCTCTGGTTCCACTCCCGGCTCTCTGATCGTCACTGGTGACAACTACCTGCAGAACTCGTACAACTACTCGTACGCTCACATGTGGCGAAACCTGGGTATTCTGTTTGCCTTCTGGATGGGTCTGGTCTTCTTCAACGTGACTGCCTCCGAATACATTCAGTACCACTCCTCTTCCGGTGACGTTCTTCTGTTCAAGCGAGGACACATTCCCGAGGAGCTCCAGCAGGAGGGTGCCAACGTTGATGAGGTTATTGCTGACAAGGCTCAGGCTGACAATGCTGAGGAGAAGATGGACCGACTCCTCTCTCTCGACGAAGAGCGTGATGTCTTCACTTGGCAGAATGTTGATTACGTGATTCCTATTGCTGGCGGTACTCGAAAGCTCCTGGACAATGTTCAGGGTTACGTCAAGCCTGGTACTATCACTGCCCTGATGGGTGAGTCTGGTGCTGGTAAGACCACTCTGCTCAACGTTCTGTCTCAGCGAATCTCCTTCGGTACCATCACTGGTGATATGTTTGTCAACGGCCGT
Organism: Yarrowia bubula; assembly: GCA_900519075.1. Classification (NCBI taxonomy): domain Eukaryota; kingdom Fungi; phylum Ascomycota; class Dipodascomycetes; order Dipodascales; genus Yarrowia; species Yarrowia bubula. The sequence goes on along the minus strand of ULGX01000001.1, from coordinate 1,820,939 downwards.
CCTCTGGATCGAACTTTCCAGCGACGAACCGGTTACGTGCAGCAGCAGGATCTGCATCTTGCTGAGTCCACTGTCCGTGAGGCCCTGATTTTCTCTGCTCGACTTCGACAGCCTTCTTTCACTCCTGATGCTGAGAAGATTGCCTACTGTGACAAGATCATTTCCCTGCTTGGCATGGATGCCTACGCCGAGTCTCTCGTTGGTGAGACCGGTCGAGGTCTTAACGTCGAGCAGCGAAAGAAGCTGTCTATTGGTGTCGAGCTTGTCGCCAAGCCTTCTCTGCTGCTGTTTTTGGATGAGCCTACTTCCGGTCTTGATTCTCAGTCTGCCTGGGCTATTGTCCAGTTCCTCAAGAACCTTGCTGCCGCTGGCCAGGCCATTCTGTGTACCATCCATCAGCCTTCTGCTACTCTGTTTGAGGAGTTTGACCGTCTTCTGCTTCTGAAGAAGGGTGGTCAGACCGTCTACTTTGGTGATATCGGAAAGAACTCCAACACTCTGGTTTCCTACTTTGAGCGACAGGGTGGACGAAAGTGTGCTCCCGATGAGAACCCTGCTGAGTACATTCTCGAGTGTATCGGTGCTGGTGCTACTGCCACCGCCGAGGGTGACTGGCATGACAAGTGGAAGAACTCCGAGGAGTACCGAGCTACCACCGAGGAGGTTTCCAAGCTTCAGCAGGAGCTGTCTCAGCGACAGCAGAAGGAGCTCGACCCCTCTCTGCAGCGAAAGTTTGCCGCTCCTTACATGACTCAGCTTCGATGGGTGCTTCGACGAACCCAGATTCAGTTCTGGCGATCTCCTGGCTACATTATGGCCAAGTTCATGCTGCTCATTGTCGGTGGTCTCTTCATCGGTTTCTCCTTCTGGGACATCAAGTTCACTCTTTCTGGTATGCAGAACGCCATTTTCGCTGTCTTCATGATCACCACTCTGTCTGTGCCCCTGATCAACCAGATCCAGTCGTTTGCCTACCAGTCCCGAGAGCTTTTCGAGGTGCGAGAGTCGTCTTCCAACACTTTCCACTGGTCTTGTCTGATTTTCTCGCAGTTCATCTCTGAGCTTCCCTACGCTCTGATTGGAGGAACCATCTTCTACTGCTGTGTCTACTTCCCTACCAAGCTCGGTACTTCTGCTCGAGTGGCTGGATACTTCTACTTCATCTACGCCATTCTGTTCAACCTGTACTACCTGTCGTTCGGTCTGTGGATTCTCTACTTCTCGCCTGATGTGCCCTCGGCTTCCATCATCACCTCCCTCATGTTCTCCTTCGTCATTGCCTTCTGTGGTGTTATGCAGCCCTCTCAGCTCATGCCTGGTTTCTGGACCTTCATGTACAAGCTGTCTCCTTTCACCTACATTATCCAGTCCTACGTCGGAGATGTCATGCACGGTCGAAAGATCACCTGTCTGGCTCGAGAGTTCTCTCGATTCAACCCTCCTTCTGGACAGACCTGTCAGGAGTACGCCGGAGCCTTCATTAATTCCGCTACCGGCTACCTCGAGGATCCCAACGCCACTACCCAGTGTGGATACTGCCCCTACTCTGTTGCTGACGAGTTCATGGCTACCGTCGGCATCAAGTACATCTACCGATGGCGAAACGTTGGCTTCATCTGCGCCTACATCATCTTCAACCTGTGTGCCATGGTTCTTTGCTACTACCTGGCCCGAGTTCGAGTGTGGCGAACTGGTGCTGCCATTGCTGACTGGAAGGCCAAGCGAGCCAACAAGAAGAAGACTGCTTCGGAGAAGGCCTAAGCGGTTATTGCGGAGGATTTACACAAAAAATTGTTTATTGACATATAGAATGATACATTGAGATTGATTTATTAATTGCAAGTAGTAGTTGTAGTACGAGTAGTAGAATGGAATCAAATGGCTGTATATCATGCACCTCTTTTCACCACGAGGCTCATTGCTTCTGATGTTGTCTTCTGTTTTCTGTCCGCATGCAGCTGACATGTCATAATGAACGGCACTACGGAGTCCGAAGAACACGGCACACAGTTCTCAGGCACACTGACTAAATCGCCACCAATAAAATGAAAACAATAATATGAGACACGTAGAAGCTGCTTACAAGGGCTGAAAGTAAGTTGACTTGTTCCGTAGTGCCGTCCCACGGACCTTATGGCTCAAGACGTGACAGAACTATGATTACGGTGGCTTTAGATAACCATCAGACAAGACAGAGTGTGCCTGTTGAGCCGCATAACACTGCATGCGCTACATCTCAGACCCACTGTTCAATGGGGTGAAGGTAGCCATTATATGAGGCATTTTAGTGAATTGAGGCAATGCAACACTGAGCGCTTTTCCTGCGACTATACAAGCCCTCATAGCCTGATTTTCGTTTCCGCTGAACTACCCCACGGCCGATAACCTTGTCCCTCTTTACAACTGTACAGGGACGGCTTCTTGTTCGCGCTCCACCTGACCCCAACCTTGTTAGTTACCACCCACAATGAGAAGTATATATAGAGCAAAGACCCCATTCAAAACGCCGCTCTTAGCTCAACACCTCACAACCACCCACCGGTACTCAACAATGTCTCCCAACCCTGTTAACACCGCCTCTCTCAATGCTTGGAAGTCCCAGGCCTTCCAGTCCGACAAGAACCGTCTTGCTCAGGCTGCCATTTCCAGAGGCAACTTCCAGGAGATGATCATCGACCGAACTGCCATCAACAAGAACATTGGCGTCTTCAACACCCAGATCCAGCTCGAGGGTACCCCCATCACATACCAGCGATCTTCCGGCCGATGCTGGATCTTTGCTTCTCTCAACGTGCTGCGAATCGCCCTGCAGCAGAAGCTCAAGATCCCCTCCTTCCAGTTCTCCCAGACCTACCTCTTCTTCTACGACAAGCTGGAGAAGTCCAACTGGTTCCTCGACAACGTCATTGACACTGCTGATGAGGAGCTTGATTCTCGTCTGGTCCAGGAGTTGCTCAAGGAGCCCGTTAACGACGGAGGCCAGTTCGATATGATCATCAACCTGGTGGAGAAGTACGGACTCGTGCCTCTCGACGTGTTCCCCGACTCGTGGAACTCCGAGAACTCTCGAAACATGTGCTACCTCATCACCGAGAAGCTCCGAGAGTACGCCCTGACCCTGCGAGAGCTTGTCAAGGCCGGCAAGAAGGATGAGGCCTTCGCCATGAAGGCTGACTTCCTCCAGGAGATCCATACCATTCTGTGCATCACCCTTGGTACTCCTCCTGCCGTGGATGAGAAGTTCACCTGGGACTTCAAGACCCGAGACAAGGTGTCCGAGAGCAAGGAGCTGGAGATCTCTGCCAAGAAGGTCGAGACTCTGAGCCTGACTCCTCTGGAGCTCTACAAGCTGATTGATATCGACTTCAAGACCTACTTCTCGCTCATCAACGATCCCCGAAACGAGTACAACCAGCGATACACCGTTGACCGACTCAACAACGTTGCTGGAGGCGCCAAGGCCCACGTCGACTACGTCAACACCGACATTTCCGAGCTCAAGAAGGCTGCCATCAAGGCCATCCAGAACAACGAGGCTGTTTTCTTCGGTTCTGATGTCGGCAAGTTTGGAGACCGAAAGTCCGGTGTTCTGGACACCCAGGCCTGGGACTACAAGCTTGGCTTCAACACCAGCATGAACCTGACCAAGAAGCAGCGACTGCAGACCGGCTCTTCAATGATGACCCATGCCATGGCCATCACTGCCGTTCATCTTGATGAGGCTGGAAAGCCCGTTCGATGGCGAATTGAGAACTCTTGGGGTAAGGACAACGGTAAGGACGGATACTACCAGATGAGCGATGCTTGGTTCGACGAGTATGTGTTCCAGGTTGTCACCACCGAGAAGTACGTGGAGCCCGAGCTCATGGAGATTCTCAAGCAGGAGCCCAAAGTTCTGCCTCTGTGGGACCCCATGGGAGCTCTTGCTCGACTCTAAGCATAATGTAGTTATTTATTACATAAACGCATAGATAATGATAATGACTTGCCTTATTAATATGACAGTAGCAAAAAATCTGAGACTATTACCTGAAACCGTACAACTGATGAGTTTCATCTCTGAGGTACAAAATAAGCTTTTGTAAGAAACACAACCTTAACCTAATCATTAGGCACGGAACATACCCCTTGATTGGCACGACGCGCCGAGGTGCACAGCTGTAGAAGACGAAAGAGAAAAAGATGACATCAAAAGGATGCAAAAAGAATGGGGCCCAACCGGGAATTGAACCCGGGACCTCTCGCAAATTGCCTAGGACACCCTAAGCGAGAATTATACCACTAAACCATCGGGCCTCCAATGATGCGTTTTTGAGGGACGTGTCTCAATATATTGGGCTAAAAATCTCACGTGACCTTAAAAAAGCTTAAAAAACGAACACTTTTCTGGGGCCTTAAAGGCTGAGGGGGCAACTAAATGATATAGAATTGATGAGAAATGGCTTGGAATATTGCTATGGGACCTTCTTTTTTGTTATTTTTAAGGTGTGGTTCAGTCTGAGGTGAAGATTGTTAATCTGCTCAGTATGAGTTTGTGCAGAGTTTCTCTTAGATGGGCTGAAGAGCTGTAAACTAAGTCTGGCATTGTTATTCGACATTTGTGAAACTGAGTTTACTGTATTGGAGGAAGAGGTCTCTCCATTAATCTTCCTGACTGGCTTTGCCAGGTATCGCGTGGTGTCATTTGTCGCGTTCCATTCTTAGTTGTGATTTGCACTTGTATTCAGAGCCTTTCCTTCCTCGTAGAATACGATTGTATAAAGACAGCAGTTATTCCTACAAGAAAATGAACCCAGCATACCTCCGTTCACACCAAAGGGTATACCGTGTAGCTACTTGTAGAAACTATTTCTACTTGGAAGCTTGAGGCGCCAATTAAGAGGTAGAGGTCGCCTGGATTGCTCAGTATGTTACTTGTACAATATACAGGTGCATCATTTCTTCTCGTTTACGTTCTCCTGTTTGGAAACTACTCAGATGAAATGTCTTTGTACAAGTACGTTCCATTCTTGCGCGTTGATAATACTTTAAGGAATTACGAGCTTGCTTCTGTAAAACGGGCTTACGTGAGTAGATGTAGATACTTGTTAAAATATTTAATTATGCTTTCTTTTCAGCTGTTGCTGCGGTTGTGGTGGTTGTGGTAGTGGTAGTGGCGGCAGTGGTGGAGGTTGTAGATGGTGTAGCAGAAGCAAGAGGAGTGGTCTTCTTCTTGGTATCCTTTTCGGTTTCCTTCACAGCCAACGTCTTCTTCTTGGGTCCGGGTTTCTTGGCGGGCTTCTTGGCCTCCACGGGTTTAGGAGCCTCCTCAATCAAGGGTCCAGAGTAGACGAAGAAGCCGTCTTGAGTTGATGCCTGTTGTTCTTCCCATGCGGTTTCTGTGTCATCAATGAAAGGATCGTTGAGATCATATTTACCCTCCACTCGCTGCCGTCTCTTCATTTCCTTCTCCTCCTTCTCTTTATCCTCCTCCTCTTCATCATCGTCTTCCACCTCTCCATCATCATCCACAAGATCCAGAGCCTGGTTAGGGTGCACATGATCATATCCGTACTTGTCTTCAGCCAGGCGGGTGAAGTTGAGCACGGTGGTATCGTCTGCGGACGCTGTCCAGGCATTGGCCTTGTCTGGAGTCGAGTAAAAGTCGTACTCCTGGTTGTCAATGACGTACTGCTTGATTTCAGGAACAGCGGCAGTCTTGTCAGCCTTCTTCAGCACCGACTGTGAAGGCTTGACCTTGACATTGCCTCCAGCCAGACGAATTCTGAGCCGTAGTGTCACCTCGGGCTTGAAGCCTCGGCCAGAGTCCTTGTTTTGGCCAATGGAGTCCAGGCCCTGGGCCTGCTTCTTTCCCGGCGACATGGGCACCGAGGGAGGAGGCGGGATGTTTTCCTTGGGTCGAGCAGTCACCTTGTCGTCTGAACCGGTGACGATGGGAATTGATCCCACCGTCTGCTGGGTGTCATCCTTCTTCTGCTTCTTCTTGCCCTTTTTGGGAGCAGGGTCGTCTGCCTTCTTTCGTTTCCCTGCTGCCGTGGTAGCTGCGGTTTTCGCAGCAGCAGCCGCTGTGGTAGCGGCCTTGGTCGCGGCCTTCTTTGCTGCAGCAGTGGTGGCAGCTGATGTGGCAGGAGCTGTTGCAGCCGGAGCAGCTGGAGTGGCAGGAGTGGCAGGAGTCGCTGGCTTGGCTACAGGAGGAGCAGGCTGCTGGGCCGGGATGGGAGGAGATGCTTGTTGCAGCGGCGGTTGGTATTGCGTCTGATACTGCTGTGGAGGAGGGTAATGCTGCTGTTGCTGTTGGTACTCGACCATAGGAGAGGCTGCATTGTACTGTTTCGGCTGAATCTGCGAATAGCTGAAGGTGGTGGCATACTGAGCACCCGGGGCTGGCTGCTGATGCGGATGCTGATGCTGTGGCGAAGATTGATATGCTAATGGGCTGCCCGGAGCCGGCTGCTGTCCGTTACTGTTCGGGTTGTTATCGTCTGAAAGAAGCGACATGATGGACATGCCCGGAGAACGAGCATGGCCTGAGGGTGGAGCCGACATGGCGGTGTTTCGGGTATTAATTTCTTTGGGAGGTGTTGCTGGGCTCCGTCTGGTCGGTTTGGTCGTCACCTCGGGATGCTGGTCTCTCTGGCGATGCTATCTTGTGTGGAGTGTGGTGTTGAATATAATGGCGACAAGTGTACAAGTTGTGTTTTTTTTGCTGTCGTAATAACAGCACACTTTTCATGTTGGGACACTTGGTCTGCTTTTCCACCCATATGCATGTGGTGGGAGTACGGGTAAATTGGCGAAGTATTACGACCGTCATTAGATCCGAGCCGCTGCAAGCACCACCATGCACCGTACAAAGCCGACAAAAGCCGTTGTGGCGTAGTTTCAAGTGCAGTGCATTGGTATTTGGCGTCTGTGGGGGTTGCGTATATATTTAATTGCCTCCAAGACGTGAATCCTCACTTCAATTATCGTCAGGCTACTTTAGTCTACGTTCAAACCTCTCTTGACTGAAACAGCTCATTTAGAGTCTTTATGCACGTTTGTAGCATGGGTGTCAGCCGACGTCTATGGAGGTCACGACAGAGCTATTAATGCATTATTGTCCTCCTATACAGCGCTATGCCCTCGCCGTTTGTTCTCAACCCATGCCCCGCAAATAAAAGCCCACCGCTTGCAAATTTAGCTTTCAGTGAAACTCTACTGGCCCCTTACTTGTCGCCTTAGCGAACGCACATTTATCAGATTGATCCAGACCATGAACCTCCAGCCTGTCGCACCAGGCTCCAGACAGCCGCTTTTGCCGCTGCTCGTTATTGCGGATGAGAGCGAAGACATTGTGCTGTCGTACATTGATGACGGCGAAATGTACGAGATTGCAGTGGACGGAACAGTAGTGGGGGTGGTGCAAGTGATTGGGGACGAAATAAAAAACCTGGCTATAGCTCCTGGAAACCAGGGGAAAGGGCTGGGTAAAAGGGCCATACGGCTGCTCCAGGACAAAGCGTCTAGGCTGGTTGTGGGCACCGCCAACTCGTCCATTGACAACCTGGCGTTTTACCAAAAGTGCGGTTTCCGTTTCTGCGAGATCCGTCGTGACTTTTTTCTCCAGTATCCAGAGCCCATTTTCGAAAACGGCATCCGCGCCCTGGACATGCTCATGCTTGAGTGGGTCAAATGATGTGACTCTACACAGCCCACTTTGATATTATCGGGTTACCCCAGGAGCATCGATTAATAGCCGTCAGTGTCCGGATCAAAGGCTCATGTATGACACTGCGGCGTACAAGTACATTAGGGACCGTCCCCACAGTCCTTGACAGCGGCTATTAGTCATGACAGCCTTGACATTTACAATCTAACCTTTCTAATGGATTTTTTGCAACTGCTCTAAGAAAGAAGACAAGTGCGCTCCCAATATTAAGTGTCTGATCAGACGACCAGGGCACAAAGAGCCTTGGCGTACAATATTTACAAGTAGTCCGACTTCTGCTTTGGTTCTGTCAGGTTTCTTGGAACCATCACTGCTCCTGTCAGTCTATGATATACTCCTTTTTGAAAATGGGGTAAGCGCGGTTTTGCTTTTGCTTTTGCCGTCATATTGGCCAGAATGTGGAGCGCCGATACCGCTGTCCATGGTTATAACTCATAGCACGGGAGCCGCTACCCGAAGGTGGTAAATACTGCTTTTCCGAAAAATAAATCATACAAGAACCCCAGTCTTGGCGAGCTCAGCAAAGGCACATGCTCTGGGGTTAATTATTGGACCATTCCCACTACAAGCTGGTGACAGTGGTACAGTACCCCCCACTACTCTTAGCTACAGTACAATGACGTGACTTGGAAATACGGAACTTCTGCGATATTAAAACCAAACGTATATAAACCTGATACAATAAAGAGCTCTCTCAGCAGACCCAACAGAGTTAGCCGTGGAGATCGATCCGTGGAAACAGGCCCAGACAAATAGCCAAATGAGACATTCAGAGAATGTCTACTTGTATTGCGTATTGTGCGTGTGTTATAGACCTGGGAAAACCACAGCACACCAAAATGTGCAATCCACACTAACGGCCACCAAAAGCAAACTAAGCAATACGGATAAATGCCAATGTGAAAATCTGAGGATCGATGCGGGGGACCCACTTAAAGATCTCGCAAGTTAGCTTGCTCGATTGCTAATTTACCCTTGGACTGACTGGGTGCCTTTTCCCTTTTGTCCGTTTGTTTGGTGATGATACTTTCTGCACACCTGCACGGGGGGTTAATCTTTCCCACTTGGAAGGCGTAAATTACTCTCTCGTAAAAAGTACAAGCTACGTTAGACGGTATTCCAATTAATATACAATAAATTAAGTTATGATCGCTACAGAGCAGTTTTCACAATGCAACCTTCCTGGTAAGGGTATGCTCAGAGGGGGAGGGGGAGATGTTTTTGTGCTTTTGATGTGTGTGTGCGGCACTAAGTAGAAGGGTTCAACTTCAACCAATCGTACTCATCCTTTTCCTGCTTGACCAACCGTGTCAAGTTCGACTTCTTGGTTCGAATGTAGGCCTCCTTGGACAGAGGAGCAATGGGGACCGGAGCATGCGCCTGCGAAGGCTTGGGTCGGGGTGCAATAGGAACCAGAGGAACAGACTTAGTAGCCGACATGGGCGCCGTAGCAGGCAGAATCTTCTTGCCGTAGGACGAGGAAGATGCAATGGGGGTCATTCGAGGCACAGCAATGGGGTTGGACTTGTCGTTGGTCAGAGAAGACGACAGCGACGAGTTGCCAGAGTTGGTACCTGTTCCAGATGCTCGGTTTCGCTTCTTGATGACATCTGTCTTGAGAGACAGCGGCCGAACCACGCCGTGCAGCTTGAGGAAAAGACCGCAAGCGTTACACAAGGACTCTCCCTCGGGAGACCGTCGCCACAGAGGAGTGGTGGTCGTGTTGCAGTTGGAGCACTGCAGCGAGTCCTTGTTGGACGGGCACGACGTGGACATGGCAGACAGAGTCTGGGAAGATGCAGAGGTGGACACCTTTCGAAGGTTAGTAGAAGACGAGTTTTGACGCTTGATGGGTCGCAGGTTGGAGCCCATGGAGGTGGTCATGGATCTGCACGAGGCGACCTTGGGCAGCAGCTGCTTGTGGGGCGATGTGAGGTTGATGCCCGAGTGGTAAGACGTAGCAGCTGTGCTCTGCTCAGGAGAGGGAGACTCAGAAGTCATGGCAGAGGTCGAAGAGACGGAAAATCGCATCTCTCGAGGAGGAGCAATAGCCGTACTGCTCAGCGAGTTGGCCAGCGAGTGAGGGTTGGTCAGAGCGTTGGAGTTGTTGCTTCGGAAGGGGTCAAAGAACAGAGGCTCCTCCACGGGAGTCGACGCGCCAGAAGACGGCACACTGGCATTAGGTGTGTGGTGGCCGTTAGTGGGAAAGGTCTGGAACTGGACGTTGGGAGATGCAGAGTAGGGCGACGTGAAGTGCGAAGACCGGTTTCGTCGAATGGGACCGCCTCGGATGGAGTTGGATCGTGATCGGCTCTGAGCAGACAGATGCGTCTGGCTCTGGTGAGAGGGCATGCTGTTTTCGGGGTAGAAATCAATACCCTCCACGGCCAGAGGATCCAGAGTGAAGTGGAACGAGTTGTCTGCGGGGGCAGATGCGGCCATGCCTCCTCCGGTGCTGTTGTGCTGCTGTCCTTGGGGTATACTGCTGAGCTGGCTGTGTAGATGCGAAGAAGATGAGTTGGGGTTGTACGAGCCAAACGGTTGCGAGTTGTGAGTAAACAGGTTGTCTCCGAGGTTGGTCGAGGAGCCATTGTTCAGGTTGTTGAGGTTGCTCTGGCTATTGTTGTTCATGTTGTTGTTGTTGATGCCGTTGTTGTTGGCTCCTCCCATCATTCCACTGGCGTTGTTGTAGGCTCCAAAGCTCTGGGCCATGCCGCTGGGGGTGTCGTACGAACCAATCTGAAACATGCTTCCCTTGGTGTTGGAGCTGGGCTCTTCGGGCGAGTCGACAATAGACTGAGGGGTCATATCCAGACCGGAAGGTGTAGGCTCATTGGAAAACGAGTTGGATTTGGAGAAAACGGGCTGAAACGACGAGCTGTTGGTGTTGACGGAGCCAAACTGCGAGTCCAGACCGTCGTCGGGGCTCAGAAGACCAAACTCCACGTTGACGCTGGAGGTGGCCACGGTGGGAGCTACAGAGGGACTGAAATGAGCTGGGGGCTTCTGCTGTTGAGGCATGGCCTGTCGTCGCCAGTACGTGTTGTCCATACGGTTCTGCTGGTTGAGGTTCTTCTGGCCAGAGAGCAGCATGCCCATGAGGTCGACGGGCTGCGAGAAGGACTCGGCAATGTTTGCATTAATGGCAGCAGTGTTGTCCTTTGTGGCGGTCACATGGGTGTTGGTGAGGTTCTGAGCGTCGTTGGCGTTGCCGTCCACGTCGATGAACTTGTCGAAGATGTCGTTGTCCTCGGGGAAAAAGTCGTTGAAGCCATCCGACTCGGAGTAGCCAGAGATTCCAAACATGGAGCAGGCTGAGGTATAGTGTGGGGGGATGTCTCTGTGTGTTTTATTTTCTGCGCCTTTGGGGGTCGGGTGGGTCACAGTCGCTGTAGGGTCGTGGTCGTGTGCGCGAGTTGCAACGAGTCCAAAGTGTCGTGTTTTGGAGGGGAATACAGCTGTTGAAGAAAGAAAAAAAAAAGAAGGATCTGCTGTGTGGGACTACCAAAAATTAAGTGCTGTAGGGAGGAAAGCTCAAAATGCTCTGGGTGGCCATTTAACCTTTTAGGCTCTTTTGAAACCCTTATAAATCTGCCCTAAAATGGCACCTTGTCTCCGGCTGCACGTTCTGGCTGTATCAACAAGGTTTGGCCAACCTTGAGCAATGGGAAAAAACTCGTTTGACAAAACCTTGTTGCGGTACGCCAACAAAGTCAAACGGGCCCAAGCGCTTTTCAAGTCCCTACCAGCCCTTGTGACAGCTCTTGTGAGGGACGACAAGGTTTCCCTAGCCACCCGAGTCGGGGAAACTACGGGGAAACCACGTATCGAGAGAAAGAAATGACAGGCTATGGTGGCTTTTTTGACGGGAAAAAAGAAATAGAGAGCTTTGTATAGAGACTAGCTCCGTGACTAATTGCGAGTCTTGTGCAGATTTGAGTCTCTTCTACCAACGCCTGCCAGCGAAAGTCCTGCTTGTTCTGCGCGGTGACTGAGTCGCTTGTCTTGCTCAGCAGCACAGTGCTCACATGGATCTGGTCATTTTAAGCATTATGCTACACCTTGTTGTAGTCCGCGTTATATTATGATAGTCCGGGATGCAGTGTGCATTAACGAGCTGGCTATTCCGACTATTGTACATACAGCCTTATGTATATGTTTTTTCCGTCCCCTTCGCCACTCCAACCTGACTCGGTGCCTGGCGAATATCATGCGAATGACGTGATCATATGCGAGTGGTACAGACGACTACGTCAATTTACTGCGAGAGCTGCGTGCTTTCTGTGAGATAGTACAAGGTGGTCGGCATGCGTTCAAATTTTATTTGCCTGCTCTGCTACAAAAATAAAAAAATATAGAGCTCACGAAAATTGAAGAAATTTGAAGAGAAAAGAGAGACCGACATCGCTGGGGTAAACGTTACAGAGTTTTACAGCTCTGCCGCTCAAAGTCAAACGGCAAGTAGCCCAAGATTTGCGTGAAAATGAAAAGCTAGTTTGGTGCTCTGTGGGAAAATCAATGTTAAGCAGCCATTGTGAGAGTAAGCGACGATTCGCAGCACCCTTATACGAGTTTCCGTAAATGTCTATGGGCAAGGCTGATCTTCATCCGAATTAGCCTTGCTCCTCCTTTTCCAGGTGCTACTATAAGCCGGAAAAGAGCTCGGACTTCGGATTTACACAAGACAAGCAATGAAACACTCATGATGGGAAATGAAAGAGCAGCAGCAGCATCGACGCTCCATAGGCCGAGGGTCGTCTGGTCTGAGACCGCAGGGCCACGTACTACCGGCTTTTGTAAAAGAAGCGACTAACACGCGAAGGAGTCATCTCTTAGCCACATATCAGCAATAGCACTGCATACTGGTACGGTCCCTTGGCATCTGCTAATTAGGCAAGCCAAAGGCTATGATTCGGAGTCGCGAGCCGAAGATGAACCCCCACTTGACCCCACAGCCATAGAGCTTGAGTGTCCCTGGCACATGTCCACACCAGGCAGAGGGAATATGCTTGCTTATCTCCGGACCGCAATAGTTAATTCCGGTTGTTCATTTTGGTCGAGTGAACATCACCAAAAGTTTCTCCCAGAGGGGTCTAGTCCTCATAGCAACACAGCAATGTCCCCGTAGCTAGCGCCATATCCCTTCAATACAATTTTTCCCCCACATTCACACATTAGCCCTAGCAGAGAAAATGCACATGTTCCCGACAGCCGAAATAATGCCAAGTCCTGGTTCGTGCATCCCCCTTCTAGCCGTGCCCTATAGTGTGAGGTGGTACTTGAGGGCTGCAAGAGCTGTAACAAGCGAAACTCTTGTGGGGAGTTTGAGGGTTCCGCAAAGGCTTCCGGCCGTATTTCGTTTTCGATTCCTTTGGTCTCACCTGTGCTTCAGGGCTCCGGCGTCTGCGAGGTTCCGTATTCTTCCATTTTTCCATTATTTTTTTCCTCATTTCTCCCGCTAAAACGATCCACCGAAACTCTCGCAACCAACCCAAAGTCACCAAAATCCAGCTGCATGAATAAATGGTCTGAGAGACTCTGAGACAGTGTCAAAGTAAGACACACCAACCGCTGGCAGAGCTTAAGCCCATAACAACAGACTTTGCGGTGGTCGGGAGGGCTGAGGTTATATTGGTTGCTGGAAGGGCGAAATTTGAAGAAATCAGTAGCAGTAGCATTGCCTTTTCCGAATGTCTATTTTTTGTGGCGTCGAAACCTCTAGTGAAGCCGTGGAGACACATCCTGACTCACGTGCCAAGAGACGACGACGCACCAAGCATAAGAATAGAGTGTATCGTAAACCTAGGCGAAACCCTCTGGCTCGTTAGCGTTTGTTTTTTGGAGGATTCTTGCTGTCCCGACGGTTAACAAGCCAGTCTTGGGCAGTGAAGACAAAGTCTATTGCGCAGGGAGAAGGAAGAGAAAAAAATAAAATAACGACAACTTTAGGAAATCAAAATACTATTCGGCGTTTTCCGGAAAACGGGAAAGTATACCACAGATCGAGATTGGAACCCTCAGGAGTAAATGAGGCAGATTGAAAGAGTGCTAAAGCGCGCGCCATGCAGGCTTGACCACATTCGAGCTTCGACAAAAGCACGTTGCGAGGGCTTGTGGTGCATAAGCCAAACAAGCACAATGTGAAACCCCATCTCATCTTGCACCAGCTTGCAGAGGGTCGGTGAGCCAGATAGTGGCCGTGCACCTGTACATACGAACTAGTCTTGGCGACTGCTGTAATGAAATTCGTCAAACGGCAATCCGTGCATTAGATGCACCACGGTCTTACTTGTTCTTTGTGTTGTTGTCTCTGGCTATTCTTTCCTTCCTTCGCTGTGGTTCTGTCACATCTTCATCTCTTTTTCCTTGTGTACCTGGCCAGCTTCATCTTGCGTGGTCAAACTCAGCTGTCCTCGACCCGGGTAGAGTTGTGTGGTTTCTTGGTCCCGCGCAATAATAAAATATACAAGGGTGTTAGTGCGGGTTCCCAAAAAAGCACGGCGGGGAAGCAACACTGTGGGGGTGGATGGATAATGCCTCTTGAATATCACTCCACCATCCCGTCGTATCGTAGTTGCGCACACGCTTCGGCTGTCGGCTAAGAGCCTGTCCCTTGGGTCACCGAAGTGACGGATCGGACCGACCACAGGGCATTGCCGTCACTCCGTTACGGTTGGTTGGTCGCAGATCAAAGTCGTAATTGGAGTTTAATGAAGATACACCCTGTCGAAAATCGATGGACGGCAGATTCCCAGACGTGTCGACAATGCATGTCTCAAATTCCACAGCACCCTTAAATGGCTCATTGAAACAATTCTTTTGCGGGTCTTGGAGCGTCCGTGCGCTCTTTTGTGCCTGGCTGGCTTCTTCCTTGCTTCTCTACCTGTCCCCTGTAGGCCACGGCTGTTGAGACTTTGAAAAATGTCCGCCGAAAACGGCTTCATAAATGCCTTTTATGAAGCTCATTTCATTGTGTCTGGCAGGCCGGTTTAGACCCCACTGGTTATACAGACTCGTACCTTGGACCTTGGACGGCTTTGAGGAGTGTCTCAAACCTGCCTGGCCGGTTTTCACAGCAACTATTTGCCAAGCTAGCCAAGAATAGCAACTCTTGAGACGGTACGAGAATGAAGCAGCAGTAAATTTTGCAAAAATAATTACTGTACCAGTACACCCTTCAAACTTGAACGATCGAGTCTAAAGACTTGACAGTACCCCATTTCGTGCACACTAATAATAACCCTGAATGACACGGCTGTCGGTTACAATGCTGAATCGGTCCGTGGTACCTGAGACCATATCTAAAATATAACAGCCAAGACCACAGACAATCAAAACGCTGAGACATACCAACGTGCCATGGCCAAGTGTGACGATAATTATTGGAAGCAAAATCGAGGAGCTTACCAAACCGTGTGCGGAAGCGGAAACGTTCCAGAATACGATCGTAAACCATACGGCCCGATTTGATGCAGGTAACAAGTATTGCATATCTTCGGAAGAAAAGATCCAAGGAGACACGAGTGCTGTCAAATTTTTTTTGAGAAGTCGAAATTCTCCGCCGGTGACGTAGACATTGCACTTTAACGTATGCATTCTACTGCTATTGACACTGACAGCCTTGTACATGTCCATTCCTTGTACCGGTGACGTTTGACAGGACCTGTAATTAACATAAAAAGACCAAGAATCTGGAATGTTAGTTAATGCGGTAATTCAAAGGTGGGCGGCTATTCCACGTGGTCCAGTGTCTCCAAATACCCACTGTGGACTTGCTGTTGATGTCTTGTTTGTTCATGATTACTAACTGTGGTGTGGCTTGATTCAACACCTCAGGAGCTTCTCAATTAACGCCTGGCAAAGAACTATGTGGGCCGATTCTAAATCGTAATGTTGAAAATATCCTCGAGTCCTTAGTCCCATATCCATCTCTTAGTCTCGTGGAGCAGAATCGCCTGACAGGAAACGTTTGAGCCTCACAACTCCTGAAGATTATGTATATTTCTGTTTTATGACCCCTCAAGATTATATATATTTACTCTTCATGATTCCGAGGACCTATATTTGACGTTTCCAATGTTGTATTCTGTTTATTCATCAGATGCTTGGTATTGCCAGATTCAAAAAGTTGTGAATGCTGAAAAAATGTGTTCTACGATAACCATACATCTTAGACAGAGATCATGCCATATTGTCATTTTCCTCTAAAAATCAATGTGCTTTGTTACACTACCGGTAGTGTAAAAGTGCCTGTACTTCAATATGTCTCTACCTGGTACTTGTAATACTGTAAGCTGAGAGCCACCACTGTATGCGAAACAAGTACTGTACGACTCTTAACAGCTGTCAGATCTATTATATCGTCAGATCTTCTTCCTTCCCTTACATTACACCTTCATGTTGGCAGGCCATAAACCAATATTTCAGATTATGCTATATAAAGACGAGAATCGAACACTCTCCGTCTTGTACATCTTTTAGATGCTCGCTATTTGCTGTCTGCTAGTCCTAACAGCTACTTCTCCTCCGTCTCGTAAAGAGCCTGTTTCTCGACTCCCTCCTTGAGACTGTCCGAGTGCACCTTGTACTCGAACACCACGTTCTCAGGCACGCCCAAAACAGCCTGCATGCCCTGTCGAATGGCCTGCGTAACCTTCGGATCGTTACTAGTTCGGTTCCACACCGAAATGATATCCTCCTCCTTTCGCACAGAGATGACGGCTCCCACAATCTCATCCTGGTACTGTCCCTCGGGCAACAGAGTGCCTCCTACCAGTGCAAGCAGCAGCTTTTCCCAGTAGACTGCTGCCTGGTGTCTGAGCGAGGCAATCTGCATGGGAGGAGCTCTTGTAGGCACCACCATGTCGTCATCGTTGTCCAGCTTGGCAAACTGCTTAGAGGGCCGTCTCAACCGACAAACCCACTTTCCTCCAGACACGTTGTGGCTGTCTTCCCACATGGGCTTGATTCCGCGTCGAAAGACCTGGAACTCAGAGGTGTATGGCAGTTTGTCGACATGTTTGAGATGGCCATAGAACGACCAAAACTCCTCCACGGTGGCAAAAGTGCACACCCGCTTTGTGGCCGCCTCGTAGTTGGAGATTCGCACGCCCTGGGCCCTGTAGAAGAACCAGATTGTCCACTGCGACTCCAAAATCCGCTGCCCCAGCCGTGGGGTGACCACCACCTCGTTGTCCTCGTTGACAACCGTAGTAGGGTCCATCAGAGGTGTGCTTGGGTCGTCGTACGGCACTCTGGGAGCACTGCCGCCTCCCTGGTTACCATGGTGGTGGTGAGAGCCGTTGTGTTTGCGTTCGAACCGCTTGGACCCTCCAATGGCTCCTACTCCCGAGTCCTTAGCTCGCGGTCTCCATGGTCCTCCGATGGACGATCCAATTGGCGATGCGTGTCCCAGGGTGCCGTTTTCCTTGAAGTCCTTGAACCCTGAGCCGAAGCTGAAGTCGCTGTGTTTCTTGTTCCAAATCGAAGACACGTCTGACATGGATGTGCTATTATTGTGGGAGAGGTATCTTTTGTCGCTGTGTTATAAGATGATGGGGGCTTCTGTGTCGATGGTATGTGCGTGTCGAACGAAGCTGCTGCTGTGTTGGTGAGTATCTGGTATAGCTGTGATTTCTGTTGGTAGAGTATGATGTGAGGTCTTCAGATTTTGCAACCCAAACTTAAAACGCGCAATCAGATGTGTGGGGGAGACGAACATGACAACCGGTGGTGAGGCGGGTGGCGAGTGGTTTTCCGGGGAACAAAGGTCGTATAGGGGCCGTTGGGGGGTTAATATATGATTGCCGCTCCTTTTGTGTAAGTTGGCAGGTCGCAACACCGATATTATTCACTGGCCACTCTGACGTCATTGTCATGTGATCACTTTTGAAAAATTAGCTGGTGGCACGAAGTAATGAAATTTCTGACAAATGAAAGAAAATTTAAATGTAAGAAAACCGTGGTGACGCTACAACCAGTGTATATCCGCAACCCCCACTTCACACCCATTCATATTCCACTCCACTAGCTGCGTTACACTGGCCAGTGAACACTATTAAAATCATGTTGTGTAATGGCCCTGATACTATTTGCACTTAGCCTCTTGCCTAACCAAAAACAAATCATCCCTGCAAACCGCCAATTGCACGGCTGAAACACTGAGACAAAAAGGCCACACACACAAATGAGCAGACAGCTCTTCGCCAACCACCTCAGCAGCCTGACGCGAGGGTGCCGCACCCGTTTGAGCCGCCCGGATCTGCTTACCCCGATTAGCCGGACTCTCAGCTCAAAGTCGGGGTTAGGGCAAACTAACCGTACGGCACTCAACCTGCATGGTCTCTGCGGGCCCACCCTTCACCACGGGAAATTTCTTTCTTCTCTCTCTTCATCTGTAAACACAATGGCTGATCTCAACAAATTCTTCGAGACCGTCGACTCTCTCAAGCCCGAGTTCATCAAGCGTGAGTACCAGAAATGTGTTTGGGCGGCTAAATCTCCTCACTGGGTGGAGTTGAGTGGGGTTATGTGGGTGGATCGGATCAACAACCGTGAGCTGGACACGCAAACACGAAGATGGTGGCAAACAACCATTGCCGTGTTGTTTGCTGTCCAATTCGCTGTCAGAATTCCGTCTCTACAAAAACCCCGCCCATGACGTGTCCCTCAATGGTCAAACGCCACACCAATAACCGAACATACTAACTCAGGACTCGCTGACGCTGTGGCTATCCCCTCCGTGTCTGCTGACGCCGAGCACCGACCCGAGGTGGTCAAGATGGCCCACTGGACCGTCGACCAGCTCAAGGCTCTCGGTGCCCACGACATTGAGCTCCGAGAGCTCGGTGTGCAGGAGGGAACCGATGACCTGCAGCTGCCTCCCGTTGTGCTTGCCCGATACGGCAGCGACGCCGGCAAGAAGAACATCCTCATCTACGGACATCTCGATGTTCAGCCCGCTCTCCTCGAGGACGGCTGGAACACCGACCCCTTTGTTCTCACTGTTGATGAGGAGAAGGACGTCATGTACGGACGAGGTTCTACTGACGACAAGGGTCCCGTTATTGGCTGGCTCAACGCCATTGAGGCCTACAAGAAGGCCGGCATTGAGTTCCCCGTCAACCTGACCTTCTGCTTCGAGGGAATGGAGGAGTCTGGATCTCTGGGTCTTGAGCAGCTCGTTTTTGCCGAGGGCGACAAGTACTTCAAGGGAGTTGATGCCGTCTGTATCTCCGACAACTACTGGCTCGGAACCACGCACCCCGTTCTCACCTACGGTCTGCGAGGCTGCAACTACTACTCCATCACCGTCACCGGCCCCGGAGCTGATCTGCACTCTGGTGTCTTTGGAGGAATTGTCAACGAGCCCATGATTGATCTCTCCAAGGTGCTGGCCACCCTGGTCGACGGCAAGGGCAAGATCCAGATTGAGGGCGTCGACAAGATGGTTGCCCCCGTTACCGAGGAGGAGCGATCTCGATACGACGACATCCACTACGACATCAAGGAGCTCACCGACGCTACCGGCGGAAACGATATCAACATGCACTCCACCAAGGAGGACACCCTCATGGCTCGATGGCGATACCCCTCCCTCTCTATCCACGGAATTGAGGGCGCTTTCTCCGGTGCTGGTGCCAAGACTGTGATCCCCGCCAAGGTCTCCGGTAAGTTCTCCATCCGAACCGTCCCCAACATCAACTCCAAGATGCTGGACGAGCTTGTCTTTGCCCACGTCGAGAAGGAGTTTGCCAAGCTCAACACCAAGTGCAAGCTCAACGTCGAGCTTGTCCACGACGGTGACTACTGGGTGTCTGACCCCAACAACTGGAACTTCACAGCCGCCAAGAAGGCCACCAAGGCCGTCTGGGGTGTCGAGCCCGATCTCACCCGAGAGGGAGGATCCATCCCGATCACCCTCATTTTCGAGCAGGCCACCAAGTCCGATGTTCTGCTGCTGCCCATGGGCCGAGGAGACGACGGAGCCCACTCCATCAACGAGAAGCTCAACATCTCCAACTACATTGGCGGAGTCAAGACTCTCGGAGCCTACCTCCACTACATTGCCGAGGAGAAGAAGGATTAAGCGAGTGGTCCTTTCGCTATTTATACAGTCTGTAACAATCTATAGTCTTTGGTAACTTGACCAGCGTAAAAGAGTAACTTTTGACAGCATAATGAGCTGGTTAGAATTTGAAAGTCTGGTAAAAACATGAGTATGGATGCTCTGAGCATGAACGCGTCTTGAAACGAAGTCGCGTGTGTTTTGAATCATGATGTCTTAAATTTGTGACATGAACAGGACGGACAACACTGTTATTGGTAGAAGTACCGACACTTGTGACTATAAAGTTTTGAATGCTGGACCCGTTGGTTTCAACAGTGTCAGTGTTTCAGTTGCGTAAATGACACATCTGTATTTCATTTAAATAACTGATTTCTGTTTATTTTGTTACACTTTTGTTACACTCAGTGCTGTTTAGTTACCACAATAGCTAACCTTGCCAACCCCCACTTCACCCATAAGCTCTACATGGGGGTCAACTCCTCCACCCACTTTTCTCCGAAAACTAATATCCACAGCCCTAACCACCCGCAATCTTCCGCTTGGCAATAATGACTGCCTGGTCAGCCGCATTGGACTGGTAAATTTTGAGCCAATTTACTCACGCATTTGGTTCCTACCCCCGTTCCTCCAGAGCGTGTGGTTTTTCATGCATGCTCGATTACGTTGGTCAGGAGGAGAGGCCAAACTCTGAGAGTCGGATTGGGATTGGAGTTGATCGAGCTGAGCTTCGAGAAAAGAGCGTAAACTACTGCGCAGGCAAAATTAACCAACAAAAGTAAATGCTGTGGATCGTTCCATGCTTATTGGCTCGTTCAAAAGGATGTGATGGTCAACACCGGAAAAAAAAACCTCATATGACTTGCTTCTCCTCTGCAGGTGGCTCGATCCACCACTTGTGTGAATGCTTGCTTCTGAATATTCCGCGTGTGGATCCCGTGAGTGGAATCCCGCGTATCAAACCCCGCCCCTTCGGTTTTGCTCTGTAACAGAGTGTGGCTCTACAACTCAGATGAGCATTCCTCCTCCATTATGGATCAGCCATGATTACCGAGAAAATGCAGCATGGCGCTCTGTACGTGTAAACTGTCGCTACCTATTTTTTCCGACTCTGCGGACCACCGGAAAACGCCGGAAGTAATCCATGTCGTCATACTCGCTAAATTCCCCCTCTGTTTGGTTTTCGGAAAAACTTGAGGCAGACGATGCGTCCCCCACCTGTGCGATGCGTGCCAAGCGCAGAGAGGGGTCGTGTTTGCCAGCAATCAGTTTTTCCTGAACTTTATGGGAATAATAAAAAAAATAAAAAAACCAAGTGGTGGAGTTAAATTACTCCGGTAATTAGTCGGATGCGGTAAGCCAGAATGTGAGCGTCAGCACAAGTGACAATGGGCAACCGTATGATAACAGAAACCAAACCGCAGTGACTGTTACTGTAATTACTATCATGCTAATGCTTCTACTGCTACTACGTTCTCAGGTGTAGTCATATAAATATTTATTCTATCATACAGTCGTTATTTGTTAGTTTACCAGAAATCACCGTGGTCCTTCATGGCAGCAGAGACCTTGAGGAAACCAGCAATGTTGGCACCCTTGACAAGAGAGGGGAGGCCGTCGACCTTCTCGGAAGAGTAGGTGGAAGCAGTCTCGACACAAGTGTTGAAGCAGTCAACCATGATGTCCTTGAGCTTCTGGTCAACCTCCTCCTTGGTCCAGGAGATTCGCTGAGAGTTCTGGGCCATCTCGAGACCGGAAACGGCAACACCACCAGCGTTGGCAGCCTTACCGGGACCGTACCAGATACCGTTGGGTCGGGCCATTCGCTCGGCCTCAAAGACCTCAATGGCGTCGGACTCACAACCCATGTTGGAACCCTCGGCGATGAACTTGCAGCCAGCGGCAACCAGAGACTTGGCCTCCTCACCGGAAACCTCGTTCTGGGTGGCACAAGGAAGAGCAACGTCGACCTTGCCAACGTGGCACCAGGGTCGAGCATCCTCAATGTACTTGAACTTGGTCTCGGGGAGAGTAGAAGAGGGGTAGAGAGAAGCGAGCTCCTTGTGCTGGAGCTTGATGTCGGCAATCTGCTCGATCTCAGCGGGGGTGAAACCCTCAGTGAAGTCGGAGACCAGGACCAGGGCACCCTTGGAGTCGGACATGGAGACAACGTTTCCGCCGAGCTCAATGACCTTGAGGGCGGCGTACTGAGCAACGTTACCGGATCCGGAGATGGCAACTCGCTTGCCTCGGAAAGACTCCTTGCCGGAAGAGGCGTACTCAATCATCTTCTCGACGTAGTAGACAAGACCGAAACCAGTGGCCTCGGGTCGGATGAGAGATCCACCCCAGGTAAGACCCTTACCGGTGAGGACACCCTCCCAGGTGTTCTTGTACTTCTTGTAGGCACCGAAGAGGAAACCAACCTCTCGGCCACCAACACCGATATCACCGGCGGGGACATCAGTATCAGCACCAATGTGTCTGTGGAGCTCGCCCATGAAGGCGTAGCAGAATCGCCGGATCTCGGAGTCGGACTTGCCCTTGGGGTCGAAGTCGGCACCACCCTTACCTCCACCAATGTTGAGGCCGGTCAGGGCGTTCTTGAAGATCTGCTCGTATCCGAGGAACTTCAGGATAGAAAGGTTGACAGAGGGGTGGAATCGGAGACCTCCCTTGTAAGGGCCCAGAGCGGAGTTGAACTGGACTCGGTAGCCACGGTTGACCTGCAGCTTGCCCTCATCGTCCTCCCAGACGACTCGGAACTGGATGATTCGCTCAGGAACAGAGACAACGGGGATGACCTTCTCAAACTCGGGGTGCTTATCGAACAGAGTCGAGTCGTGGATGGAGTTGTAAAGCTCGTCGTATGCCTGTTGGAATTCGGGTTCAGCGGGGTAGTTCATTGTGATGGTTGTTGTTTGATAGAGAGAAGGCTACCCCCAGAGTCCTCTCTCCTCTATATATACTCTCTCGGAGGTTGTAGTCAGCTCACATGAAGATGAATTTTTCATGCAGGCCAAAAAAAGGTTAACACCACTTGGGCGAAACTATGGAGGGTGACATGTGCTATTGGGGTTGTATTGGCTCGGCAAAAGTGTCTGTGGGTAGCTGGGGATGCTGCAATCAGTCTGCCATGACCCATGAGTCCGCTATTTCGCCCAAAGTCTTGTAAATCTGCGATTCTGACCTTCCCATTGGCTGAGATAACGAAACACTAAGACGGTTTGGCTCTGTTCGCCCTTGTGCGCTCACGCCTCCGGTGCATGCTTATCAGAGCCGTTGTAGCCAATGGGAGGTCGTAACGCTCTTGAGTTGAACCTAGATTTCAGTTTTGTGAACCTTAAAGTGCCTATGGACGTTCCGTAGCCAGCTGTTTATTGGCCTTTGCCACACTTTGGGCCCGATAGCGCCCTTGTTAGCCACTGACATCCAATAAAGCCCCCCTCTCACACTCAAAAGTCGGATTAGCCCTTGCCCGTCTGTGGAGACAGCGAGCCAACCCCGCGGTCTCGGCGGATTAATATTCGCCCCCGTGCGGTATCGGCGTGGGGCCCAAAATTAGTCGTATGAGCACTCTTCGCTAGGGCTGGTCACGGGACATGTTCGGCCCTAAAGTGGTATGAAGAGGCGAATGAAAAGCGAGACTACGTAATGGGGGAGGCCGTAAATGAGGCCCAAACGAATATAGTAAACCAGAGTGTGCTCGTATGATGCTCGAGGGGTGTGGCCCGGGCGTAAAATGGTTTGGCCATACCGCTAACGCCCGCCAAACCACTAGTCTCAACTTTATGGAATGGCCCCCTTGGCTCGTTTCTTTTAGCAGCATCTGATTAATTACGGTGTTACAACTCTTGAATTATGTGAGGTGTGAGTCTCTCGGGCCGTGTGGTAATTGCGGTCCGCGCTGTACACGGCCAACCACAGAAATGCCTCTTCTCTGGGCCACTAGCATGCCGTACAATTCAGATGTCCTTCTCTTGTCTAGTGCACCGCTTTTTCATTCGGCCGAGTCGGCCGTTATGCACTGGGCATCTTTTTGGCTCAGTAAACAGCGCAGGCAATAAAGGAGACAAGAGAAATAACGAAAAAAAAAGACTGGTGTTTCGCAAGTGCATAATCAACACACACCGGCACCCAATGAGATCCGCCCGC
Organism: Yarrowia bubula; assembly: GCA_900519075.1. Lineage (NCBI taxonomy): Eukaryota > Fungi > Ascomycota > Dipodascomycetes > Dipodascales > Yarrowia > Yarrowia bubula. The sequence goes on along the minus strand of ULGX01000001.1, from coordinate 1,797,006 downwards.
ATGAACAAAGACATATGAAAAGGGACAGAATTGATCCATCCCAGTGAGGCAACTACGTCACCGATTAACGCGGGGCACCCACACCCCCGGCTTTTCGTTTTGACTCTGACACTTGTAGTCTCTTCCTGTCGTAACTATACTTGCCCCGGCCCAGAGTTAATTGCTGCCCCTCATAGTGGCGGGTGAGCGTTGTTTACTCTGTCCATAGATCTGTAGTGCAGCTCCGGAGCGGGCTTTCGATTTTTCCACGGCAGAGTTTCGGCTCAGTGGACTGGAAAGCCAAGAAAGTCATTTGAGCGTGCGTCCATCGGACCTCCGTCGGCTGTGAGCGATGACGTAGTATCCCATTGCGGCGAGGCTGTCTACACGTTATTGGCTAGCCGTAACCTGTCAGGTTGTAGAGCAGTAGTCGGGTCGCAAGTGTGACAGGTCTTGCCTCGGGGATACCCCCACTTCGGAGTTAAGAAGTTTACGCCACGCACCAGCCACCGATGATCCTTTTGGTGAAAAAACTTCATTATTAAATTGTATTTTGACGAAAAGACGGGTGTTTTTCTTGGAAGACGGCGTTTTTGGATTCGGGAAAAAACGCGGAACAAACTTTGGCTTTAGTGAGCTGCACGCGCCAAGTAGCTAGTAGCGTAACATTTCATGGACTAGTACGCTTGTCTACCTCGAGAGAGAGCCACAAAGACGCTGTCATTGTCTTTGGATAACGTTGGGGATCCATAGGGCATCCTACACGGCCCGCCTGGGACCTCTTTCAATGCCATAAACTCCCCTGAATGTCTCCAACTCTGTCAATTGTCGTGTGTGGGAGGCAAATAGAATTTCGGAATTTTTAGGAAGACGCACAAGGTTTGTGGGAAAAAGCATGAGCGTTTCGCTACGACCAAAAACCTGCTGCACGGATCAAAACGGTGGATCTGCGGATTTCGCGGTAATATCTCGGCTATAGAAGGTTTTGTAGGGCTGAACCTATAGCCGTTCGCATGCCTGCAAGAAAACAACTGTATTAGGCTCGGGAAAAAAAGGGGAAGCCCAGAGGTATAGCTATAGCATCCCGTATCAGGTCTTTACACTACCACTCTAATTAGTCTCAGGGCATACTGTACATCGGGTTACGTTCTTGTGCTTCTCTCAAGGCAGCTATACGGTGAGAGCATTTTCCGCCGGGACCCACCTCTTACAAGTAGACAAAAGTACGAGTAGGTTTATCCGAGCATACCGAGGTTGTCTCGTACGAGCACGGCTTTGTGAATACGAGGGGGCTACTTGTGTGTCTTTCAGATGTTTGGGGTCTCAGATAATGGGTGAGACTGATGGCATATGATAGCCATATTGGTGGCATATTAAGACAGTCTCAGGTTGAGCTTGTAATCTTAAAAAAGTACTTGTATAATGGAGGGGTTTTCACGAGCGAACCGGAATATATTTAATGGTCGTATATCCACAACGCACTAAGTACCGCATCCCTTATACGATACGAGACGGGTAAACCCGGCCACTGTAACATGTTATCGTCTGTACTTACCTGAATCCCACATACCCAGCTGATAGAGTTGAATGGACGCAAATGTTAACCCTGATAAAAGACCATCTGAATCAGTTGACTTAATTTGAGATATGGAGACAATAGAGAGTTGAAATTAATTAATTATACAGCTCGACCCTCCTTATCCAAAGCAATATTGCAATACAACCCTTGCAATAACCCCTGAGACCATAATATCTAGTGTCGTCAGGTGTCCTTGGCTATACAGTACACCCAGCTAAACCACCACCGCGTTGATTCTCAAATGTCTATGTTATTTGTTATTTATTTATTTACCTCGGAGAAGAGACAGCTCAAAGCCATCATCTCTTCGTCCTGACGACGACGAGCCCTCGGAAGGGTCCTCCTCGTCGTCAATTTCAAACTTGTCCGTCTCCTCATCGTTCAGACCAAGCTCTTCCTCCTCAGTAGCCAGAGGCACGTGCTGGCCTCGGTGCGAGTCGCGGCTCGTCAACTGGGTGCCCGACAGGTACTTGTAGAGCATGATCATGGAGAGAATGACAAAGTAGACGAGGAAAGCAGCAGACGACAGGGTCAGCAGGTACGACGAGTGGTCAATGCCTGCGTCGTTGAGGTAAGCCATCTGCTCCTCAGTAGCTCCCATGAAACAGATTCCTGACTCGACGAGCAGGAAGGGAGGCAGGAACTGCCAGGCCTTGGCAACAGCAAGCTTGGAAGGACCATCCTTGAGCACAAAGGAGATCTCGATGATTCTGGTGAATCCAGCGAGCATCAGGGCCCATCCAAAGAAAGCATGGACCTTGGTGGAAACCGGCAGATGCTGCGCATGCTCACTCATGGCGTATCCAGTGAAAATAAGCACAATGGAGGGAATGTGGTTTCGCATGGGAGGAGATCCGGCAACCCATCGCTTTCGAGACAGCAGAATACCGACCAGACCGGCACACCACCAAATGATACCCATGGAGGTATGCTGGTAGTCTCCATGGGACCAGGGCTGACCCCATCGGTGCTCAGTGAAGGTGTTGACGATACCCCAAAGAGTGATGATGGTGGAATCGTAGAACTCTTGGGACACGTTTCGTCGCTGCAGCCAGGCCTCTCCGAGCAGCAGCATGATGGCCAGAATGCATCCGTAGGCAATGAAGGAAGAGCCCATGATGCCATGAGCCAGACACTGGCCCAGATGGTCTCTGTGGCACCAGCCGAACATGGTGATGAAGATGAAGCCAAACTGGACCCAAGAGGCGATAGGCAGGAAGCAGGCCAGAACAAGCAGACACTTGGACAGAATGTTTCGCACCCGGTAGAAAAAAGGGTATCGTCTGAGCACGCTGTTTTCGTCGAGCTCGCCGTCACGTGTTCGCAGAGGGATCTGCAGGAACACGGCAAAGAAGACCTGAATACCGGCCAGCACCATGAGGACCCAGCCCCAGATGAGCGCGATATTGTTGGGCGAGTACCGTCTGCCGCCATGAGTCAGGCCAAAGACCATGCCCACGACCGCCGTTGCTGCCGCAACGATCTGCATGGGAATGAAGTATCTGTGTCGAGCCAGACCCATCATCAGGCCAATGGGGAACAGAATGCCAAACGCCAGCATGGTGACTAGCACGTAGGTCCACATGCCAGCTCCGATGCTCTCGTTGGAGGTGTACTGGCCCTCGGGAATGTCGTGGTTGCCCTCCTCGAACTCCGGCAGAGTAGATCCATGGTGGTGGTGACCTTCTTCGTCTCGTACAAAGTGGTGCATTGTGTGAGGTGGTGACAAGAGTCGCGTTTCGATGGGAGCCCTATACCTCCGCCTAAACTTTGACTTTGGGAGACATTTGCTGTGAAAGGGGCGTGCACGAGGAGGGGCTATTTCTATAGCTGCCGAGGCCGTCGTCTAGTGCCCAGCAGTGGACGTTTTACCGCGGCCATGTGCTATACATTATATATTTGCTCACGCCAAGGTCATTTCGGTTTCGCTTACTGTAGGTACAAGCAAGAGGTACAGTACACGTCACGTCACTCATCACCCCATTAAACTTAACGTGCCGGTGGAGCCATCTTCAGAGTATAACGGAGCAATAGCTAACATCTGGACTGTGCTGTGGCTCACCATGCTCTCTGATCCAATCACGGCGCGAGATATTCCCCTCCTTCAATTTTTTCTCCACAGCATGCAAATACATGTGCACATGCACCGTGACGCGTCGTGATTGCGCGAATAACTTGTAGTAAAAGCAGGACCTCCGCCAAGTATTTCAGACGAGCTTTCACGACATGAAACAGCCAAACCCTGTTTCCTCGACGGTGGCTATGCCTGGCATGTTCAGTCAGGAATGGTAGGTGCTGCTTACTAATTGGAGCTGATCCGCCTGGAAAAACGGTGGTTTAAGGCAGTGTGAGGGTTGTAGGCTTGCTTGATACTGTTATCAGCGAAGATCAAAGGGCCTTTCTTGTTGGACTCTGGCTTTAAATTGAGCATGGGGATGTGGACGGAAATGGATACTGTAGAGCTGATGAAGATGTATAAATAATATACGAAATGCAGTCAAAATTCAAATATCATAACCCATACATGAGTAAATGAGGTTAGAGCTTGGGCAATAGTGAATAGCAATGAAAAGGAGGAAGGAAAGGTAAGCCATTTAGTTCAATGTTGGTATAACAGAAACGCCCACACCAAGGCCTTTCGAACGATACCATATAACATCTAATGACCTATACAAAACCTCCCACCATGGGCATCACCGCCTCACCACGAAGGTTCAGATCTCCAGCCTCACACATCTGTATCGTGAACCTCACAGCTGCAATTATTTGGTGATTAGAAAGACCAAAATAGAAATGGAGAGATATAATGGCAATGGTAGTTCATTTAGCCTCCCAACCACAAAATATAAGTGCTAGTTTTGTCCAGACCCTCTCAGAAGGATTCTCCAAAGTTCCACAGACCAACCCTATTCTCAGCTGAAATTTCAGTCTCCAAGACGACAACTTCATTTGACCAAAACCAATATAACCAAAACCACATTGTATATGGCATTTGACCAGCTCCACTACACTTTCTACTCTATGTTGCCGCACCCCCCACTGAAGTTAGTGCATCCCGTGAATCATGCACTCTTGATTTATCCTCCCAACCTTCCATACCTACATCACCAGAGTGGACATCCGTCTCCGTCAAACCACGCCGTCAATGACGATCGACTTCGACAGTATCATTGCGCCCAAACTCGGCGCGCGCGAGTCCATCTCATGGAACAGAAATGGCATTATCGCCAACATAACCGACAGGGGAGTGGAAACCAGTTTATTGGTCTGCACCGATGGTCAGGACTGGGTACTGAGCAAGCCGACACTGTTTGCACCCAAGAGCATCCTGCAACCACCAACAACCTCGTTTGTTACTCCCCACAGAGCCTTTTGCCACGTTGAATGGTCTCCTTCGGGATCCGATCTGGCCATCATCGACACTTTGGGCTCTCTCTACATCTACAGTCAGTACACCACAGTGTCCCCAATCACATGCCTCAGAAAGCCGCCTTCGGAGGAAGTGACGACCCCCATCGACCTCAACGCCATTGTGGGCTTCACCTGGGTAGCACCCGAAAAACCCGTCATTTTGACCAACCCGGGACTCAAGGCCGGAGGCAATGAAAAATCAAAACAAAAACTGTCGGACGTGAAGGACTTCCCTAAGGGCCAAACGTCGCAGCTGCTGGGATACTCGGGCATCAGCGTTACTTACGGTGTGAGCCAGGGTCTGCATTTGGGTCCTAGAATTCCCCAAGGGTTCAGTGCGTGTATTGGAGTGACCCGATCACAGGTACTCAAGCTGTGGACACAGAGTGGAGGTGCTCCCCATCCCTACAATATCGTCAAGCTGTCCCTGAACCAGCTGCATTCCGACGACATCATTTCACATGCCAGTTTTGCAGGTACCAAGGACCACAAGATGCTGCTGGCCTGTTACTCACCTGCAGGAGCCATCTACGTGTACAGAATCGAGGTGGAGTGGTCCAAGGATGAGGAACCAAAGTTGAGAGCTACGAGATTGCTCAAGGAGACTCTTATGCCCCAGTCAGGTGCTCCTGCTCGACTCACAGACCTCAAGCTGTTCAGTATCAGATCTAACCAAGTGTCGTCGGAAACAGAAGCTGAAATGGTGTGTGTTTTTACAGACACAAAGGGAGCTACTACAAACAGATACGAGCTGCAATCACACACTCCAGACCTCAATTCGACCTTCTATTCACTCGGTACTAATGACTCTTCTGCCAGTTCTACGACTACTCACAAAACACACATTATGTCACTGGTAGAGACCACCACGTCCAACAAGATTGTCAACATTGGCTCGCAGGTGTATGATTCCATTTACTATGCTGCACATGAAGACGGTACCCTCAATTTCAGATACAGAGGTAACGTGTCGTCTTCAACAAAAGGAACTCCTTTCAACATGTTCAGTGACGCTGGATATGCTTTCAATGCCTTCCCCAAGGGCACTAAATGTCCCGAGTACATTTGTGTCTCTCCTACATGTGCTTCATATGTCTACAACACTGATGATGGACTCAAACTCCGGATTATCGACAACAAAATCCCCGATGCGGAGCTTACAGTGGCCCAGATGGTCGACTCCGCCTTTGTCTTGTCTCTACGACATTCTGTTTCGTGTATTTCTGCCGTTTGCAACGACGATGTTATGATGGTGATGCGACGGGAGATTCAACGTGTATCTAAACTGGCACCTGCCCTGGAGACACAGTTCCCTCTGCTACTACTTGCCGAGTCACACAAAGCCATCAACTTCTCGCTGGATCTCAAGAAGGACCATCAGATGGATAAGATCATGATCAACCCTTCTCTTCAGCGCCTGTTGACAATGCAGACAGTTATCGGTACACGTCACGGCTGGACTCGAAACGTAACCTCACGTTTGTCCTGGTGTTTCCTGAACCTGCGGCTAGTCTCCTTCTCTCTCACTTTCACTCTACGAGCTATTGGACAGCAGAAACCCGGCCAGACCCCCAATCATGCCATGAGAATCCACTATCTCATGTCTTTGTCTGGTTTGAAGCGGTGGTGCTTGGATTTTGCAGCCTATCTATGTAAGGAGCTCCTTGCTGCATCCAATGAAGGACCCAGTTACTTCCAGAAACACCATATTGCTCTACCCATGGTCATGGCTCGGTCGTCCAGAATGCTGCTCATGTACTCGTGGCGAGGAATCCGGTCTCTGGACACGATTCTGATGCAGAAGCCAGGTACTGAGACTCCCGAAGCAGCTCTGGCTTCCCAGCGACAACGGGAACTGTCGCATTTCACACCCATCTCAATGACCTTCCTTGAGCAGCTGTTTAATGTGATCGATTCGCATACCAAACAGGTGGCCGAGAACGTGGAGGATCGTCTGGGACTCGAACAGCAGCTGTTGTTTCAGGGTATGATTCCTCAACAGTTTCTGCCTCTGGCCAAACGGTGTGTAGACGAGTTTGACAAGTTCCGAAAGACAAACGACCTGTCACCCTTGTACTTCTACAACGTGTCGTGGCTGGGTCTGGATGAGCACTATGACGGACGCCCCGCACCACAAGCGGCTATGGCTCCTTACAGAAACGTGACGTCCACTGGTTTACAGGTGGACTGTCTTCGAAAGTTCGTCATTGAGCGACAGGAGGGCAATATCATGCGGGTATGCCAGCGGTGCGCTGGAACGTCCGTGTTCATCGATTCGTCAGATGGAAAGCAGTTTTCAGGCACACATTGGACGTTTGCTTTCCAGCGAAACTGTTGGTGTGGAGGAATGTGGATTCCAGAGGGATTGAGCGCTTGAGCGTTTTGTATTTAATTAACAGTTGCATAATCACACAGCTTATATATCTCACAGTGTATCTCGTTATTCGCGGATACATTGTTTTGCCATAATACTCTTAGCTCAGTATGAATACAGTCGACCCAATGTGGTAAGGACATTTTATTATTACAAAGTTTAAATGGAATGTGTGTTTATTCTCGTGAGACACTTGATGGGGTACGAGTATGCGGGGAAGAGAGTTGATCGGCGTGGAAGCGTGATATACGCCTGTAGGGGCTCCAAGCCGCAGCAATCAGCCGCTTACGTAACCACAATCTCCACAGGCCATGCACTGTAGCCCGTACCTACTTTACAGCATGTTCCGCATTCAGATTGCACTGCATCTGCGAGACAAGATTTGACCGGGGGTAAATAGACTTTTTCGAGCCATGGTGGGGGTGACGAGTGAAATAGTGGGTATGGGGGAGGCTGATAGACGAGCAGGTACAAGGATCTGAGGCGGCGCACGTTGCCACAATGGAATAGCACCATGCCAAAGCACTACTGGCACTGCCACAAGTAGCACTAGCACCACCGCGATCTCTGTTATCCTGGTCTAAACCTTCCCCGCCTAAGCGAAAAACTTGTACATGGAGAGTGTAAAAATGCATTATTAGGTGAGGGAACGTTAGAAGGGTCCTTTAGAAAATCAAAGCCAGCAGCGCGCCGGCGGCCACGGCAGTCGACACGGTAGCCCGTCCAGGGGCCGCATTGGCGTCGACATATCTTGTCGCAGATACGATGGCAGAGGCCACAACTGTATCGTACGCGAGCACCCATGCTCCGCCTCGGTAGCATTGTACCGGAGGTACGTTGAGGTAAAAGACCGGCTTTGTGGTGTAGAAGTCGAAGCTCGGAAGTGCGGGAGTCACTACTGCCGTGGTTCCGTTGAATATTTGCGTAGCGTTGTCATTGCCGCACAGCGCCGCCGAAGTCCACACCTGGCCCTTGGAACAGATGGCAAAGTGGTTTTCGTTGTTTTCCAGGTACTCGGGGATGTAGTATGTGTGGTCCGATTGGCACGGGAAGACGTTGTATGCTGAGGGCGTGGGCCACACGAGATAAACGTCTGTAGTAGGGGCCGGAGACTGCTCCAGTGTGAGGATGGGGGTGGGAGGGAGAGAGAAGGTGGTGGACCAGCTGGGAGGCGCCCAGCCTGTGGTGGTGATGGTGGTGACGGTCTTGGCCATGCTGACAGCTGTGTTCCGGGGCCTGTGTGAGCAACTGGATACCTTCTTGTACTGTGAGAGAGAACTGAGGGGGTTAGAGTCTGCACGTGATGCAAACAATACCCACTAACTTTGGTGCACAAGCGAAAAATAGTCTCTTCACTGAGCAACCTAAACGAGACGAAAAGCAAAGTCAAATGCTGGGTCTGGAAGGATCTGATCGGCGCAGCGGGTTTACGATGAGCAAAAATAAATAAATATAGCACCCACGGTAGCCTTACCATCCCCATTGGAGGCTTCTGTGTTACCTATTCCCTAACAACTCCTCCACCACTCCAACTCACCCCCCCTGGGACACCCCTGACACTACGACCATGTCTCATACTTGTCTTGTCCAGCCTGGGCTACTCCACATTGGGTTTTAGCGCATTGGCCATGCAAGAGGCTTCGCCCTTGTACAATCCGTGGAGTAATGGCTGACGATGGTGTTGAGGAGCTGCAAAAGGGCCCATGTTGCCCGGACAACGAGCTCGCCACTACAATCGTCCACACCTCAGCCGTACACACTAGTATCCCACTAAGGGTGTGGTGCCTGGCTATGGCACTACCATATTGCCGCTCACAACTATAACTGCACCAGTGACGTTTTACCCCGCCAAGTTAGTGGGGCGAACGGGAAAAAATAAAATGGTAAATTTCAGAGCGCTTTTGAGGCCAGTCCTGACAAGCTGGAGACGCCAAAGTCGTACCAATGAGACACCTGGATGCGCTCTGCACAATGGGATACCCCGTTTTGCGCTAGCGTCCCCACAGCTTCCAGGACGTTGGTGGTTAGCGCCCACGAAACAATTTCGATGACGTAAACTCAAACCGTACAGTTACTTAATTAGTGGGGTCTGGTCCAATGCGTTCGATGCAGATCATTGAGAGAAATTGGAAAAGCGGAGATATCAATTACTTTTCCGTTTTGGTGGGGTGCGTGAATGTGATCCAGCGTGTTGGAGTTTTCGAGATAGCTCAGCTCTATACGTACGGCTGTAGAGTGCCGTATTAGTGGGGACTCCACTATAGTATAACTAATCAGTTAATACTCAACTACTAGTAGAACATGCTGAGAAGCAACCTGAGCCGCAAACCACTATGAAACAGCAAGATACGCACGCACATGATGCTACTATATCAGTGAATATCACTTTCGTAGGATTTACAGTGCTCTGAGAGACTACCCCACATTTGATTTTGTCTATTCTGATACGGCAGAGGTTATGCGGGATGACGACGTTAAGTAAGACGAGACATTGTACAGTCAGCAGCCAGAAATCAAGGTCATAAGTGTAGTGGAAATACATGAAAGTAGGCAAGGAACAGCCCATCTCTTCAATATCGTTGTTTAAATATACACATGACGGAGCAGGGTAACGCCAAGAGGTGTCTGTCATGATATCAGCACACGTGCTTTGACACTACCGGTAGAATATTATTAGTACAGTAGACGAGAATCTTGAGAGCACCTGTGGCTCTTATATAGCTGGATCAGCCACACGTAGTCTGGACACGGCTATCGACGCCACAGTTAGCAATGTCCAGTGGGAAAGATGCCTTTCTAATAAGGCTTTCATCTTTAAGACCGGCTGTTAGCCGATAATGCAACCTTCTCCACACTGTATTTGTCAGCCTCGGCCGAACGTACGTCGAACCAAGACAAGTGACGGGAATATATATAAAGACGTCGGAATAATCGGAAAAGCGGGCCATGACAGCTTCGGAAAAACTCACTCGATCGTCGGACAGCTCGGATCAAGAAACACAGGCGCCACAAAGACACATTTTCCACCATGAGGTGCGGCCAGGCCATTATGCCGTTTTTCGCAAGTCGCTATTCATGATGCTCTTTTTGAGTGTTGGCGTGCTGGCCGTTTTTTCCGTCTTTTGGGGCGCCATGTTCCGTAGATCTGAACGAGCTCATAACTTGCGTGTGGGCGTCATCAATTGGGATGACGGTGTAGTTGGAGATGTGTTTATGGAACAGGTGAGAGCTAGGCCAATCGAGAAGACTCTGGTGGGACTCGACTATATACCACCAGACATGTTTACAACAAAGGAGCAGATCGAGACGCTGATAGTGCAGTTCAACTACTGGGGTGTGCTGGTAGTTGAACATAATGCGACAGAAGAGACGGTGGAGGTGCTCAATGGACAACTAAAAGAGGCTTACCAAATATCATACTACTATGCATCAGCACGACAAGAGACAATTCATTGGACCTACGTGCTTCCTCAGATCATGGCCTTTCAAGCCCAGTTTCTGGAACAAAAGGTCCCTCTTATTCAACAGGACTTGATGACCAACTTTTCCGACGCCCAAATCGCCAATATCATTCGAAGCGGAATAACGACTTTGAAGTTTGCCAACCATGACGTACGACCGTTTACAGGAGGAGTGGCTTCGGCTATTGATAACGTGGGCCTCATCTACCTCATCATTGTCTCATTTCAACAAACCATGATGTGGAACCTGATCCACGCTATAATGATACCCTACAAGGTGGTGTTTTGGCAGAGATTTCTGTACAGATGCGCTGTAAACTGTGCCAGCATGTTTATAGTCTCATTGTGTTTCTCTCTGGTCTCTTTGGCATTCCAACAAGACTTTGAAGTAGCGTATGGAAAGGCAGGCTTTGTAGTCTACTGGTTGGTCAACTACTTGGCTATGCTGGCACTAGGAGGAGCTACTGACAACATTCAAATCCTCTTTGTCAAATACTTTCCTCCAATTTTACCAGTCTGGCTTCTTTTCTGGGTCATTGTCAATACTGCCACTGCAATGTCTCCTTTGGAAGTGTCCCCTGGAGTGTACGTTTACGGAAGAGCCATGCCACTGTATAACGCTTTGGAAGCTATCAGGACCATTTTATTCAATGTCAAATCCACCATTGGTTTGAACGTCGGAGTGCTGCTAATTTGGATAGTCGTCAATTGGTCTATTTCATTTGTTGGACTGTGGAATAACGATAGGATAGCCAGGAAGAAGCTTGCCCAAACAGCTGAAGCCACAACAGTTTCAAGCCCAAAGAAGTCATAAGGAGAGTGAACAGAACGAAGATTAGCATATATATTTAATAAACCACATTACTACAATGTCATAATTACGTTAATGAATAAATTACTATATCTGTACATCGTCACCTCCCAGACTGCTGCTGCAGAAACGAGACATGGGCCAGTTTGGATGCAAAGGACCCATCATGGGCCTGCCAAGAAGGCAACTCGTCCACCTCTACAGCTTCTCCACCTAGAGACTTGGCGGCAAACTCGTCAATGCCTACACCATCAAACGCCACTCCACCCATTCTCAATTTACCAAGAGCGTCTGTTTCTCGATGACACTCGTTGGTGATGATCTCATGAGCACCTCGAGTCACAGATAATTGTAGCTCGTTTTCGGTGAAAATGCCAAGTAGACAGCTCTTGAGACCGGGAATCTCAAGGTTAGGAGGAATCCTCTCAATCAGCTTGTAAGTCGGGGTTTGAGCCATGGCAATGTTCTCCAAAAGAGCCTTCAGGAACAAAGGCTTGTCAATGGAGTAATCAACAAGGAAGTTCCACAGTTCCGAATCCTTCTGCTTGAGAGAAAAGGAAATAGCCTGGTACGGGTCCTGAAGCTCGTCAATAATGAGTCGAAGAGCTTCCATGTTACGACCCACCTTACCGAGCAAGTACACCAGATCAGGTGTCAAACTCTTATCTGCTCTACACAAGTCCACAGCAGAACCAATATCGTAGTTGTTGTTGGACTTGAGGAAAGCCGAAAGAGCCACATGATCGTACTTGGCATACAGAGACATGAGCTGGTTTCCGTAGTCACGAGCAGCAAAAGAATCTGCCTGGTTCAGAGCATGCAGGTAGACATAAGCCAGAGGAGAAGACTCAGGAAGAGCAGAGAGAACGGTCTTGGGAGGGAGTTCATGGTACCCCTCAACCAGCATCTCAGTGGTTCGTTTGAGAGTGCTTTGGATCTCCTCAGCTGATGCCTTTTCAAGAGATGCAAGAGTAGACTTTGTATCTTTACCAGCACCAATAGTCAACAAGCTGGGGATATCTTTGGGTGAAATATCACTCAGAAGATGATGAGCTTCAATGAGATCCAAACACCGTTCATCTCGAAGTTCCAGCAACAAAGCCAAGGCAGGTTTGTACTTTCCATCGGCAATGTTGAGTTCAGCAAGAGCCAGTTTAAGAGCACTGATTTTGACGTCATCTTCAGAAGAATCAATCTCCTCCACCAATGACTGCTCAATACCCTCACTGAACAAACCCTGCCACTTTTTCAAGTAGAAACCAAACTTTTCCGCGTCATCCTTGAGATAATGACGCAGATACTCGTCGTAAACAGACGATTCAAGCTGATCAGGCAGGTAATTCGCCAGCTGCTCATAATTCTTGGATTTGCAGAAGATGAAAGCCCAGTTGGCCCAATCCTCCGTCCAAATGCTGTGCTTGTACGTATCCTGAGGGTCAATGGTAGCCAAAAACGCCCCCAATACAAGCGAAAGAGCAGCTCCAGCTTCCCTCCAAAGCTCATCTCTCACGTGACTCTCCACCCACTCAATACCGAGATTCTTTCGCTCCACAGTACCGTAAATGGACTCACAGGTGACCCATGCAGACTCGTACTTTTCATGTTCAACAAGCCATTGAACATGATCAGTCAGGTCTCGCTCGCGTGCAACCACACCATCGCGTGCACTGATAATGTAGTACTGCGCCTTGGCATCCTTCTCAACAGGTGCATGGGTCTGCAGCTGATAGTCATTAGGACCCAGAGACTCAAAGCCGTTAAGAGGAAGCTCATCAGAAGACACTTCCTCACCTGAAGCAGCATCAATAAGCCGCAGTTCAGGTCGCTGAGCCCGTTTCTCGCCTTTTGTGTAACACAGAAGCATGAGCATATCCGATCCAAACGTTGAAATGCCACACAACAGCGAATCGACCCGGAATTTGGTCACCACGGCAACTGTAGTTTCAGGCTGAGGAGACTTTGTAGACGAAGCTGAATTTGACAAAATTCGTCGTGAGAAAATCGACATTCCATCGTTGACAGGCTCCTTCTTTGTTCGTTTGGTCCGTTCCTTCTTCTCCTGAGTCACCTCCAGAATCCAAATGTGATCAGCCCAAGCCAAGTAAATACGATCTTGACCATCGCTGAGATGCATGCGAGGATGGTACAGATCTGCCCGCGAGATGTTATCTGGCTTAGGCACCTGCAGAACCTGTTGTTTAGTCACGTGGTTCCATATCGTGATTCCATCGTCGTTGATCCACAGAACAACGTCTCCAATCCACTTTAGCATCACAATAGTTGAGTCACTAGTGCTGATGTTGGTGTCGCTACGAGCCTGTAGCCATCCCTTCTCGGATAGAACGACGTTACCTGCCGTTCCTCCAGATACAAACGTTTTAGAAGAGGCATAGTTTGGATCCAGAGCAACAGCATGAACGGGACGTTTGAAGTCAGAAGCAGCAATATCCTGAGGGTCTGCAATGCTGCCGATAACAACTCGTCCATCCAGAGAAGCAGAAGCAAAGTAAGTACCGTCTGTACTGAGAGACATGATACTTGCTGAATGAGCCTTGAAGCTTCGAATGAGCTCAATGTTGGGTCTAAACAGATGAATGAGCCCGGAGTGCGTGGCAATGATCACAATGTTGTCATTGACCAACGTAGCAGACACTGGGTCGCGTGTGAAGATGGTTTTGGGAAGACCTGCCAATCGGGAGTATTTCAGTCGAGGTTCGGTTTCTTCAGTGTCAGAATCCGAATCTGAATCCGACTCGTCAGAATCATCTTCATCAGACTCCTCATCAGAAGTAGCCTTTGTGTTCCCTTCCTCCTCTTCTCCATCCTTCTGATCTGGTTCCTCTGTTTTATCGTTATTGTCGTTGTCGTTTGTACTTTCATCCTTGTAAATGCGGCCTGTGTTTGTATCAGCCTCATTGACCACCTCAGCCTCTTGTATATCCACATCACCACTGTCGTGAGTGTCGTGTTCTTCAGTAGTCGTATTGGTCGTATCTCGTGCAGTGTCATAATCGGTGCCACGTGACTCGAGAATCACCTCCTCACCCGCCGGCGGATTCTCCACATGGCCACCTTCATGTTGAGCTTCAGCTCCCTCCATAGCATTGTCGTCTGGCATTTTGACTGGAAAGGATGTCTGCATGATTATGTAGGGTGTGGTATGTGCGGGTTACCCGGGGGTGGCTGTAGGAGTAGTCAGGGGCAGGAGGGTGAAACAGTGGAAAGTGGACATTTTTGGATTTTAAAAACAGCCCCAGTATCCTAGAGACCAGCTGATTCCATTGGTACTGGTTTGGTTTAGCTTGCTCGTACCTGGTTCCGTCCAGATACACGCTTTTCCTCACGCTCTATGACGTCCTCGCACATGGTGTGTGTATCTTTGTACGTTTGTAGCCAGCCGACACTTGGCAGAACAATGACAGCCCGGGAAGGTCTTTGTGTGGCATTATTACTTTTTCCAGTGGCGTTTTTGTGCATATCTCACGGTATTGGTGTGTGTATGTAGAAGTGCTAGATCAAATTGATAACCCGTTAGTTGGGGTGTCAAGTATTTACTTAATGCTATAGTTGAATGAATTGACATTGATACAGGATAGATATTCTGGGGTAAGATACTGTATTTATGGAGAACGGACACTGTACCGAACAGCTGTCTCACGTCATGTGTACGTAATTATACAGACACGTAACCTGTAACAGTTCTTTTTCTGCAGTTGTCAAGCAGTGAAACTGTCAATCAAGGAACATGAAGTGCTGTGTAAGAAAGATACTGTATAGCCAGATACACAGAATATGGTCTGAGAAGTTTTTATATGTGGTTATATCCCCTTCTGAGTGTTCCATTGATGTTTACTTCTTCATCCCCTCCATATATTATCCAGTGTGTCTCATTGATATGTGCTTGACGTTTAGCTCTCATAAAGAGGCACTCTTATTTTGAACTTCTCGTGATAACGTCTAATCTTTAACCCAAGCACTCCTAACGTCTATACTTCTTGTAGAACTGCCCAAAATAATTTTAGTCGATTCCACTTCATGTCACCTCTTCAGCTTAGTCATCAAACCCATTTATACATCCTGCATGCAATACAAGTTCGTCTCATCAACATGCCAAAGGCCACCCGAGGTGAGTATCTGAACGACAAGAGCAACCGCAACCACAGCTAACAAAGGCGTTCTGATCGAATGCGATCCTTCCATCAAGGCGCTCATTGTCAACATTGACTCGTCGCAACACAACATCATTCTGGACGAGCTGGATGACACCCATTTGATGATCCATCCTTCCATGGTCGAGGTGGTCAAGCAGAAGCTCAACAAGATGCTGGCGGAGAACACATATAACCCCAACGAGGAGGCTGCCAAGCAGGGTGCAGGTAAGTAGGTGTGATCCTGCCCCTGATTTATTTATTCAATAAACAAAATTTTGATCTCAAGTGCAGAGCTATGGCAAAAGTCCCCACTCTTTGCTTCATCATTAGCCTCACAGAACACAGTCTATTTGTTTGGCTCATTCATCAAATCATGCATTAGTCGTATATATTTACATACCTTTTCTACTGTACCCGCCTACTGCTCATTAATATACAACTTCTGGATCACGTCTCCAACCCAACTGACGAATCCATCCACCTCCATAAGTGCCTCCAGCTGCTCGGGCTTGCCTCGCGTCACCATCTTTCGGTGGTACTCATCGTAGTTACGCACCAACAGGTCCTGAATCGCCTCAATCAGCACATCTGCAGCCTGAGCTTCGTCCACATACGATTTGATTTTCGCGTAAGATCGTGGAATCTCCGAGGCTGTGTCCTCACGCAGCTGACGTGTGTCCTGTACAATGTTTTCAGGTTTGGGGTCAGTCATGATGCTCTTGGCGATATGACGCACCTCCGACTCTGTCATGGTGGAAATGGCGTTTCGCAGGTTGGCTGAAAGCTCTACTCGTGCGTCCATCATGGAGTTGATGACTCTAGGAAGAGAGGCTCGTGCCAAACCAGCAATACCGTCTTTATTAGTAGTAACACGTCTTTCACGAGCAATCTGGCCTAGAATACCCAGGGCACCCGAGAAATCCAGCTGCTTCTCTTCAGGCACAAACTGGATATCAAACTCAGCCACCTGTGAATTGAGCATGAGCAGATGTTTAATGAACCACAGCTCCGCGTCAGACGGGCCCAGGCGTTTCTGAGCAACCACACGCGCCGAGTTCAACGACAAAATACAGTCGTGCAGAACATTGTGAGCCATGGTATCAAACACATGCGAGTTGACCAGCTGGTAGATTTGCGACAAGAGAATCACAGTTCGACGCAAAGGAGGGTACCAGCCCTGAAGAAGGTCGTTGGAAATGTCAGCGTTGGACTCGTCGCCCACAGAAACCTCCTCTTCCTTGTCATTGGTTCTTCGGCTTCCAATCAGGAAGTCTCCATCTCCAGGAACATAGTTGACAATCTCCTGATCAATGATGTTTTGAGCCCGGAACACCAGCCTGGATTGCACGTCCTGTAGAGCATTCTCCACCAGAGTACCATACCCGTCCTCCACACTCTCGTCGTCTTGTAAAATAACGGCAATTTCACACAGGACAGAAACAGACCGATCTCGAAGAACTCGAGTTCGAAGCTGGTCGTAGAGACCTTCAAACAGACCGTCCATCCATACTGCGAGCTGGGTAGTGCCTTCGTCAGGGAAAAAGTGGTCGAAAAGCCGCTTTTCGTCGCTGAAAATCTGTCTGTATAACGACAGAGCCTTTCGACAAAACTTGACACTATCTGTACCACTAGAGGCGTTGGTATCAAACACAGACTTGTCAATGTGAGGTCTCAGAATAGGCTGACGAGCCGCAAAGTACTTTTGGTACAGCTCCTGCATCATAGGTTCAACCTGAGGATACTTTGCTCTCTTAGACACCTCAGACACCATTTCTCCGAGATTAGTGGCCTGTTCGAATTTGCTGTACATGAGCGCATGACTGGCTGCTGACGAAGACACTGTGGCCATTTTTTCCTGTGCCTCTGCTCCAATCTCTGTAACTTTGTTGCCGAAATACACAACCACCAGCCGTAAACATCGTACCAACAGCGCCATAAAACGCTGTTCGTAGTCCTCGGCACCCTTGAAGTTTGCATGCTCGGGAATGTATGTCAGAGACTCGTCAATCTGCTGTAAAATCGACCTAAACGCCGGAGTCTTGATGAAGTTGTGACTACCTCCAGCCACCTGTCTCTGGACCGATTCAATGCGCGTAAACATGTCGAGGTTCTGTTGCAGGTTGCCAATGAGCGTCTCCAGATGCGTCTGCTCGTCCATGAGCGCATTGCACTCGCGCTGGAACTTTTCCGTGTCGTTCTCCACCTTGAGAAACGAGACGGACAGGGTGTCCAGCAGCCCAATGATGTCGTTAGTCTGGTCCAGCAGCTTGGAGCACGTCAGAGAGTACGACGTGGCCTGCATGTACATGTTGGTGGCCTTTTGGAGCTGTGTGCTGGACTCTGTCGTTGTGCTGACGGCTGTTGGCGGAGAAAACATCTCGTCCACCTCTTTTCGGGAAAACGGCCATTCTGTGCGCAGTTTTTCGATAGCCGGTCTTTCAGCAGCGTTGGCAGACACGCTCTGGGTCCGTCGACGCAAAGGAGGAACCTCCAGAACGTCTTCCTGACTGACCTTGACCTTCTCGACCGCCACGGACTGAATGATGCTTTTGGCACGTGATCTTTTCGGACTGGCCGGTTTCGGCGCCGGCTTGGCCGCGTCCATGTATGCCCACTCGTCGTACATCGCTTGGTCTGGTTTCCACGTCTATCCTCCGGGGTGGTGAGATGCTGTACCACGTATGTCGAATGGAGACTTTAGAGTTTGGCGAGGTGAAGATGTGGTGTAGGGGGATTGAAAAAGTGGAGAAGTTAAGGGAGGATTTTGGGGGTTCCAAGGGTGAATTGGGGTTTTAGGGGGTGGTTAGAAGAGGCGGCGTGAATTTGAAGTGTTTTGGAAGAATATAAGGTGGCATTGATAGGAGCTCTAAGATGAGTATTTTAGTTGAGTTCTGTCAACCACACCTTAAAGTTAGTACAAGTACGGAACGAAATCTAGAAATGGGCGTATATTGGTTTGAAACATTTGGGGAAGCCTCAATGGACGCTTTAAACGTCGTAAATAATATTATTTCACTTAAATAATCCTCTTTGTGTAACATCAGCACCACCATGTTTACCTCAAGAGTCATGATCCAACCTAACCTTCAGTCAGTAATTATGAATCAGACAAAGATCTAGAACATACCAATCAGCTAGTGCCACAAACGAGATATTTGAAATCTGAAAAGCGGATATTTCTCATACACACCAATTAACCACTCTATTAAAATTATAGCCCCCCAAACCACCTCCTTTACCCTCCACCACTCTCCATCAAACTTCACGGAACCTCGTCTCGTTATCCGGATAAAGTTTTGCCAATATGGAGGAGGTGCAGAAACTAACATCTTCCGAAACCACTACACAGTCTCGCCACAATGTCTATCGAGGAATGGAAGAAAACCAAGCTGGTGGGCGTCATTGGAATGGGCGACATGGGCCGTCTGTTTGCCAATCACTGGAACGACCAGGGCTGGAACGTGCTGGCCTGTGATCAGGAGTCCAACTACGAAAAGCTCAAGGAGGAGTTTGCCGATTCCAAGATTGAAATCGTTCAGAACGGTCACTACGTGTCTCGAAAATGCGACTACATTCTGTACTGCGTTGAAGCCGAGAACATCGGCAAGATTGTCAGCATTTACGGCCCTTCTACCAAGGTGGGTGCCATTGTAGGAGGCCAGACTTCCTGTAAGGCTCCCGAAATGGCTGCTTTTGAGGCCCATTTGCCTGCTGATGTGGACATCATATCGTGCCACTCGCTACATGGCCCCAAGGTCAACCCTGAAGGTATGCCTCTGGTGATTATTCGACATAGAAACACCGAGGAGTGGAAGTTTGAGTTTGTCCAGTCGTTGCTGGAGTCGCTCAAGTCAAAGATCGTCTACCTGTCGGCTGAGCAACACGACAAGATCACTGCTGACACCCAGGCCGTCACTCATGCTGCGTTTCTGACCATGGGTAAGGCTTGGCAGGCTAACGGACAGTACCCTTGGCAAATCAGTCGGTGGATTGGAGGTCTGGAAAACGCCAAAATGAACATCTCTCTGCGAATCTACTCCAACAAATGGCACGTGTACGCTGGTCTGGCAATCTCCAATCCTGCTGCTAAAGTGCAGATCCAGCAGTACTCATCCAGTGCTAGTGAACTGTACAAACTCATGATCACAGGCAAGGAACAGGAGCTGCTAGACCGACTGACGGCCGCACGAGACTTTGTCTTTGGAGGACTCAAGAAGGAACACTCGTTGCTGCTGTCAGACGAGATTCTCGAAAAGTTTTCTCTCGGAACCAAACCCGTTGGAGAAACGCAAAAGCCCAACTCGCATCTGTCACTCCTGTCCATTGTCGACTCGTGGCACAAACTCAAGATCAACCCTTATGATCACGTCATCTGCTCCACTCCCCTGTTCCGAATCTGGCTGGGTGTTACTGAATACGTCTTTTGCACGCCGGGACTGCTCGAACAGTGCATCAAACACTCCATTACTAACCAGGACTTCCGACCCGACGATCTGGAGTTTGTGGTGGCTGCTCGAACGTGGTCCAAGGTCGTTTCCTACGGCTCCTACAAGCTGTACGAGCAGGAGTTTAACGATACTCAAAAATACTTTGCTCACATGTTCCCCGAAGCCACTCGAATTGGTAACGAGATGATCAACACCATTCTGTCCACTACTTAGTGTTACGTAATATAGCTATAGTTTCGGTAATAGAGTAATTGGTAGTTAATTATATGGTGTCATCGTCATCATCACCCGTCTTGACCATCTCGTAGGTCGGTAAGTCTGTACTCTCTCTAAACCAATAGTAATGCTGGAGAAGTAAAAGACCATCGAATAAAATGGTGATTGCTCCGAGAAGAAACTTGGCCACATTCTTGTAAATGCCTTCCATGTCGTTACTGATGATTCCATCCAGAAACAGCTGACCCAAAGACAAAAATGCTCCTGATCCATGCATCATGATAGCGGCTATAGAAAGGCCCTTGGTGGACTTTCTTTTGTAGTTCCAGGCGAGTTGCGGAAAATGCTTGCAGGTGCTCATTACCACTTTAATGGATCCCGTGATATATGTGAATTCCACCCACCGGATTCCAAATTGCGGAAATTGCCATGCAAAAACAGCAGAAACAATGCAGATGAATACGGTACTCAGGAGAAGAGTAGAGCACCAAATCGACAGTTTCTGGTTCGGGCTCCGTTTGTATCCCCAGAAATACACTTGACTGAGGGTCAAAAATGTCAAAAAACAGCCATGAATACCGAAACAGATGTCGTTGAACTGCACCAAAGGGTAATGCTTGTCTCCCGATTGATCAGAGTGGCTTCCAGCATACTGTTCTCTTGTAGTGTCGTCATAAAACAGCAACCAAGCTCCGATAATCCAACACAAATATCCCCACGTGTTGAGATACAGATAGTCCAAGGCTAGACCCTCTGTCGACTTTAGTTTGATGTTGAGCAAAATGGGAGGGTAGAAGGCAAAGCTCCACAGAGCAAAGTACCCCCAACCCATGATCTGGGACAGAATTTCCAACGGTGACATGGCGAGCGTCATAAGTGGTCCATTTGGAGTTGTTTATATCAAAGTGAAAGATGGATATGACTCTATCTCAAGCCTCTTTCTTTGCCTTGTCTCACTCAAGCTTATATTGAACGTTGTTGGTGCATGTGCGATGAGCGATAATGCCTGGTTAGGAAGGCTGAGAGGTGACGTGTGGGCGAGCAAAAAACAGTCAGTTTGAAGCAATAGCTATAATTACGCGTTTGCACTTTTATTCGCAAGTCTTGTGCAAACACTCACTCTTCTCTGAGTTTGGGATCGGAGTCCGTTAGCCGCAAAGTCAGTCATTTGGGTCATACCTACTTAAACTAAAACCATGCTTTCATTTGTCATCAACAAGGCACAAGTAGATGTTCTTCTGACCAGTTTGGTTACTATTCATGCCCAATATCATGTGTGCCACAAAGTACTTTCTCCAGAAAAATATCGTTACTGTGGCTTAACGATCGTACAGCCACAAATGGCTGATGCATATGATACGATAGTCTACCGGTAGACTACTTTAATATCCATACAAATCTATTATAGTTTATCCACCTTGTCAGTTTTTATGTAGTTGCAGTGTCACCACTGTGTGTTCGGTCACGTTTATCGCCGCTTGTAAATGCAAGGCTTCAACAGCCACTCTCCCTCAGCCTGCTTCTGTCGCTTCTGCTCCAGCTGCTCTCCATTGTCAGCACCCTTCTTCTCCTCCTCATCACCGTAGTCAATGAACTTTCGCTTCGGCACCTTCTTCTTTCGCTGCTCGAGAATCTCTCGGGTGGGCTTGAAGAACTCGAACCGCACAAAGTGCGTGTTTTCGTCGTCTGTGAGCTTGTGGAAGAACGACAGCGACTTGAGCACCTTGATGAACTCGTCAGTCTGGCCGTCAGTGAATCGAGACTTGATTTCGGCAATCCACAGCTCTCCATTGGGTCGCAGAATTCGGAACGCCTCCTTGATGAAGTCCAAAAAGTTGGTTCCCATCAGAGCCAGACAGAAAACAACAATATCAGCAGAGTTATCCTCCATGGGCACGTTCTTGACGTCAGCCACTGTGACTCGCTCGTTGGCCTTCTTGAGATCAAACGACTGAGTGTCCACAACCAGAGCCTTGTTCTGGGGATTGACGCCCTTCTTCTTGAAGTCAATCTTGCTCAGATCCAGAGCCAGCTGAGCCTCTCCACAACCCATATCGGCCACCACAATCTTGTTTTCTCGCTTGTGAGCAGGCAGTCCTCCAGGAGAACACACGGGCTTGTTGAGCCGCTCCTTGAACCGCTTGACAAAAGTGTCAACGGGGTTCTCGGGCCAGCCCTGCACCTGGTTTCGGAATCCAGCATGGTACTCGTCAAAAATCTCGGGGTTGTCGGTGATCATCTTGAGAGCCTCCTCGGAAGGAACAGTGTATAGCTGCTCGTTGATCCATCTGAATCGCGATCCCGCAAGCTTCTCCTTCATTTTGAGCTGCAGAGGCGTCAGCTTGGTAGCAGCAGCTGTAGTGAACGCCTCAGCAGGAGGGGCAGCAGGCTTGTCCTCCTTGGCCTCCTCCTTCTTCTTGCTCTTCTTATCCTTCTTGCTCTTCTTCTTCTTGCCATCAGTAGCCTCGGCAGCAGCCTCCTCGGCCTTGGCCTTGTCTTCAGCAGCCTTAGCAGCCTTAGCCTTGGCCTTGGCGTCCTCCTCAGCGGCCTTCTCATCGTCCTTCTGGGCCTTTTCTCGCTGCTCTCGCTTCTCTCGCATCATGACGCCTCGCTCGGCCTGCTGATCTCGCTTTTCCTTCTGACGCTTGGTCAGCTTGTCGGCCTTGACGCTGTCGGACAGATTCCATCCGTCAACCTGGAACATAAACGACATGGTGTGTGTGTGTGGTTGTGAGGTTACAAGAATATATTTTTTTGAAAAATATAAATTTTCAAACGTTGATTAAGCTGCATCATTTCTGCGGTTTAGACTCCATCAGGAAAATGGAGAGGGGGATGATTAGAAGAAGGTGAATGATAGGCCAAGTAAATATAGAGTAGAAAATTACTGCTATTGTACAAATAAATACTCGGCTATATCTTACCTTTTCCTTATTTACGTGTCAATTGTGGTATTCTATGACGATCCACACTAACGAAATTACTTCTCAAGAGTTACTCCAAAGACTGAACTAAAGTGTAACTATCTGACTTAGAGATGAACACCATAACTCAGGAGAATAACCCACAGATACAAGTTATATCCAATTAATACAACGAAGAAATACGTCAATTCAATAGCTGAATATATCATAATGTATGCTGGTGTGTTAACAATCTACTCCTATTCAATACCAAGCTCAATCAAATGGTCTACAGTGTTTGAAGCAGTATCGTGCACTATTTGTACGCAACTACTCGCTTCGCTCGCAGTTGGGTCTTCTAATAAATCATGTAATGGAACTATATACCGTCTCCCGTGCCATTACTGTCCACGAGAGATCCACATATTTACTCGTTCGTTCTAGTTCTTAGTCTCAGTCTCAGTCTTGGCCTCGCCCTCCTTGACCTCAACCTCAATCTCAACAGTCTCCTTGACCTCAATCTTGGGTCCGTCCTCAGTCTCCTCAGCCTTGACCTCCACAACCTCGTTCTCCTCTCCCTCAACGTAGACTCGTCCCTCCTTTCGGGCCTTGAGCATGGCGTCCTTCTTCTTCTTGGCAGCAGCCTTGGCCTCCTCTCGTGTAGCCAGCTCCACGGCCTCTCGTTCGGCCTCCTGCTTCTTGTGCAGCTCCACCTTTTGCGCAAAAGCCACATCTCGCAGATGCGTCTTCTTGGCGGTCTCCATCTTCTTGTCGTAGTCGGTGACAAAGGGGATGGAAAACTTTTTGAGCTCAGCGGGGGTGATGGCAGTGGCACCGGTAGACTCGGCAATGGTCTCAGCCATCTTCTCCCAGAACATGGCCTGAATGGGAATGGTCTCCTCAGAGCCATCGGTTCGAGTGATGGTCACGGTAGGAGCAACAGACTTGTCCTTGGCAGCCTGGACTCGAGAAACGCTCATGGCCACAGAGGGGTTCCAGAACTGAAGAGTAGGAAGAGAGTGGGTCCAGAAGAGCTTGGTCTGAGACCGGTTGCCAGAGTCCTTGAACCGCAGCTTGAGACCAGACACATCTTCGGGGAGCTTGTAGGCTCCGGGAGCGCTGATGACCTTGTTGAGCTGGAAAATCTGCTTGTCGACACCAGTCATGTTCTGGTAGGTCTGACGAAGGTTTTTTGCCAGTTGCTTGGACGACATTTTTGTGAGGTGGGTCTGAATATGTCAGATCAGTGGATGATTTAGGTGTGTGAAATTTGGTGATGAAAAGAGGTAGGGTAAGGATTTAGAGTTTGGATGGTGGAGAATGGAGGGGGTTGGTGAGGGTGTTTGGGTGGGCGTGGGGGTAGAGAGGGAACGGTTTAATGGTATTAGCGGGATGTTTTAGCTGTTGTGAGATTTTCAGAGAAAAATATGAAGATTCAGAGTTTCAAAGTCTCAAGTATACAGTTGACATTATAGTTGAAGTTTAGTAGGGAATTGAACGGATCATAATGAGCCATTTTGATCTATTTGAGGCCAGTAAATCTGCAACATACGTTTTTCTCATCATATTTCAAACGGTTATGATACAACCAGCTAACTCAATTAGTTCTTTCTGACTCAAATAAGGCAGTATTATCATCCTCATTCTCCTAACAAAATCCTCTGAACATTCACTACTCCAACACATTTTACTGGCCAATTTAAGTTGCAAGGGTGAGTCTCAGGAGTAACCTCAGAAACAGCTCTTCAAGTTGTATATCTGAACACTTCTCGCGTCTACAACCTCATATCCCGGTTTATCCCGCCGCTCCGGCTCGTATCCAGTTTTATTTTTTGCAAAAGGTCGTTTTTTCGACATTTGGTGGGTTATCCACGAAAACGGTATGATCATCTAGACTCTGAATTCAAGGGGTAAAATGAACTTTTTAGTGTGGTTGAAAAACAATATTTCTGCTTTATTTCTGATCCGCAACTCCAAACTCACTTATCCCCCTTGACGTGTCGAATGTGTATCATCCTCCACACTGACTAACTTTTGGTGCATGTTCCAACATCAACTTTAACACACGATTACACGAAAGACGCGTTGATAGTCCGACAGAGGATCTTTGGCTTTAGACAAGATCATCAGTCTAACAGAGGGGTGGATTAGACGAGCAGTCCAGGCAGCATATTTTCGATAAAACTTGACATCACTCAGCATATACCATACAACCACAGGACAACCATAGGACAGCCACACGGTACAACCACACGACACAATACAAACCAGCATTAACCCTTGCAACAGCACTCTGCCATGTACAAATCACGACGAGATAGCCGGTCCGGAGACCGCGAAGAAAGCCCGTTTACTAACGTGCAAATGTCACGATCCAGAAGCTCTTCTCTCTATGGACAGCCACAACCTCGTCCTAGCACATCTCACGGTCAGCGGCCACAAACAGCAGGCCGTCCACACACGTCGCACGCCCATTCCGCCAGCATCAACTCGTTTCCGGCCTTCAATGGGTATATGGGTGGTCTTGGATCTACAGCTAAGCCAGCTTACAAAAGCCACCAGAGATCTTCTACGCTTCGAGATGTGCAGGATCTGAACCCCGAGCCCGTTGAGCCTCCGAAATCAGCATGGTCGGCGCTAGGAGCACTCAGAGAACGCATTCGACGGCTCAATATGGAATCTGAAGTGGAAGATAATTCGGACGACTCTGCAGGAACAGAAACCGAACAAGACGCTGGTAGATTGGAAGGAGACACGTCGTTTGCGTCCAACGAGTCCAACGAGTCGTATGACTCGGTAGAGTCGGAAATGGAACACCAGAGACCCCAGACTCAACCTCTACAAAGCCAACATACAGGTAGGTCAGTGGTGTCTACTTTCGACCACTCGGAAGACATGATTGACATCGAAATGTCGCTGAATCGACTCAAGGACCTGGACGGAGACCTCTACGAGTCTCTGTACACCATGTACGAAGAAATGACGTCTTTATGCCACTTGCCGGGACAGTCTGGGCTCTCAGAGGGAATCTCCAACAACCTGGTGGCTCTTTCTTCGTTTTGCAAGATTCTCGAGAAAAAACTGGAAATCCAACAAATCAAAAGAACCAATAGAAGAAGCGTCATTGGTGTGGTCAGTCCTCAAGGATACAGCTCAAGTAGTCCCTACCAGAGCCCATATGCTCAGCAACCTCCTCCATCAGCTCCGGCTCAATATGGACAGCCTCCACAGTCTCAGCAATCTCAATATGGCCCTGCAACTCCACGGATGCCCAGATCGTCTTCAATGAGATCTGTTACTCCAGCAACGCCCTCAGAGCTGGGAACACCCAGTTATGCTAGACGTCTGGCTGCTCATAACCGCAGGCAAAAGAGCATGAGCATGTCGCCGGACTTTTAATAGACAAACGGTAACTAGAATAATTTATTTTGTATCAATATGACCATGATGAAATAATGTAAAGATAGACTGACTGTCGTTATACTAAAGGCTCAAAATGGACAAGTGTAATTAAGCGAGGACTAAAAGTACGCGTACGAATTGGATCACACACTACTCTATATGAATCAAGTATTATCAAACAGATCATACCACGTTATCAGATCGTGCACAGGTAGCACTTGTTCCTACTTGTAGTCTACAGGCACTTCGACATGTTCTTACTCAGTTTACCTTACCTTATCTCTCAGCCGTACTGATATCTGAAACTACTTGTACCTGGTACTGATGTGCTACTTGTACACTCCAGCAGTGCTTCGCACTACTGTCGTCGTCGTCGCCTTCGGGTGTTCAAAATGAGTTACTATATACACTTACTCAAGAGTAATCTTGGCGCCGAGATCCTCGAGCACCTTTTTGATCTTGTCGGCGTCCTCCTTGGGGACGGACTCCTTGACCATCTTGGGGGCAGCGTCGACAATCTTCTTGGCGTCGACCAGAGACAGACCGAGCAGGGTCTTGATCTCCTTGATGACCTTGGGCTTGGCCTTGGCATCGTATGACTCCAGCTTGATGTTGAAGATGGTCTTCTCCTCGACAACCTCGGGGGCAGCCTCCTCAGCGGCGGGGGCAGCAGCGGCAGCGGGGGCAGCGCCGGCAGCAGGGAAGGAGATGTCGGGGATGTTGAGTCGGCTCTTGAGCTCAGTCACCAGGCTGGAGGTTTCCAGCAGGTTGAGCTGGGCAATCTGGTCGACGATGGAGACGATCTTGGGGTCCACGGGGGTGACGGTGGAGTTGAAACTGTGTTAGAATGGCTGGTGATCATGTTGGTGGTGTGGCTGATTCGTGTTGATCTGAAATTTGGTGATCTGGCATCAATTGTCAACGCGGCTTTTTTTTTTGGGATACTCACCGAACACCGGCTCGGGCCACACGGGCGACTCGAGCAACTCGAAGAGACATTCGAAGAGCAGACATTGTGCAGTTGTATGGGGTTGAGATGGACTCAGTGTAGACACTGCTGTAGGTGGGTTTTTCAAATTTTCAGCGTGCGTGCGCGGGGTTACCCGGCCTTGCTCCCAACTCCCAATAATTTAGACGGGAAAAAAACAGAGTTGGTCACTGGGGGGCCCGAAATAGAGTTCGCCATATCCTGCAGAACACCATCTTCACTGGGCAAAAAGCAGACGACAGCAGCAGTCGAACGGTCAAAACAAAATGACGTCGCGATTTTGTCTCGAGTGGTGAGTACCTGAGATAAGATGCCCTGGCACACACTAACCCAGCAACAACATGCTCTATCCGAGAGAGGATAAGGAGGATAGAAAGCTGCTGTTTGCATGCCGAAACTGCCCTTACACGGAGTTTGCATCCACTCCCTTGGT
This sequence comes from Yarrowia bubula, assembly GCA_900519075.1. Classification (NCBI taxonomy): domain Eukaryota; kingdom Fungi; phylum Ascomycota; class Dipodascomycetes; order Dipodascales; genus Yarrowia; species Yarrowia bubula. Next base: position 1,768,850 of record ULGX01000001.1, on the reverse strand, counting down.
GTTCAAGCATCAGCTGATCACCAACATCGAGGAGACGGCCGGTGTGACGACCGGAATCGGAGCTGATCCCACCCTGCCTCGATCCGATAAGGAGTGTCCCAAGTGCCATGAGCACGATGTGGTTTTCTTCCAGTCGCAGCAGAAACGAGCGGAGACGACTATGATTCTGTTCTTTGTCTGCAACAACTGCAACAACATTTTCCGGTCATAGGGTTTCGAGGATTGTATATTATTGGTTCGTTAATGGATTATTTATGTTTTTACAAGGGGAGGTATGGTGTGGCGATGTAATAGTGGGTGGTGGGGCGTGCGTATCAAGGAGATGTCATCGAGATCGCCACAGGGGTGTTTCGATAGCTGTAAATGAGTGGTTCGGTATGGGTTTTGCTGTGTGGATCAGAAATGTGATCTAAGATAGCGTGTTGATCTGGAGCTACACAACAGTGCCTAACATAAAGCAGTGTTGTAATATGAATCAGTGCACTAACACTGGAGATACAATACAGGCCACGCTCCTCGAATACATAATCTTACAGATACTCGAAGCCAAGCCATAATGAACAAGAGCTATCAGTAGCAGCCTCTACTGGTGCATCATTACAAAGAAACCTCCAGTATCTCATAATCAGAGATACAAATACAAAAATACGCTCTCTGAAAAGGGTCACATCTATGTACAGCAAGTTATATTCTCTTGCAACCACCTCATACACATTCTGCTATTCTCCAACAGCCTACTACTTCGAACCATTCAAACATTAAATACTATATACAAGCCATGGCTACTGTACTCGCACAGACAGCACTTACAGGACTCGGGGAGCCAGAGCAGCGACCTTGGTGAATCCTCGGTCTCGGACCTCCTTGGCAACCACTCCGTTGAGTCGGTTACCCACAGGCTCTCCTGCCTCGTTGATGAGCACACAGGCGTTGTCGTCAAAGCTGATGTAAGAGCCGTCGGGTCGTCGGATCTCCTTCTTGGTTCGCACAATGACGGCTCGCTTGATTTCTCCCTTTCGGGCCTTGAGGGTGAGGTTGGAGCCGGTAGGAATGGGTCGGGCCCGCTTGACGACACACACAATCTTGTCTCCCACGCCGGCGTAGTTCTTGGGCGACTTTCGCAGGACCTTGATGCACTCCACCAGCAGGGCGCCGGAGTTGTCGATGCAGTTTATCAGAGACTTGAGGTACAGCATGATGTGTGGTGTGGATGATCTGGTTGAGATGTTGGATCCAGGTGAAAAGTTGGTGCTCAGAAACCTTATTTGGGATATGACTAAGGGGTGATTTTGGGAGGGGATATGAGAGCAATGGGGGAGTGGAAATGGTGGTAAGAGAGTGGGAAATAATAGGGGACAGATTTATGTTGAACTGTGCAGTGAATATAATGTTTTGGACAACTTTTCAAGGTGGTGATCAGCAACAAAAGTTGTTAAGTTTGCTGGAATGTTAGCAACAATCTCTTAAGAAAGGTGTTGGGAGTAGTCATAAGCTTAGTTGAGTTTAATTGGAGGAAGGGGTCATATCAGAACATCGATAAATACTTGAAATCGCAAGATATCGATATCATGGACACAGCACAGTTCATTATTTCGAACCAGTACACTAAGTTGATTCTTCCTAACATCCCCACACCCCCTACCACCTTTCCTTATCTGATACGTAGCTCGTCTTCTCACACTAAATACCCTGTCATTAGACCCTCATTCACACCACCATAAACAGTGAACATCCATACCAGTTTAGTCAGCTATCATATCTACTGTACGATACGCGTCCACACTATCAAACGCGTCTTCCACGGAGCATTAGCCTTAAACACTCTTGCCTCCATAAAGCACTGTCAAGAACACGGCACGAGAGGAATTTCTTGTTTCATACCAGCCCCAAAACAAACAGGCCCCAGGGTGCGCACCCTACTCAAAAGCAGTCTAATGAGGGCCCAGCCACTAAGACTGCACGGGCACTACCACACGCGTAGATCACATGACCCAGAATTTCATCTTACATCTCGCAGTTGTGCGTCTTTCTTACTGTACGGGGAGCCGAGATATAGTTTGAACGTTCGAGAGCACATGTCAACAAGCGGGTAAATAGAGCCGTAGAGCTTGGCAAAGTGAATGTGAAAAGCGGCTTCTCACGTGGTGTGTAACATGGGCACATCCCCCCGGGGTTTAGCTGTCCATGCAGCCTATCTATTATTTCTTTTTGCTCTTTTTCCGTCCATTCCAACGTGTCTTGCATGTATGCCCAGCTCCAACTATCCACTCATATTTGCTCTGTTGGGAGGAAGCTTTTTCAATTTTTAACACTCATTTTTCACAGTGCTTAAAAAATTAAACACACATTCCATTGGAAGAGCGTCCAGAAACACAGTGATCTACCATGTCACGATCTGTACCGCTCAGGGGCTGGCGTAGTTTTGCACACCCGCATTTATCGCACTAATGAACGGCCCCAAATGGACACGTCCACCAGCGACATTACTATTTTTAGCGTGTCCCATAAAAAAAAAGTGTCCCCCTCTCTCGGTTAGCTCTTTTGGGAGGCCAAGCAATAGTTCATGTAGTATGAACAGGTGGATTTATGCGCGTGTTGCAGAGCACTGTTACGTTGTATGTTACAGGTTGAAAAACCTGCTTTTGCAACGGCCTGAGGGTATACAGAATAATATGGGTGTGGTGGGGGATCCAACGTCTCGAGACTATTTTACACGTCGTTCCAACGTTGCTATTTTCGCTACCTCCCCACATTATCTCTCAATTGCCCAGAAGTGCTCCTTGCTATTTTCTAATAGAGTGGTTCGGCCCAAAATGCAAAATGCAAATAAGGTTTGGGACACCGCCTCGTTAACTTAGCAAAGCCAGAAAATGCAGACTTGCAAATAGACACACAACCTCTTCCTTGACCACCATCCAGCATCTCGAAAACCGGCCAACCTCGCAAACCCGACCTCCGAGCACCCCGACCCCGCCACGATCACATACACGACCACGGCCTCCACGCTCGCTAGTTTCAGTTGCCGTTTCCAAAAATAGATCACAAGCCCGACAACACGACTCGAGTGACACGATCAAAACCTCACCACAAAGCGATCCTCACAACCGCACACACTAATCATAATGCTGCACTTATTGCCCCACATTGTGCTTCTCTGGCTGGCGACCTTTGTCGTTGCCGACTTTTCCATCACAGCCCCCAAGTTGGGCCAGTCGTTCCAGTCAGGAGCTTCTGTCAAAATCACCTGGGAGGACGACGGTAAGTCGCCCTCTCTGGACGACCTCAAGTCCGTCACCGTGACGCTGCTCACTGGAACATCCGGCACCACTCTCAGCCCGCAGGGTGTTAAGCTGAAGGACGGTGTCAACCCTGATGATGGCTCCGTGACAGTCACCATCCCTGCCACCGCAGGAGCCAACGGTTACTACACCATCCAGCTGTACTCCATTCTGACCAACGGAGGTTACACTATCCACTACACCAACTGGTTCAAGCTGAGTGGTCTGACTGGAACCGCACCTGCCCTCCAGGCCGACCCTGGAATGCCCCCTGCTGCCCAGCTGTCTGACATGTCCGAGAAGGCCCAGGGTGACCTGCTGGCTTCCCACACCGTGCCTTACGGCGAACAGTCCGGAACCATCAAGTACGCCCCCATGCAGATGCAGCCCGGTTCTACTATCACCGCCAAGACCATGTCCCAGCGGTTCCCCACCTCGGCCTACACCCCCTTCCAGAGCTTTGCCTCTGGCCCCAAGTGTACCTCCACCGACACTCCCGGATGGTCGTACTCTCGAGGCTCGGCCACCAACATGGCTCCTCCCGCGCCCTACCCCTCTGCCGTGGGTTGGTACGCTGCGTCTGCCAAGACCCGAGCCACCCCCAGCCCCCTGCCCACCGTGGAGCACCATTCGGACCAGGCCAACACACAGCATAAGAAGCGGTGGTTCGACACCGACGAGTGGCTTGCTCCCAAAACCCGAAGCAGTTAGTTACGGACACCAGCATAATGAGAGAGAAGAAGGGAGGACGACGAGAGACGCGCGGCTATATTCGCGTCGAGGATGGTTCAGGACGTCTACTTGATAGTAGCACGTCCAAGGACATATAGATATTTATGGGAATGGAACATTGTAAATGAACTGGTATAATGTAGATGGTGTAACAGAGATACATGTCATCTGTAGGCTTTAGGGGTGAAAGTAGGATGAAAAAGTAGGGTCAGGGCTGCACAGAAAGAGAGGGAACCCGACAGACAGTTGACAGGTGGACATAGAGGTGATGGAGAACGTTGCATGAGCTGTACGGAGGGAGTACGATACGGTAGATACTAGAAATAGATTCCATGTAAGTAAAGGAAAGAGCTGCATAGGTGGGTCCACCGTACCAGCATTGTGAGCTGTTTTCCAATTATAAATAGATCATTCACGGTGCTAGTTGGTACTATGGTAGCCCCAGTTCTAGTACAAGTAGCTCAAGTAGCTCAGGTAGCTTATACTGTAGACAGTCGGAGCTGTCGGAGAGTAAAGATACAACCCACCGTTTCTAGAAGATTGTAAACAATGACTACCAGGCATATGCAATGCCCTACTGCAAGGACTATATCTCATGCCTCGTAACTCTCCAAACGGCTTCTGCAGTGGTTACATACTGTATCATCAAATCAGAACAGTCCAATTGACTTCAGTTCCAAGGAGCTCAATGTATAATGATCTCAAGCCGCAACTAAGACCAATGATAAATTGCACACACGAGTCGTATACGATTTAGTCACTCAGCTCAATCGGTCACCCCACGTAACCTAACCGGCTACGGCTCTGGATATCCATTGGTTGACACCTGCATCGGCTCCACCCGAACGTTACAACTTTGAGCGAAATAGAAAAAGGAAAGGTTGGATCATAATATGGAATGACAGGAGTGTAAAAGCAATCAATAGAGCCTTGGAGAGGGAATTACTGCAGTATTTCGATCTGGAGTGACATCCACAAAGACGGTTGAACAAAGAACCTCTCTTTGTCTCCTTCTCTTCACAAGCTGCTTAATCGCTCATCGAAAGCGTACAGTGTCTCCATACGTGCCGTGCTGCTGTATCTGCACAAATTCACTATCGGCCCTACTTGTAGACAAAGTCTACTCGGATCCCAGCTTACTTTCCGTTAACCGCTTATCCGATTCACAGTCAAGGTTGATCCATACCTTTGTGTCCATCCAGCCTTGTTCTTGAGATAATGCATGAGCTTTTAAAACAAAAAGGGAACTGACATTGAGACATGAAGCGGAAGTGAAGTGAAATGAAATGGAAAAAGGCGCATCTGCAGACAATTCGGTGGCGATTCCTATAATGACGCTTCCTTTGTTCTTTGAGGGAAAAAAATCAAGACATAATGACAATTGCAAAGTCAACTAATTAGTTGAGCTAATTAGGCGAGGCAAATTTTTATGATCACACACAGCTCCTCAATATCATGCCTGTCCACAACCACAGTACAACTAGTTACTCCCCTACACTGTCTCACTTACACCGTATTACTCACTGCTTAAATAATAGTCTATTAAACCGTTGGTGGTCACACGACACACTTCTACAAACTACACACTCACTGAAAAATTGTCTATTATCACATTACTGTACAAATAAATATACCACCGTTTGGACTAGAAGAAGCCGACAATCTGGGACGGCGAAGTCACCTCGTAGTTGTCGGTGGCGGTGGACGTGTTGTTAAAATTCTGGTCCATGGACATGTAGAACCGCGACGAGTTGAGATCGTCAAACAGAGAGTCCTCAATGTTGGCCCACTCCTCGGCAATAAGAGAGGGCAGTCCGAGAGTCGAGCCCAGAGTGTCAAAGGTGGGATCGTCAATGATGGGGTCCTCAAGGAACGGAGGCTCCATCAAGCCATTGTTCTGGAACATGTTGTTGTCACCCTGCCACTCCATCTGCTGCTGCTGGTTGTTGAGCTGAGCATCCTGAGGCTGGTCCACAGGAGGAGCCATGGGCTCCTGACCCTGACTTCTGGCCCGCTCCTCAGCAGCTCGCAGCTCGCTCTGTTCACGATCGTAGTTCTCAGACGTGATATCTCGACCCCAATCGTTTTTGGTGACCGACATGGTCTGGGGCTCTCGCATCTGGGGAGCGTAGGGACCGACAAAAGTGTTGTCTCGATGACCCTCGCCTTCAAGTCGCTTGTACTCCTGAGCATCAATGTACTGGGCAAGAACCTCCAGTCGAGCTCCTCGCAAAAGACCGACAATGACAGCATGGCACTTCCAGGCCACGTAGTACCGCTGGGACAGAGATCGAACCCATCTGTGAGTTCGAATGGCACACTGGATCAGTCGCTTGGGGTCTCTGATCTTCTCAGGGGAGTAATCGAAAGTCATGTCGTTGTACTTTCGGTTAACGGCAGGAGTGATGATGGGCATGTCTCGCTCGGCCCGTCGAGTGTTGATCTCATTGAGGTATGCAGAAATGCAGGTTCCAAAGGAAAAGGTGAAGTTTCGCAGATTGACAAAATGCACATACCACATGAAACCAGAGAACAAATGAGGTCGCTCCATAGCAGCCTGCATTATGTCACACATCTTCAGAGCACAAGTGACCACCTTGGCCTTGACCTCGGCAGCATCCATAAAGTTGCCTGCACAGAGGTAGTAGCCAAGTCGCAGACGCACCAGAGTCATGTAAAGAGAGAGACGCTGGGCAGCAGCATGACCGTCCACAGTACGGTAGTCACTGTCACGCGACTCGGGAGCCTGCAGCGCCGACAGAATCTCCTCGTAGTACGGGTTCATGTCGTTCTCAAACGCCTCCAGCTTTCGCTCAATGGCGTCAAAGTACTCCTTGCCCATAGCCTGAGGAGAAGTACCCATACCATCAGGGGTGACGTGGACGGTGGTTCGCAGCAGTCCTCGCACAACGTCCAGCGAGATGAAGGCCCATCGCAGCTGCTTTCGTCGATGGTAAATGTGCTGCTCTTCTCCGGGAGACAGCAGGTCGTCAGGGAGAGAATGTCGCTCAAAGAGAATGTCTGTATCGGAACACTCGAGAGGCAATGAAGGAGGCAGAGCCAGCTCCATGGATCGATGGGCGTCCAGAGTGACAATGAAGCCAAACAGCATTCGCCACAGATGGGCGATGGTGGGGGACACCTTGGAGAAGTGGGAGGGGTCCATATGCAGACCCATGGAGATAGAGATCTGGATGATGAGACCGGTGAGGTTGCACGAGTCACAACCGTCAGCAGAGTCACCGGCGTCGGGATCACACATGGCGGTGATTTTCAGCAGACAGAGCACCTGCAGCACCCGAAGGTTGGCCTTTCGAAGGTAGCCAATGTGGTTGAGACAGTTTTCGGCAATCTGAGAAAGACCGGCTCCAAGGTAGACATCGGAGACGTCTGCCGAGTTGGGAGGAGATGAGGCGGAAGAGCCATCGTTTCCAGAGCCGTTGTTGGAGCCTCCACCAACAAGGTAATCGGGAACCACCCAGTCAAAAGGCAGGGTGATTCGAGCCAGACGCAGAATGAGCAGAATCTGGGCCACCTGCCGCAGGTCGACAGTCTTGACAGTGGCAGGGATCTCTCGGTTGAGAATTCGCTGCTTCTGGACGAAAAACTCGTCCAGACACTCGTAAAAGGTCTTGGGGATCACCGTGTAGAAGAACCGGTTGACCGAGTTCATGTACTTGTCAACCAGGAAGTAGGTGAGGGGCTTGGGAGGCACCAGCTCGAGAACCTCGTAGATACCGTTTGGCGAGTCAAAGGGGAAAGACTTGGAGATGTCGCCACAGTCCATTGTGGAGCAAGATGATGAGGTAGAAGCAGGAGTCTTGTCCATAGGCGAGGCAGCAGAGTTGAAGGTTGCGCCTCCATTAGCATGAGAGTTGGTGCTGCCAGGCCCGCTGTTTCCTCCATAGTGGCTGCCAGCTCCGACAAACGAGCCTCGTCCAACCCGGTACTTTTGCGGCAGGTCGATAAATATGTTCTTGTGGCGCATGAGCACCGGGGCGTTCTTGTCCTTGATGTAGTTTTGCTTCTTGGCCTCGTACACCTGCTTGGAGAACCGCTGCAGGTGCTCGTTTTCCGAGAAGAAGGACATGGACGAGAAGGGTCCGAAAAGCTGCTGACGAGCGGGCTTCATGCACAACGAAAACTTGGACGAGATACCAATGTACTTTGTATCAGTGGCAGTACGCGTGACTACCTGGTGCAGCATATCCGCTGACGATTTGAACGCCGACGAGGGCGAAGACATGGACGGCGAAGGCGTGTCTCCGATCGGTGGCAGGTGTTTCTTTGATGATCCACGTCGAGGCGAGTTTTCGTTGGGCGGCGTTCTGCCAGGAGTGCCTGAAGCAGCAGACGATTTCCGCACATGGTTGTTGACGGGCGTAGCAGGGTCGGTGTTGACGCTCAGACCATTGGGCTTGTGGTGCTGCTGGTGCTGCTGTAGGTGCTGGTGCTGGTTGAGCGCATGGAACTGCTGTTGTTGCGGCATGTGGCGCATCGGTTGTTGCTGTTGCTGTTGAAGGGGCTGCTGCTGAGACTGAGGCTGCTGCTGCTGATGCTGATGTTGCTGCTGCTGATGTTGCGGGGGCAGGCTCTGGAACTCCTGCTTGAGCTCCTTGAGCTCCTTGGTGTCGCCCTTGAGCTCGTTCTGTTCGAGCAGCTGCTGGTGCATCTTGGTGAGCTCGGCCACGGACTTCTTGGGACGTCCACGAGGCTTCTTGGAGGCCGAGCTCGCGCTTCCTCCTCCAGGAGCGCTTGTAGGAGCCACCATGGACTCGTCATTGGGGATGGGCATGTCTCTATCGGACGGCGACGCGCTGCGGTTCATGTCGTACCGACACAGATGGGCGGCGTTGGCGGCCTTGCAAGTGGAGCACGGCAGATTCCGGTCGCACTTCATCTTTCGTTTCCGGCAAATAAGACATGAAAATGTGACTCTTGACCGCTTCTTGGGCGGCTGGCCCGACGGGTCTGTTCGAGCCTTGTGCTTCTGGTCGTCTTCAAAGTCGTTCATTTTGGCGAGGCACGACTAACCACAGTTGAACGGGTGGATTTAGAGGGACGAGAGCTGAAGGGTGTAATTATCGACAAGTCAACTACACGATCATGACGTAGACCAAACGGTCTCGACTGCACATGCGCTAATCTAAATTAGCGTAAAGCAGCGGGGTAAGTTTGAGAGAGCAAACTTTGCTGATCTCTTTTTTGAGGCGAGAGTAAGGTGGGTATAAATGGGGTGACAGTGTTTGTGCGTGGAGGTTGTGTGTTCTCAATTCGCTTTCCCTGTCTTTCGACCCCTCCAGGAAGTGCCCGTTCGAGCCATGGTGTTGACAGTTGAGTACGACACCTTCAGCTCGTATCACCATCTGTTGCTAACACTTTTTTCGTGCGCTATTTATGACTTGTAAAGTTTAAAACAAACAAAAAACATAATACAATGTCGAGGTGTGAAAAGCTAAGACGTCTATACCACAAACCTATAGGACGGCTGATAAAGCTCGTTTTTCCAGGCTTTTTCCAGCTGGTTTTCAAGCTTGTTCAGGCACGCCCCAAGCTCGTCGCCTGCCAAGTCCACATACCCGTGCCAACCACACTAAGCCAAGAGAGCATCTCCCAGCTCTGACACCCCGGCACATCTAGCTTTGTTTTCAAGCGCAAACTTTTACCACAAAGTCAACCGCACATGAATGCTGCAAGGAGCCCTTTAAGCGGTAAGTAGCGAAAGGGCCTTTTTTCCCCTTCAAACCTCACAAGAGATAAGTGTAGAGTTGGGCTGCTGGCACACGAGGTCGAGGCTGTGCTGCGAAGCTCGAGGGCCGTTGTAACCCATCAAGCCTCATCGGTTATCGGGCACAACCGTTCTCGTGGCACTACCACTCTTCCCCAACACACTATAAACGCTGCTACTGTCACATCTGGCCTAACCAAAGTAGAAACCTCGACTTTTGAGCTGCACCACAGCCTCGGAATCCGGCTGCTCCTCAGACAGACACTCATAAAACTCGATCAGTTTTTTTTTCTTTCTATGGAAGGTAACGCTTCCGGGCTGCTGCACTCGGCCCCAGTAGCCAGAGCACTCTCTGTCGCCGTGCTTCCGTCACACCGTATCCCAGCTGTTTCACCACGCGCATGCGGCATTTAATTTGCGTTTAGATACGCTGTGAGATGGATAGAGAGCCATGTGCAGTCGTGCTTGTCATGGAGGCCGCCAAGTGGTAGATCTTCCATATACGAGATTTCCACGGGCAACCTCCTTCGATTCGTTTTTTGCATATCTTTCTTTGTGGGTTTGTATTTTAGTACCTCGGCTCCAGCCGTGTCAATGGCGAATCCAAAGATAGTTCACTCCCGCAGGTTGGAAGCTTCCGGTGAGCCCTAAAGAGGCCTGCTGCTTGTCTTTTTGCTCAGGTATCTTGAAGATAGTTTAATCTAGCTCATCTTCTAAATGTTGGAGATATGTTAAACGGGGATGAAGGAGTTGCAAAATGTAATATCTGGTGGTACTGGTAGATTCCCCTGGGTGAGGCGAACACGACGATGGTCTCAAAATCAAAATCCATACATTATCCACGCTTCCACCCTCTTCTTTCATTCAAACTCTAGTTGCCCAGGGGTAGCTCTTGAAGACATTTTTCTGCAACATTGCATGATTGAGAGTCTCGATTACAAGTGCCTTTTATTCGAGATCGATCTCATTGTGTAATTACGTGATACCCTTAAGTTTCCGGAACCGCAAGCCGACCACTATATCTCGAGGCGGCTGATTTTCAATCACATTGTACCTGTATCATCTGCCACGCTTCCGAGAAGAAGCCGAAATGAAGACGGACGTTTTGCAAGACATGCGTGGTGGCTGCAACCTCAGGCTGTTTGGATGGCAGATAGGGTCGGATAAATTATCCGATGGAAGGACGGGTCGGAAAAACGGCTGCAGTACAGTAATTAAGGGAGGGTTTCGGCAAAAAGAAAACCGAGTGTGTATCTGGATGGATATATAATCACACGAGATGTCTCCTCGATGCATTCCGTGACCATTGAAACAAGCTCAGTCTAGTGGTTAAAAAAACCTGTAAACCAACTAAGCTCGAAACTCTCGAGAGCTGACTTTGATCATGAGATGGACAGGGCATTTGACCAACAAACAAACAAACAAACAAGTGACAGCTCATTGGACTTGCAGTAGCGTCATTTTTCTCCCTTGACATGTGTCACCTCTTTGTTTTCTTGTCATTTATATATTCCCCCCCCTTGTTTTATTATTCAACGACTTTTCAGATGCTTGACCCAGGGGCAAGGCTTGTGTTTTGGCTCTCCAAGCTAAACCCCTACAAGCCCCATTCACTATTCCTCTTTGGTGTACTGTGGGGATGTACGGCGCATTAGTGTTTGTGATTGTGGGTCAGGGGAGATGGGGCTGTGTCTGAGGTGAAACCAAAGCCTCTTTTAGCCACTCTTTTCTTGCTCCTCTTTACGAGCGTGCCGTGCTGTTATCGAGCGTCTGACCATGCTTGACAATATGTGCCAGCGTCGAAACATAGAGTTAGCCGTGTTTAATCTATATTAATGAAACCTTAGCGTGGGGCACATTCCAACATTCCATGCACACGTAGGAATGAGGTTTGGCATGGGCTAGAAACGGAAATATAGCAAGTTGGCAAAAAAAAGAAAAGCGCGTTACAAACTGTGACCAAGCGTCCGGTGACGTGTTTAATACGAGATTAGCTGGGAGGGGTAGGATGGTCGTTTCATTCCAGACTGTCCTGTTTCAGATATTAAGCGAGTCTGAGCGAGTCTAGAATATGAGTGGATGCTTAGTCAGTAGTCATTGCTATGCCTGTTAGATGAATAAGGGCACAGTTGACGTATAGCTGAGCTTTTGTTAGATGAGGCATTGCGTGTGTAGATAGCAGTATCACTTCATCTAATCACTACAAAGCTACAGAATATGAGTTGGCATGAAATCTAGCCTGTTATCGAAGCCAGATACTTCAGAATTGATCCTGAACTACAACTAACATGAAGGATTTCCAATTTGTACGGCTGAATAACACTCAAAATCAACTTTACGAACTCTTCCATCCAAGCACAGCCCCCAGATAAATAGCCCTACCGTTGTGACGCCCGTTGACGATATAGTTGAGCTAAGGACGCTTATCCTTATCGGCAAAAAGCAATGAGATTAATTACGGGAACGCAGGGTCCTATGTTTGTTTCATTCTTTGTCTACACTTGCCAGGCTTGTATCACATTGATGATATATTACTATTATTCTACCTGCTATTCTCAATTGAGATAACATCTATTATCCTTGAGCACGAAAGACTTCGTACTTACCTCAGCCGAGCTAACGCTCGACCTCGCATGCTTAAAACCGACTCTTCCACGTCTTGCCAGGAATGGTCAACTTTGTAATGAAAATGGTGACGCCTCCACAGAACATGAAGACTCCGGCCCAGGCCTGGCAGCCATCGAATGAGCCCTTGTCCTTGAGCAGGATCTGGCCGGCGATGGGCATGCAAGTAAGACAGGCGAAAGCCACAAAGAAAGAGACCATACCAAGTCGTCGTCCAACCTCAGCCACAGGGGTCACCATTCCAACCAGAGCAGGGAACAGTGAGATGGAGGAGCCCGAAATAATGCCAAAGACGGCCGAGAAGGCGATGATGGGAGGGTTGGTTCGGGCAGGGATCCACAGGGCGAAAATGAAGATGGAGCACAGAATGGTGCAAAAGGCGTGCATGTTGAAGCCTCCAACGTGGTCAGCCACGATTCCAGGCAGAATTCGGCCAATGACGGAACAGCCGTTGTAGATGGAAATCAGGTAGAAGGAGACTCGGGGAGACATTCCGTTAGTCTGCCCCTGCACAGACATGTATCCAATGGGCACAAACAGACCCCAGAAGGTCATGAAGATGCCTGCGGTGAGCAGCCAGATGTGCACGTTCCTGTAAGGAGCAATGAGATCCTTCTTGATATCCAGAAGAGGAAGCTTGGGGTTGGCGGGAATTCGAGAAGAGATGGTGACGGTACAGATAAGAGACATTCCAAGGAGAACGAATCCAATGGCTCTGACAGTCCAGGGGAAACCAATTCGGGGCTCCAGCTCAGAGAACATGAAGGGCATAGTGAGACCTCCAATTGACGAGCCAGCAACCGCAATTCCCAGAGTGAATCCTCGCTTGGCCTTGAACCAGGTAGAAACTCCGAGAAGAGATGCGTAGTACAGCATGGAGTTTCCCAGAGAGGTACAGATACCCTGGGCCAGCAAGAAGTGCCAGTACTTTGTGGATGCAGAAGTGGTGAAGACTCCGAGAACAACAAAACAGGTTCCCACACCAGCCAGCCATCTGGGACCGTATCGCTCGGCAATGGGGCCAAACAGAAGTCCTCCAGCAACCAGCAGGAAGATCTGCAGCGATGTGATCCAGGAAATGGTAGATGCACTGTACTCTTTCAGCTGGTTGTTGAGGTAGAAGGCCTCGAACATGCCGACGACGTTGATGTAGCCAAAGGACGCGTAGATACCGCAGAAGGCTCCCAGACAGGCCAGCCAGGCCTTCATTCCAACATCTGGCGGAGGCAGACCAGCCATGGGGTTGGGGGCGGTCTCGGTAACCTCTTCGGGCTCCGACTTTTCCGACTTGAAGGCCTCCTCCTCAGAGACGTCTTCCTTCTCCTTTTCCAGCTCCATCTCGGTGGCAGCCATGGGCACAATGTCAGATCCAGGGGAGGGGGGCAGTTGAGACATGGTGGATATGGCGGACCCGCCCGGACGGCTGCTCACCGGTATATAAACAGCGGATCTATCTTTTTAATGTTTTTTTTAGGTCGACCCCTAGACTAGTGAGCTATAGAGGTGCTGTTATGGAGCAGCTAAGGGAAGTAAGAGCTGCAAATAGCACCTTTTGGCGCGACTGAGGGCCGAGAAACCAGTGCAAACGACACCCTAGACTGAGGCATTTAGGCCGCTTGCCCCAGACGGCCTTCAACATCCAGCTTCATCGACCTGGTACGGCTTGGAATAGATACAAGCTCTTCGGAGATAAACCTAAGCTGAAGTGCGCTTATGATTCTTTTCACCAGACACGGTGGTTAATACCCCTCTGCGGTATAAATAACGCCTTGTCTTTGTCTATTTTGCCTCATTTTCCTCAGCCCTGTTTGTCATGCGTCGCTAGCTCCAGACCGCCTCTTCTACACTGCCTAAAAGTGCACGCTCAAGCCTCGCCTGTCAAGCGTTCGTATATGCGCGTCGGAATTAAAATATTCATAGTGGCAGTAGTCTATACTCTATTGCGCGAGAGGAAGATGGGGTAGATACAAAAAAGCATGGCTTGAGAGACAACATTGGGGTGTTTTTTTTTTTCAGTGCTTCGCCCACATCGCAGTCTCCGAGAAAATCACTTGTTTAGACAGAGATTTAGTGTCCGTTCTTGCCTCCGTTTAGTGCCACCACCTAGTGTCAACCGGTAGCGTGCCATCTTCACTAAACCTTGCCAGAGGTTAACGCTGAGTAAAGATACAGACATGGCGAAAAAGAGGCCTGATGGAGATCCGGGGAAGGGGGCAAAGACTGGATTTCAGTCGACGAAAACGACCAAACAACGGTTTCTGGATCTAGATTGTCATCTGTGAGAGGAAACCATTCCCGCTTGGCGATCCGTACCCCTCCTATAATTACCATTTATAGGTAACAAATGATGGAGCAAAAGGTTACCCGACTTTCGGCAGCTTGAGTGTGTGCGACTTTGAGTGTTTGCGAGTCTGAGGGTTGCCAAACACATCTTAACCCTGCCTAACCCTCGATGTGAGATGAGGTGAATAATAATCTCAAACATGATTTGATGTTGGGAGCTGCAAGCAACCAAACATCGACTCCGCGGTATTATCAGATCTTCAGATGTATCACTGTAAAAGTCTTGTGTTTGGCTTTAAAAACACGGACAGGTATCACAGGTCGCTTTCCAATTGCCTGAGGTTGTATTTTTTTCTCTTTCAGTTTTCCGGACTTGACCGTTGAGAATAGAAGGATTGGTCCCTGCTTAGACTCCGGTCGTGTCTGTATGGAGGAGGCTGATCATGCATGTTTCATGTTGCCCATTCGATTCTGGTCAACGCCTTTTTCGGATATCTTAGAGACACTTTGAGCTTGTGTCAAGTCTACAGCCATGGCGTAATAGTTACCCGGCTATAGCAAAAGCCCCGTGTAAGCCCCCCAAAAAACCTTTTTGTCAGCTTCTATGACACGTTGCCAACCCTTTCGCTGCCTCTTCTTACCTCGCTGTTTACACTCTCAGTAATCCCTTTGGGACATGGTTAAATCGCGCTCCGAGAAAGTCCCAACGCCAAACCTTTGAATTTGGCCTCTCTGCAAACTCTGTTGAAGGCTGATGTGCGCTGATTATCCGAGAGAGTTTGAGATGAGGCCAGAACATCAGATGTCGGTCGTGTTTGGGAAGAAAAAAATGGCATTTCCCAGTCGGATTTTTCACAGTAGTAAACGTACGGCAGTAGCTACGTAAACATCTCATCTCCGAGACCATCCCTCTACTCCGTAGCCACACTCCACGGACACTCACTCCTCGTTTAACGTTTCGGAGATAATTACCTGGGGGAGCGAAACTTCGGACTGCATGGATATATCTTAGGGAGTCTTGACTGGCGTGCGCTTTATTCCTTGACCAGGTCTCGGATCGGGTAAGACAGACGACACAGACTACTATACCACCAACCACGACCCAACCCGACAACCACTACTACACTCGACTATCACTACACCCTCACTCATGACGGACCAAGAGTCTAGACGAAACGGACTGGAACAACTGGCGGTCCGAGCCATTGCAGAAATGAGAGAAGGACAGGGCCCACGACCGCCAGATGCGCTGCACACGCCGTCACAGCAGCACCTCGACCTGCTTCCGGATCAAGATGAGAAGCCCAACTCCAACGGCACCCGCCTAGCTCCGTACGAACAGTGTATTCCGGACTTGTCTGCCCCCGGTGCGGGCTTTGAAGACGACTTTTCGCGGGTCGTCAAGCGACGGCGGCGAGCCCCGGTGAGTTGTTTGCTATGTCGCAAGCGCAAGGTCCGCTGCGATAAGCAAATGCCTTGCTCCGCTTGCAAGACCGCCAACGTCACGGGATCGTGCGAATACGCCCCTCCGACCTGGGGAGGACGAGAAGTCCGAGGAGGACAGGAAATCCAGTTCACAGTGGACGAGGCCGAACCCACACACGCCAGCGATACCCGTGGCCACCACAGCAGCAGCAGCAGTTGCTCCAACATTAGCGTGCCGCCGATGCAAAAGCCGCTCACGCCGCCTCAGATGTTACAGCCGATTGTGAGTCCGCTCCAGCCCACCGTGCGCTCGAAATCGTCGCACCAGCGCATGTATGGCCGATTCCCTAATGCCGCAAACCTACTCCGAGCCGACCTCAGTGAGCGTCAGCAGGCCAAGGGCGAAGTCCCGCCTTCTCCGAGAAAAAAGCAGCCGCTGCACAACGACCCCAAGTGCAAGAAAGCGATTGAGACACTCCAGGAGACACGAAGACGACGCTCCGATAGCCCCATTGACCCGGTTTACAAGCCGCTCCTTAACCTGTTTCCGGGCCAGCAGTACTGTGAGTTCTTAATTGACTCTTTCCTCAAACGAGTCAATTCGGTGCACTACTGTGCTTGTCCTGAGGGACTCAGAACGGACTTCAACGCTCTGTGGTCGGCTAAACAGCGCATTGAAGATGGAGAGCAGTTCAACGCACGAACATACCTCAACCTGCCGTCTATAGCAGTCATGCTACTGGTCTTCCGACTCGGCCGAGGCTCATACCCGCTCAAGAACTGGAGTCCTCCTAACTACTGCATCAAGGGCGGCCATAAAGATAACACATATCTCGGCCCTCAGGTGCTAGAAGTGGCTGAGGCGTGTCTCAACGCATCACACATTTACCGACATGGAGGGCTCAAGACCATCCAGGCGCTGGTGCTCATGAAACTGGACTGTCTATATGCTCCTGACTCCGAGTACTCGCCTGATGGAGTAGATTCCGTCAACCTCACAGGTGTCATTCTTCAGATGGCGCTCTCCCAGGGCCTGTACATGGACCCTGCCAACTTTGATACCCAGAGCACGTCTTCGCTGACGTTCCAGGATGCTCTTTTGGCCCAGTCTCCAAAGATTCACCGACGGTCAATGAGTGTATCTTCTTCAGGCTCCACTTCATTGATTGAGCCTTCATCTGCCAAGCTCTGGCGTATTCTGTATGGAGGTGCTCTCATTCTGGACGCCAAACGGAACCTGGAGGTTGGTATTCCGTTGTCGTTGCCTCAGGGTGACTGTGACGTGTACTTTGACCATACTGACGACGGAGGCAAGACTGCCAGCAACGTTCTGGCGTTCCGACGGGCCATGCTGCGGTTCTGCGCACTTTCCGGCTGCGTGACCACCGAAACCAGCAGACCCGTCATGTACAGAAACGAGCCTCTGATCCAACGACTTGGCCAGGACCTGCACAAGTTTGGAGTTGACGAAGTTGCTTCTCTGGCCCAACTCCGAGAAGAGCTTGGCATTCCAAAGGACGACTCGTTGGCGTTTTCCTCGGAAGAAGAGCACAATGACGAGTCAGACACTTCTTCGGTAGCCTCGTCAGCCTCCTCGGCACTCCAGCTCATCCACAGATGCCGCATTTACTGTCTGTGGTCCAAGCTGTGTGTGCACTACGAGATGGACACATACGACGCGTCCGAAGAGCCGCTGTATGGCCACCGAGAGCTGTGTGCACGACTGGGCATCGAGCAGGACCAGGCCGGAGTCTTGTCGCAGTACCGGGTCATTCTACGCATGTCCAGTCTCATCACGCTGCTGGTGTGGGTGTCTCGACGTCGAACCGCGTCTGTTGAGCTGGGAGCCCATTCCTGGTACATTGTGTCGCTGGTGCATTCAATGATGGGCCTGCCACTGACGGGTGTCATCACATGCTGGTTCCGAGTGGCTATTCTGGCCAAGGAAACGGGTTCTCTCAAGGGAACTCGGTGGGACCCCGACTGGCTGTTCCGTCTCATCACCCAGGGCATTGCTGTTCTGGACGACTCAGACGTGGGAGACGCCCAGATGCATGGACTGTGCGTCTCGTTCTTGAAGAAGGCGAGAACGGACCTGTCCAGGCTGCTGGCCAAGATGCCGGGCCCGGACCCCGAGTACCTGGCGTCGCAGCTGCAGGCCATTGACGACATGGCCGAGGTGGAGGTGCCGAGCGAGGAGGACGAAGGTTTATAGGAGTGAGCATCATTGCATTAGTACAATAGTACACAGTTGAGTAGTATCGTAGTAGCCGTGGGCGTGTAGTGGCGGGAGTGTAGGTTCAGTGGTTGCCTATCTGTAGTTATCCTGATGTCTTAGATACGTATTAGTCTTTCTGTGGGGTGGATGATCCGGGCCTAGAACAGGTATGCAGTAAATAGTTAGTCTCTAATTAGTGATGAATACTGTACCCTTCCACATTAGTTGGCTGAGATAGAGTGGCTCAACTAACTATGTCATGTAACTAAGGTGGGCTGGCATGCACAGATCAGAGGTGTTTATTCGTCTTTGCTTTTTATCCTCTAACGACTATGTCCAAGAGCCTTGTAGCATTGTAGTTTCACTGTGTTTATTATCTGTATATAAGCCCTCCTATACCCTCTGGTTATGTCATACGTCATCTACAAGTAGCTATGACTTCCATTCTTTGTCCGCATTCCACGTATGCTCCCATTCCACGCTGTACCTGACGATTGTAACATAATCTACGTCAACGTTGCAAGAGCTTGGCACGCGATAAGCCTGGAGAAAATGAAAATGCCTGAATAATAAAATGTCGACGTGTAAACAGCGTGTATCTTGGGCCACCTCCGCCTACCCTCCTTACTACCCCTATAACACTGACATAGGTTATAACGTTGTACCCACTATACACGTTAAAGTTTTGCATCGTCGATAATCCGCCATCAATCCTCTCTACCACCCCCAAAATGCACCAAGCGCTCCCTCGACCAGGAGGCTCTGAAAACACGTTTGTGCCGCGCAACGGCCGATCCGGCGGCCTACTTGGCCAGATCAGAACCACAGCCCAGCGGATAGCTGGTCCCTCGTTCAACCACCGAGGCTCGTCCAACCTTCGTGCCCTGGTGGTCGGACTGGCCGTGCTGCTGTCAATCTACACGTTTGTGTCTCTTCTGACCACCCCGGCCGGCTACACGTACAAGACGGGCATCCCTGTGCGTGGAGGCGGTCCTGACTCCATCAAGGTCGCATACTCCAAACAGCCTTACATCTACCCTACCATCGCCAACGAGGACATCAAGCTCAAGGAGAGCGACAAGGACCGGCAGGTGGTCACTCAGTACACACAGGTGTTCTACCGAGACGGCGGTAAGGCCAAGCCTGTGGCTCAGGCCAACATTGTCAAGGGCCATGCTCCATTCACCAAGTCGACTCCTGGCAAACCCCGAACAGTTATTGTTATGGGACTCGACGGTACTGATGCTGCTCGAGCCGACTCTGAGCTATCTCTTACTATCCTCCAGAACCGACTCAACTACGCGAAAAAGTACGGCTTTGGTCTGTACGCGCGGTTCTACCAGGACTTCCTCAACCCCCTGAGTGGCCACGGAATCACTCCCGAAAACTACGAAAACTGGGCCAAGTTCGAGATCATCCGAGCAGCAATGCAGGCCTTCCCCGACGCGGACCGAATCTGGTGGCTGGACTCCAACGCTCTCATTGCCAACGACAAATTCAACATTGAGACCGATCTGTGTGACCCCGTCAAGCTCGACAAGATCATGCTGCGAGACGTGCCCGTCATTCCCCCCAGCGGCATCATCCACTCATACAAACGAGTGCCTGCCAAGGACATCCAGCTGCTGCTGACCCAGGATGATGCTGGTCTTACTTCTGCCTCCATGGTCATCTCCAACGACCAGTACGGACAGGTGCTCATGGACTACTGGCGAGATCCCCTGCAGTACAAGTACGAGGACTTCCGAAAGCAGCAGCCCGGCAACCCCGAAAACGCCGCTTTCACACACATGGCCCAGTGGCACCCTACCGTTCTGTCCAAGGCCGCCATCATCCCTGCTCGAATCCTCGCTGCTCGAGCTTTCGACGGCGAGGTGCTCAAGGACGTGCAGTACTCGCACGGCGACTTTGTGCGACTTGTACCTTGTCACTCGGCCTACCAGTGCCCTACCCAGTGGCTGGAGGCTGTTCATGAGTCTCTGGCTGAGAGCAAGGCCGCGTGAGCAGAATCTGAAAATATTTAGCATACGGTATTATAATAGAGAGTTACCTAGACGGATTAAGTGTTGATGACGTCGACTTTAGAGAGCTGTAGTTATATGTGTTGTAGAAGATACCAGTAAGGAACTTGGCTGCCTTATAACAATACAATATCAAGGCCAGATGTGAAAAGAACACTGCTTTACTGCGGAACGCCACTTGCTTGTCTACTTCATAATCTATCTACAGTATCTACTGGAGCTGCGCTTCGCCCAGCTCTTTTCATTCTCTAAAATTGTATTATGCATAAATAAAACCCGTTACATGACGTTATAGTCATCGAGCTCGTTTCGGTACTTGAGAGTGGCCTTCTTGATCTTGGACCGGTCAGTCCAGGTGACAAAGTCCTCCATGTTTCGGGTCACCAGAAAAGCGGGGTCGGTGACGATGTGAGGACCCACTCGCACATGACCCTGCTCGATCATGGCGGTACCGGCGTCGACTTTTTGGGTCATGTTCAGCTTGTGCATGACGACAGCCAGACGTCGCTTGGCGATGGAAGACACGGAAATCTTGGTCTCCAGGTGCGAAACGGTGGTGTTGGTGGACAGGATGCCCATTTGGTAGAGCTTTTCGAGCATGAGCTTCTCGTGCTTGATTCGGACGGGGTCGTCGGGTTGAAGCTGGGACAGCTTGTATGCTAATTGTCTGATCATTCCGCAGATTTTGTTGTACTTGGCGTAGTCGTCTCGGTCTTGCAGATGGAAGGTGCCCATGACCTGCTGTTCTCGGTGGCCATTATCGGACTTCCAGTTGACGAAGTCGACCTTCTTGAGCAGCTTCTGCTCGTGGTGCTTGAACTGTCGTACCATGGTGTTGTGTGGTTGTGAAAAGTGTTGATTTGAGCCTGCACCGTGAAGAATTAATTTGGGATTTTTTTGATATAGAGTTTGGGAGTGCAGAAGTGTTCAGACGAGCTGTAAAGAAGTGGCAGTAATAAAATACAATAAAATACAGGAGAGATCTACATTAAGATGGAAATGAAGAGGTGGCAATAAATATTTTTTTCCTTTTTTTTTCCTGGATTTTATCACGGTATTGATGGTACCATGGGGTGTACTGCAATCGTTACTGTTTATTAAGCTTTACACTTTAGTTAGGGTATTTACTTGGTATTACACAACACATGGGCAGCTTACACCCACCCATATTTCAAAACCGGCCTCATCTACAATAAAATAATCCTAACATCCTCTATTACCAAAATATCTTTATACAATCGTTACGTTCAAAGCAGGTCGACAATGAGCTTGGAGCCCTTGTTGCCCTCCTCGGCAGCAGCGGCAATCTCGGCCTTGCTGCTCTGGAGAGTCTTCTTGAGAGCCTTCTTGAGCTTCTCGTCGTCAAGGTGCTCAAGCAGAGTCACAATGACAAAGGCACCGTCCAGAGAGGTGGCCCATGCGACAAGGTGGTCGCCAATAGCCTCGTAGAACTTGACGCCAAAGTTGATGGGGGTCTCGATCTTGACCACCTTCTTCTCCTTGTTGTTCCAGTGTCCCTGCTGGATGAGGGTTCGCAGAGCACGCTGGGCGTTGGGCTGCTTGATGACATGGTTCTCTCCATCAGGGTCAGCAGAAAGAACATCGCAAAGAGCTGCAATGGCCTCCTCCTTGTCTCCGTCACACGACAAAAGAGCCTCGGAAATGAACTGGGAGCCCAGAGTGTCATTCATGAGCTCGTAGGGGTTGTTGGCAATGGCCTCGAGGATCAGAGGGGACATACCCTTGTTGATCTCCTCCAGACGCAGGTCGTCGTCCTTCTTGGCAGTGCCAGTGGCCTTCTTCACCTCGTCGTACTGCTTGAGCTGCTCAACGACCAGCTTGTTGAAGTATCGAGTATCTCGACCCAGCATGGCGTACAGGAAGGGTCGTCGACCGTTCTTGTCCATGAAGAGCTCGTGAACAGGCTTCTCGGCCAGCTCACCAGAGAAAGCCTTGATGACAGACTTGGTATCGTCGATGGTGTCGAAAGCGGTCATCATGACCATGTGTCCGTACTGGTCAGTAGCCAGCTTGTCAGTGAAGCTCTTGAGAGACTTGAGCAGAGCCTTCTTCTCCTTGGCAGAAGCCATGGCCAGAGTCTTGCAGGCCACCTGGGCACCCTCGTTAGTATGCACCATCTCGGCAAACTGCTCGGCGATGAGATCAATGAACTCCGTCTTCTCTGAGTTGTTGGTGTCGAGGTTGTTGACGTACTCCAGCATGGCAGCGTGGATCACAGTGAAACCAATGGAGCCCTTGTTGACGGCAGCAGTGATGGTCTCGTTGAGGTTTCGCATGATGATAGGTCGCTTCTCGGGAGTGTCCTCAATGATATCCTTGAGAGTCTTGGTACCAGCAGCGTCTCGGAAGACGGCAAACTCAGCACCAAAGAACTCCTGGATGATCTGTCGCTTCTGAGCAGCAGTGCTGTAGTCTCTGTAAGCATCCTCGAGCACATAAGCACCCTCCTTGTGTCGCATAAGCTTTCGGAACCGGCCGTGCAGCTCATCAATGATGGACTGTCGGACGGCAGCAGATCCGTAATGCAGCATCTTGACCAGCAGGTACTTTCCGTACGACGAGATGGCCAGGTCGTAGTAGTTGCCCTTGAGCGCCTTTGTGATGATCTCTCGCTTCTCCTTGTCTGCGTACTTGAACAGGGTCTGGATGATTCGAGAGGCGTCGTGCTTGAGAATCAGCTTCTTGATGTCGTTCTTGGAAATGGCCCAGATCTCCTCCACCAGCTGCTTTCGCTCAGCAGGCTTGACACCGGTGTTCATTCGGAGTCGCTCCCAGATCTGCTTGATCTGAGCAATGTTCTCTCCTCCAGGTCGAGCAAGCTTTCGCTCCTTCAACAGACGCTTCTGCTCAGCATGGCTCTCAGCAGCACTGGACTTGCCAGGAGTAGCCTCCTCCTCACCGGCCTCCTCGTCATCATCAAGAGCATCCTCATCGTCCTCCTCGACGTCCTCCTTCTCCTCGTCACTGTCGCTCATCTCCATGTCGTCAGAATCAGAGTCAGAGTCGTCCTCTTCCTCGGCCTCCTCGTCAGTAGATGCAAAATCCTCCTCAACCTTCTCAACCTTCTTGGCGCCCTTGCCGGTGGTCTTCTGCACCAGCTTGACCTTCTTGTTGACGGTCTTTTCTCGACTGTCGGCTGACCGTTTAGCAGATCCCATTTTTTGTGTATCTGTTGTGTGTATAAGTGTAGCTCTTGCCTGCTTATGCGAGTTTGAAAAACTTCAAAAATAATTTCGAATAAGCTTTTTAAAATTTTCTACCCAAACCCGTATCAGTAGGCGAACCTCAAGGACAACGCCACTCAGAAGTGGGTGGGAAATATATGAAAACGAATTTGGTAGCTTATGCAATGATTGGAAGTGGATTGGTGGTCTTTGAGAGAAAAATATCCTGAAAATCTAGTCAAATGGGGTCAATACCCGCTATAGCGCTGTTTAGACCTTGACTGCCTGAGGTATTCAAAAGTAAAGACGGCTAAAAGTTGTTATTTTCGGCTTATTTTTATATTTCTGAAATCATGAAGGCCCCGCAAGTTGAACAGTGTTATTATTTTGTAAATACCGCCAATATTGAGCCCAATATGTTGATGTTATAAGCAGTACATTTACTTATGGTTTGTTATGGTTCTTAAAAGAGCAATCCTAAATGCTAACAAATCGATCTCAAAGATATCTTCTACAACCAAATCATACTCGTAACTCGTTACCTATAAATAAAATGTAATCACCGGTAATTACACCGGACAACACTGATAGTTGAGGGCGTACTCAAAGAAGGTGAAAGGGGTCGATCTTGCCCATTGCAACCTGACCTGTAAACAGATCTGGAGCATCCAGCTCGAAGCTAACCAAGAGCAGAAAGCTGAGCGAGGCACAGGGCGCCTTTGAGAGATCATCTAATAAATAACTATTGGTTGAGGTTCATCTGGTTGACGAGAAACTCAATGTCCTGGGCCTCCATCTCCTGGGCTTCCTGGATCATGCGTTCCTCCTCGTCGATCGAGCCGTCGTCGTCCGAAATGTCCATGGCCACGTCAACGTTGCCGTCGAGATCGTCGTCAACCAGACCATCGACCGCTCCATGGACGGATTCGTGGGTTTCCAGCTCGTCTCTCAACAGCTGCTCCAGCTGCTGCTCGTCGCGAATGTCAGGCAGCTCCAGGGCTCCTGCCTCAACCAAGAGACGCAAGTCGCGGGCCATTTCACCCTGAATGACGTCCGCCTCCATTTCCGAGACAGCAGTTCTTTTCTGCAGGACATTTTTGATGCGACGAAGCCGAAGCCGCTGCTGGTGGGCAGCCACGTGCCGGTTTCGGGTATCGAACACGTCCTGGTCCACCATACCGCGTGTCGCCACCCGGTACTTGCCGTTTTCGGCGGGTTTGGTTGCACTCATGGCATGCTGAGTGACAGTAAGGAATCAGAAAAAGATAGAGTATCGTAGAAACTCCCATTTTTCACCATGCGCGGGACCACGACCGGGTAACTGTACTTTTCAGGACGCGGGCAAGCCAACAGGGTAATTGGGGAATGTGGGGTATAAACGGTTTGGTTTGAGGGGGTGGCGACAGAAGCACCTTTTTTCATATCGCTAGTTTGGACGTTATTTGGCAATGGGCTGTTTAGCTGGGATAATGAGCATGGCTATTCTGCCATCGTATTGAGTAACCCTAAAGGATGTGGAATGGGCAATATGGGGGGCGAATAATACTTAGATCGATGAGATATCGGAATATAGAGACACAGCCAGCTCTAAAATGGTACTGTCTCACTTTCAAGTATTTCTATACTCATTTGGGTGCTTTTCCATGGATCCAAAAACGATGAGCTCACTTACCTTATTTGGATTTACCCGCCGTTTAACCAGTTTAACCGCAAAGTTGGGGTGTAAACGTCCTAAAAAAGAGCAGCTTCAAGGCCCAAGAGGTTCTCCCTGTAAATAAATAACGGGCTATTGAGTGGGATATGTCAGATTTCCTCCTAAACCCCCGACCCTGGCCTCCCAAGTGCAGGTCTAGACTTTTGCGAAAATGCATAGACACTGCGCCTAGTCGTTCCGATATGAGTTGTATCGCATGAAGGGATTATTATTTTAACCGAGATTACCCGTCTATGAAATCAAAATCTGACGGGTCTGGGGCAAACTCGGTTATTATCATACATTCTCACGTTATCAACCCCATCATACAGGCTTCAACTTGACCCGTGACCCATTCAACAAATGTGGGGCCGAGGTGAGAGGAGCATGTCAAAGTGGAGCAAGTGGAGTTGACGTGGTTCTCAGTCAGGCACTTGTACTGTACGATACTGATGCTAATAGTATAACCGAGGTAACAGGCAATTGTTGTATCATACAACTCACACCAGCTTAGACTGGTCTGACTACGCGTTGTGGCTTGGAGGTTCAGCGTTAATTTCCAATCACGTGTGTCAAACGGGACAGATCAGCGATCCCGAATATTACCATATGGACTCATGCATGATGAGATCGATCTGTTGAAATGAAACGTTCGCGAAGAACGGTGTTCCGAGTCGAATATACATGTAGCCTGTGTACACCCAGACGGGTATCACGTTTGCAGGCTTCTACGGCTGCTGATACCTGCCTGACCCCTTCACACCACGTTACAGTTCATACACCAAACGCCCCACATGCATACGGGTACATTTGTTGGGGATAACAGAACAGAGGGGTGACGGGGTTGCACTGAGCAATCAGACCATGTGACCAGCCAGGAGTCCGGGTCTGAGGGGCGTGTTGAGATCATGTGGGAATCTGTTGGGCCATTGAGCCGAAATCCGCCCGAAAATCAATGGTGCCCTAGACGCGCTTTCTTCCGGGAAACACCCTAAACACCTCAGATCAAGCCGCACATGTTTTTCAACAACGCCTCCCACCCGGACCTTCGCGCTGGGCTGTCTTGTATGTTTATGTGGACGTATGGTGTGCGGCAGCTCAAACTTGATTGGTCCAAACCCTAATAACTTTAGTTGATCAAGGTGCGTCTACCGTCTTTGTTGCAGTCCCCGCCTACGCCGCAGATTAAAGGAACTAACTCACCGCAGTGGCTAACGTAGCTTTTCGCTCCCTGTAACTTGCCTTCTTTCTCAGCACAAACACATACACAAACAGTGAGTATCGACAATGGGCCGGCGAAAGTCGCTGGATTGATGACGACGCACTCCCATCGAACACACATACAAGGATACTACTCGGTTCAATTGCCTGTTGCTGATTCCGCGAGGAACAATCACGCAACCGAAAGGTACCCGAGTAGTAACCGAGGTGGTTAACAACCGCTCGGGTTGCAAATGAGGCGTTCAAGGGAGTGTGAGCCTGATTCGGGCATGACAAGGCTGCCATTGACCTGTTTTCTGTTTTGTAGACCATCTTGTTGCGCTGGACACCCACTACCTCGGTGGTGTTGTGGGCCACGCTGGCGACAAATCACAATTCATCAACCGAAACATGCATCAGTTGCCAGCATCATCCCAATTGAGTCGGTGGCACCCACTGCCATTGTCTCTAGGGTGCCGTTAGTGCCACTTGCCCAACACCTTGCTGCCATGGCTGCTCGGCCTTCGCTTGGATCTAGCACGTGCTCTAGCATCATAACAACTCCTTACTAACCCAGTGGCTCCTCTCGCTTTCTCTGACATCGCCAAGGCTTCCAACGACCTCCTCAACAAGGACTACTACCACCTTGCTCGAGCCTCTCTCGAGATCAAGACCAAGGCCCCCAACGGTGTTGCCTTTGTCGCCAAGGGTAAGTCTTCCCAGAAGGACGGCTCCATCGCCGGTAACCTCGAGGCCAAGTACGCCGACAAGGCCAACGGTGTCACCGTCACCCAGGGATGGACCACCGCCAACGTCCTCGACTCCAAGATTGAGATCGACGAGGCTCTTGCCCAGGGTCTCAAGGGTGAGCTCGCCACTTCTTTCGTTCCCTCTTCCGGAGCCAAGAACGCCAAGCTCTCTCTCTTCTTCAAGCAGCCCTCTTTCCAGGCTCGAGCTTTCTTCGATCTCCTGAAGGGCCCCACCGTCACCTCCGACGCTACCCTCGGCCACGATGGTTTCATCGCCGGTGCTGAGGTCGGATACGACGTCTCTGACGCCAAGGTCACCAAGTACTCCGCTGCCGTCGGATACTCCGCCCCCGTCTACTCCACCTCCATCCTGGCCACCAACTCTCTGTCCGTTTTCTCCGCTGCCTACTTCCACCGAGTTAACCCCGTCACTGAGGTCGGTGCCAAGGCCACCTGGGACTCCAAGGCTGCTGCCGCCCCCGTCGGTCTCGAGATCGGTGCCAAGCACACCCTTGATGCCAACTCTTTCGCCAAGGCCAAGATCAACAACCAGGGTATTGCCGCTCTCGCTTACTCCGTTGGCCTCAAGCCCGGTGTCCGAGTTGGTGTTGGTGCTTCCATCGACACTCAGCGACTCGAGCAGTCCGCCCACAACCTTGGTGTTTCTTTCACCTTTGAGGGTTAAGTAGAATACTTTAATGAGTTCTGTATATGTATCCGTCGAGTAGAAATGTCTGGCTGTAGCCTTTCGTATTTATGCATTATCGTACAATTAGCCGATATAGAGCTTGGCATCATGTGCTACAAGTAGTGAGGCAGGAGTGTATCATGCCCGCGGCAAGTTAAGATCTCCAGCTTGGGCGTTTCCTATGCAGGTTTAAAATCTATTAAGGAGCAGCTGAAGTCTACCAGCGCACCAAAAGTGTTCGTTCATTGGATGCAGGGTGTATAATTCCGGTGAGGGTTTTGTTGGAGCCATAGTATGGAGCAGCTGGCATTCGGTCAAATGTATGCTGGTGGTTTCTATTTGACATAGGTAGATAAGAGGCTCCAGTTCTTACGTTTTTGTCTCTTGATAACTTGTAGCGACAACACTAAGACATAACGCCTCCTCCAATATCACGGCTTTCCTCAAAGTACATCTGGTTCGTGACTGGAGTACTATTTAGCCTACGGATATGCACTGCTGGTACACATCCCCTTGGTTGTTACCTCATAACACATAATTCATTACTCATATCTATAAATATCTATGTGGGTCATGATGTAGATGCTGCCATGTGCGATAGTCGGAAGTCGATACTCTCAGTCGCTCTCAGTTGCATACACAGTATGCTCCTTCATGCTCCGGAGTCCTATCTACACATCATGGCGATCAACACCACACCCGTGGCCCCTAGGCCAGCCACAGCACCTACATTAATGCCACCTCCCTGGGTATGGTAATTTCGGTTATCTCCTCTTCGAGACTGTCGAAACTCCTCTTCCTGCTGACGCTGGTGTCGGACCCGGTGCTCCTCGTACGAGCACTGCTGATGATGGTGTTTGTCGTAGTCAAAATGCGGCACATCATAGTTGGACGCATCTCGGTGTTCACCACTGAACCGAGAAGTAGCCGTGTTGGCCTTCATTTTACTGGTTCGGTAGCCGCCCTGAAACGTGGATGTTCGCGACTTGTCCGCTCGGCGGTTGAATCCGGACGCAGGCCGGTCTCGGAACATGCCCGTGCTGTGGAAGCCGGATCCAGTGTTGGGGTTGCCCTGTGTGCCTCCTCCTCCTCCATTGAAGCGGTAGCTGTTTTGCTGGTCGTAATCTCGCTTCTGGGCGGGGTCCGAAAGGATCGTGTATGCCATGGAGACCTCCTCAAACTTGAGACGGCTCACTTTTTGCTCTTCTTCCGTCTTGTTGCGAACTCGGTCCGGATGGTACACTTTGGACATTTGGTAAAAAGCAGTCTTGATTTCTGCCGCTGTGGCAGACACGCTGACGCCGAGAATCGAATAGTGCGTAGACGAGTCTGCGGCCCGCACGGCCGACGTGGAAAAGTGTCGTGGACCTAGTCGCCACATGGTGGAGCTGAGTATGACTGAAATTGCAACTCCCACTTATGCAAGATTATCGGGAGGAAGCATTCAAGATTAGTCTTGCAGGAAGGGTGGAGAGTGATCGTCTTGGAGGGTGCTGGGGGTAGTGAGGAGGTAGAGTATGCTGGGGGTGTTTTCAGGGGTTGTTTTTTGAAAAAATTGTCTCATTTTCTAGACAGATCACTTTCTAGGCCTTCCGTAGACAGTTTTCAGTCACACGTTCAACTTCCTAAACGCCTAATAAAGTTGAATCTTAAAGACTCTGATCTGGAATCTTCATGCTGAAATCTTCAGGCCAACTGAATCTGGCCCGAAATAATATGCTTGAAACATGAGTAAACTGGGTGGTCATAGGTACTGAGGTTAGAAATGGGAGTTCTAGAGAAAACCTCGAAAACTAGTACAGTTCCACTGATAAGTGCTGCTCATGATCATTCATTCACCTGCATGTTGGAGTTGCGCGAATGCCAAGTGTGATTTACAGCAACCACTGAGTCAAACTGACCAACTGTCGTACGCGCCATTTCCTATCAGCCGCTTTAACCGCGGCCGGATTCATTCATAGAGCGTGACGCGTTCAGGACACCCCCTTGGCAGCCGTTAGACGAATCTCTATAATATTTCTGAATAGCCTGGCTGGTGGAGGAGAGTGATATTATCCGTTAGTGTCCAAGGGGTCTACAACGCGAAACCTCTAAAGACAATGTCACGTCAGCCATCCCCTCCACCTAATTGCTGTTGACAGTTGCTGGAACCAGAGTAGCCGATAATATGGATCACCATGGGGAATGAGAGATATCTGCTTTGGGCGTTTTTGCGCTGATTGCGGACCTCACACAGATAATATAGACATGTCTCCTATCTCATCGCCCCTATTTTTGGCGGCCAGCTAATAGTGTGGAATGGCTTGGTAAAGCTGAAAACGCAATCTTCTTTGTAAGGTAGAGTGTCTGGGAGGGCAATTTAACTATTGCAAATAGTAATCGTTTCGTCATCTACTTGCCCTGGCTAACCCACCCCTGTCAGCCTGAAACAGAATGGCTTTCCGCAATTGACAAGGTCTCTACGACTTGTGCGACTGGTGGCCTGATTGCTCGCCCAGGAATTATGTCTATCAACACATGCCGTGCGATAGGGGTGTACATACAGCAGCTGACGCCTCCTAAATACTGTACCTACGGATACGTAGATTACCATCGTACAGCTAAACGAAATACCGACCCACATCCATAGCTCTGCACCGGGAAAGTTTCAGGGGTGCGAAACGACGATCACGAGCAACCAGCCACGGCAGAAAAACCCCACAACCACACAAGCCGGTTGGATTAGTCCCCCCAACGTGCTAGACGTGAAAGTGGACGCCAAGCTCTAGTTTGTTTGTGTGCCGGGCCTGTAGTTCCGAACACGCCCTCTCCACGCGTTCGCGTCAATACGAGCTTTTCTGGGGCAAGGTTCTGCAGGCTTGGCTGAAAAAAACGGGTTGAAAAAAAAGGAAAAAAAAATGCAAAAAACGGCTACAAAAGCGGGATCCAAAGGGCGGCAGGAGGCGAATCTGCGTGCGGAAATCTCTACGGGATACCCCTCTGGACGGCGCCAGTCTATGCTGTCAACTACGACTGCCGTGCTGACACGTCACTCGCGTGTTAACCACACCAACAAGCGCACAAGGACATAGACTCAAAAAAATAAGCTTTGCCAAAACCAAAACAAGCTGTAGTCCACCACCTGCACCAAGAGATATACCACCGTTGGCGAGGTAAAACACCACTCTTCTCTCTCTCGCTCATTTCAAATTAAATATGGCCATCTGCGGCGGAGCCCCCAAGGCTAGTGAGTATGGCAGGAGGCCAAACGGCCGTAAATGAAGGAGGAAACCCATGCGATCTGGATAGTGACATACGGAATGAAGTGGGGAATAAGGGCGGAGCTGAGACCGTTTGCCACCTCACGGAAGAGCAGCGGTGTGTTCACCTGAGCGTCCCAGGACCGACAGAGAGGCGGGTTTGTGTGCCGAGATACCTGAGAATGTACACCTTCCTGGAGATTACCTGAGTGGAATTTAAGATGATATGGCGTGATATTAGGGGACTGGGACCATGTGAGACTGGCTGTAATTTACTGCTGCCTTTAGTCTGTGTGAGACCTGCTTTAATCCCCATTGGTCTCATTTCGCTGGTTTCATTTCGCTAGTTTTATTTCGCTTAAAGATTATGAACCTCGGCTTAGTATCGGGGCCATACTCTACTCAGTGCTGTCTCCGTTCTCGTCCGCTCCTTTCGTATTCAGGTCAAAACCTCTTCATTTGAATCCACCCAGTCCATACTAACGCAGTTTCAAGAAAGATTGTCATTCTAGGTGATGGTGCGTCCGGAAAAACGTCTCTGCTGAACGTTTTCACCCGAGGCTACTTCCCCCACGTCTACGAGCCCACGGTGTTTGAAAACTACGTGCATGACATCTTCATCGACGGTCAGCCCGTTCAACTGTCCCTGTGGGACACGGCTGGTCAGGAGGAGTTTGACCGACTACGATCTCTGTCGTACTCTGACACACACACCATCATGCTGTGTTTTTCCGTCGACTCGCGCGATTCGCTGGAAAACGTGCAGACCAAGTGGGTGGGTGAGATTGCAGACCACTGCGAGGGCGTCAAGCTCGTGCTGGTGGCTCTCAAGTGCGATCTGCGAAACAACGAGGAGGGTGGCGAGGGCGCCAAAAAGACGTACGTCACTTACGAACAGGGCCTGGAGGTGGCCAAGAAGATTGGCGCTCTGCGATACCTCGAGTGCTCGGCCAAGATGAACCGAGGCGTCAACGAGGCCTTCACTGAGGCTGCTCGATGTGCTCTGGGCGCCAAGCCCAAGGGAGCTGCTGCCCAGGACGAAGAGGAGTCTTCCAAGTGCGTCGTCATGTAGTGTATTTATTACGGATAGAATGGATTGTGTTTTTAGTAACAGAGAACTGTACCTGTAGTGTGACGGAGCCAAGGCCAGGCTCAGTGCTGTAGAAGCAGTTGGCTGTTTAGTTGCAGTTGTATTTTATGGTGGAGCCTTCTTTTTTGCATTTCATTCTTTATTTCAGAGTCACAGTCTGTTTAAGATCATCACATTTCAGTTATGACTTCAATATGGGAGGCATATGCATGGTGGAGTTTTGTGGAGTGAAAAAATGACAATTTTCTGGATTAAGAACAAAAACCTGAAATTCAAGCGGGCATAAACGAATGCCAGTTATCATTGATGTACTTGTACTTGTACACTCATGAGCGACAACCTTACATGGACGCCCTCTGCTAGACACTCATAGCATACTGTACACTCAGAACATACAGCAGCTCTTGGTTTTTCCAACACGCAATTAGCTAAGCACAACGTCTCTCTATACTCCATACCAGTTACAGTATATATCTCCATTCTATAATTCCCAAACACACAGCTCCAACTTGGACATAACATAAACAACTCATTTACTTCTAGTACAAACAACAAACTACTCCTCTACCGGTACTATCGACTACGTTCCACACCGTCTGATGCTAGGTCTGCTTAGTATGTATTCTATGACTATCGATCAACCTCTCCAAACACAAGATCCATGGTACCAATGATGGCCACGGCGTCGGGCAGGAAATGTCCTCGGGCAATGTGATCAAAGGCTCCGAGATGGGCAAATCCGGGGGCTCGGATCTTGCACTTGTATGGTCGCTCGCTTCCGTCGGAAACGACGTAGACACCCATCTCTCCCTTGGGGGCCTCGATGGCGGTGTAGGTCTCTCCGGGGGGAACAGAGTATCCCTTTGTGTAGAGCAGGAAGTGGTGGATCAGGGCCTCCATATCCTCCTTCATGAGGTTTCGGGGAGGAGAGTTAATCTTGAAGTCCTCCACCTTGACGGCACCGGCGGGCATGTCGTTGCAGCACTGCTCGATGATTCGCAGAGACTGTCGGAACTCGGCCATTCGGATAAGGTATCGGTCGTAGCAGTCTCCGTTCATGCCGACGGGCACGTCGAAGTCCACCTTGTCGTATGCGTCGTAGGGGGCGTTCTTTCGGATGTCAAAGGGGATACCGGAGCCTCGCAGCATGGGGCCGGACAGACCAAGGTTAAGGGCGTCCTGGGCGGTAACGGTACCAATGTTGACGGTTCGCAGCTTCCAGATTCGGTTATCGGTCAGCAGCTCCTCAATCTCATCGAGTCGGTCACCGAACTGTGTAGCCCACATGTAAATGTCGTCCAGCAGGCCGGCAGGCAGATCCTGGGACACTCCTCCGGGTCGCACGTAGGCAGCGTGCAGACGGGCACCAGAGACTCGCTCGTAGAACTCCATGAGCTTCTCTCGCTCCTCGAAACCCCAAAGGAAAGGAGTCAGGGCACCGACATCCATGGCGTGCGAACACACAGACATGAGATGGTTAAGAACTCGGGTGATCTCGCCGAACAGGGTTCGGATGTACTTGCCTCGCAGGGGCACGTCGACGTTCAGCAGCTTCTCGACAGCCAGCGAGAAGACCTGCTCGTTGGTCATCATGGACACGTAATCCAGACGGTCAAAGTATGGCAGGGCCTGCATGTAAGTCTTGTACTCAATGAGCTTCTCGGTTCCTCGGTGCAGCAGACCGACGTGGGGGTCTGATCGGATAATCTCCTCTCCAGACAGCTCGAGAATCAGACGCAGCACACCGTGAGCAGCGGGATGCTGGGGACCAAAGTTGATGGTGAAAGCTCGGATTCGGGTGTTGGCGTCCGAGGTGTTGATAGGGGAGTCCTCGTCAAAGGTCTCGAGATCCTCAACCATGTGGGAAGTTCGGAACAGCAGGTCCTGGTGGCTTTCGTCGACGTGGGGCACCTTCTGGCCCAGGGCTCCAGAGGGAATGGGGTCCTGGGGCAAGGCGGTGGTGGCCATGTATCGAACAGACAGCCGGGGGCGCACAGCCCTGACGGCTCGAGCAGCAGCAGATCGCAGCATTGTGTGGACTGGTGGGATGTGTGGATGGAGGTTTGGTGTGAAGAGTTTAGTTCACAGGTGGGAGTATTCCGAGAGCTGTGATTGGCGCAAACGGGGGTTAGGGTTGGACGGTGTTTGCGAGGGAGGGGGGATGGATAGGGGCCTGGGAGCGTGTAGAAATGGTCCAATTGGCGGGTTTCTACAGGTTGTGGTTTTTTCCTCGTTGTTTTCTGAGTATTTTGAGGTACTACGTTCTGTCTATATAGTGAATAGCAAAGCTTTCATTGGGTGGACCATGCGTATAAAGTCAGAGGACCAAAATGTCCGAAGAAAAATATAGGAGATGAATGGGCGAGGCGGAGGGGAGAATGAGTGGATAAACGCGGGTTCTGGTTTGACTGGAATTTTTTACTTCTACTTAGCTGCTTTGTAAGGTGTTGCTTTATGGTACCTGTTGTGATAGACATGTAAGCTTAAGTATACGCGTTGAACTAGTGAGAGCTGTCAACTAAAAGAGTGGACTTCTTTCCCACTTCTTTTGAGAGTGTCTTTGTTAAGTACTTGTAAAACAGAAGAGTCATGGGACTCTGAAATTCCTTACCAGGTACGATAGCAGATTACAACAACACAGACAAGCTTCTCTAAAAATACTGGTTGCTCTTGAAACTTGCACATGTTACACTCATCATTCAAGTTACACTCGTTTCAATGGGGATCTTATTGGACGCAGTGTAACACATATTTGGGGGATTCCAAAGACGTATAAATAACAATTCTGAAACCACAAGCATGTGACAACCAATTCGATACCAAAAAATTTCGAATTTCTCCCTTCTCACAGATTATGACTTATCCACGCCTGTGATTGGCTGCTTTCAAATTTTACACGCGGGGGTTATACTTTCAACCTAATATTCAACTTCCTGAGAGGGATAAATACGGTGGGGCAGCGAGCTGTTGGATAGTGGCTGGAGAGGAGATTCATTTTGTTTATAAATCCTTCCATCACATTCCATGACATTCTACATCCTTCTATATATCTGTCACTTGACACAACCCCGTTCCCTTCCAACTTTCCCTCTGGTGCCCTGGACCGCCCACGCCCCGACACTAGCCTTCTCGTAGGAGGTTCTCGGGGGTTAGGTTTAGATGACTAAGACGGGGTGCACGTAGCGGAGATAGTTGACGGACATGATGTAATATACGGTGGCGTAGCTCTGGACATGTGGCCAGCCGCTACTGTGATACATGTCCGAGTCGGCCTAGTTACAGTTCCATCAGTACATTGAGTAGGCCATTTTGTTAGGTGGCGAATAGACTCAAGCTTCGAGACTCTTCCAAAATGGCTACCGAAAATCTTATATAGCCACGAGGTTTCCTCTACACACCCACAACCAAAACTACACACACACACACACACACACACAATGGCTAGAACACGATCCAGACCCGCTCCTTCTCGAGCCGCTCCTGCTCAGTCCCGATCTGCCTCCACCATGGCTCATCCTCAGCAGCAGCACTACAACCATCCTCCTCCTGCCGCCGCTCCCCCCGTCCAGGCCCAGCAGCCCGGTATGTTCGCCCAGATGGCTTCCACCGCTGCCGGTGTCGCTGTCGGATCTACCATCGGACACACCCTCGGAGCCGGAATCACCGGTATGTTCGGCGGAGGCTCTTCTCAGGCCCCTGCTGCCCAGGAGGCTGCTCCCGTTGCCGCCCAGCCCGCTTACGCTCAGCAGCAGCAGCAGACTGGCGCTTGTGAGGCCGACGCTCGAGCCTTCACCAAGTGTCTCGACGAGAACAACGGTAACATGCAGATCTGCGACTGGTACCTCCAGGCCCTCAAGGCTTGCCAGCAGGCTGCCAGCTCTTACTAAACAGAGTAGGACGATGTATATATGAATAATAATAGAAGTTGATATTTATACTAAAACAAGTAGACGAGATAACCGTAAAATGTAAAGGGGCATTATCGCCATACGATACGAGCAGTTTCAGATTTGAGAACCCGTTTCATTATCTGAGACATCTAACAATAGAAACTTCTATCGGTACCCTTACAAAATAACTGATGGTCATGAAAGACAATCTCAACATGTGTAGATGAGTTGTACCAGTAGATGAATAAAACAATACCCTTAACATCGAAGCAGCTCATACATTAGACAATCTCTACCTTGGAGTAGCACCATGGAGTAGCTACAATCCCTTCCACTTGCCCAAACAACACTGTAAGACGTCATCAACTTCCCTACTTCTACCACCAGCTCCACACTACAATTCTCTCACCATATTAACATGCCATTGCTACTACTTCTCAGTTGCTTTTCTAGTGGTGTGCAAGTGATACACCTAAAATACCTAGTACTAACAAGTACTCATAACTCATGAAATCCTACCAACACTGCATCTAGTGATGGTTCTCTCGCTCGTCTTCACTCAGCTCGTCCTTGAGCATATCATCGAGGAAAGCAGAGGGAGCTCGCTGTCCTCCAAGACCTCCTCCATCCATATGACTCATGGGTCTGAGCGAGTTGGCCCGTCCTCCAACCATTGAAGGAGCCATCATGGAGCCTCTCATACTGGCTCGAGATTGCGAGGTCATAGAGTTAGCCTGGCCAGCCTGAGGACCATAGTAGCCCGACGGCAGGTATGCAGTGGATCGGTTTCCGGAGTTGTTGAAGCCCATGAACGAGTTTGCCGACGAGCCAGGGTGGTATGCTGGCTGCTGCTGCATGGTTTCGGTCATTCCAGCATTCTTCTGGGCGTTCATAACCTCGGCTGTAGGAGAAAAGAAGAGAGACGACTTGTGGGCGGCCATGGATGCGGCTTGGGACTTGGACATGCTCTTGCCCTGGGGCGACAGGTTGTCCATGGACATTTCTGCGTGATTGCCGAAGGGGTTCTCGGTGGGGAAGAGGGATCTGTGGTCGAACTTTCGCTTGGGGTTTTTGCTGTGGTAAGCGGCCATAAGAGGCTCGGCGGCGTTGGCCTTCTTGATCTGCTTCTTCATGTGCCACGCGACTCCGAATCGCCAGGCCATCACCAGCAGAGTCAGACCTCCCAGAATAGAACCCACACAGATGAACACGGTGCCTTCGGGGTACTTGGACGTGTTGACGTAGGGGTTGTCCTCGGTGTAGGGAATCACAGGATCCGAGGTGGGCATTCCAGGAAGAGTCAGGGTCGGCGGCTCTTCAGTGTAGGTGTTTTTACTCTTGTTGGCGGTGAACCGGGTCACCAGACTTTCCGATGAGCCCTCATCCTTGGAGTCTGTGTTGTCCTGTCGGGGAGCGAGAGTGGCTCGTGCCGGAGGGGTTGTGATGGTGGTTGCTAGGGCTACTGTGGCCAGCACCAGGACCATGGGATTGAGCTTCATGGTATGCAGTTGTGTTTAGGAGAGGTTCAGTGAGTGAGGGGTTTGGTTAGTTTGTGGTCAGCAGGGTAGTGTTGGTCCCGTGTCTGTGTGCTTCGTGTGTGTGTTTGTGTAGCTGTTGTGCGTTCCAGTCGTCTGTGTATCACGAACTGCTGGTGATGTTGGAGAGTTTACGCCAACCGCTTTTTTTGGCACTTTCGGTTTTTGCTGGCACAGCGCATAACGCATTTTTTATTTTTGCACACACCTATTTTTAGCTCCCACCTCTAGCATAAACAGAGGCAAAAAGGGCCTGGGGAAAATCATAGTTGGGTCTAAAATACAGCGGCATAACTGCTCCAAAGGAGTGTGGGCTAAGCCTCCGGAGTTTCAAACACACTCCATCCCACCATGCTTGCTCTAATATAACTCAGCTCTTCGCCGATGCCCCTTTCCATGCACTCCCAGTCAAATACAGTTAACCTTGGTTACGCGTATGCTTCTGAGACATGTGTGTAAGCACATCAGTTACCTGTTGGACCATAACGTCATCCAAATGGAGACGCCATAATAAAAAGACGTCAAGCTTGCGGCCGAAAATATTCCAAACCACCGGGGTTCAAAAATATTTGGCCAAAAAACACACACAGCCCATCTCACAGCCTCAAACGTCCTCGCCCCCTATTATGCATCAAAATGACCGACACCTACACGTGGATGCAATGCATACAATGACACGGCATGTGTGTGCGGCTAGACGTGTTACAGGGTGTGCCAGACCAGTGTTATAAGCCTGGAATGCTTTTTTGCTGTTATTTAGAGGCCTCCTCTTTACCCCATGTTTTTTATAAACACAGCTGGACCCTGTGTTGTTTTTAGGTTGACTGGAATTGTCAATCAGTAATCAGGGTTAAAATGCCGTTGTGCCATGGGAACAAGTTGGAAGTGGAAGTAAGCGTCTGGAATGTGCCGAGGAAGTTGAAATTAGACGATATTACGGGGTTCAGTTCGGGTAAGTAGAACTACTCATATTTGCTTTTAGCGGAGTTGTATAAATTGTTCGTCTATTTAAATCGACTCAGGATATCTCTAGATTTCCAAAGATACCATGTTTCATGCCTTTACACCAGCTTGACGTCCCGCAAACTTGTTCTGCCAAACTGCTCAGATTCTGTGTATAATCCCGTCACGAAAAACGTCTCGAGGCCCAAACCTTATGGCCTTTAAGGTTGTGGCAATATAGGTGATTTCAGGGATCTTATCCAACAGTCTCTATTTTCAATAAAAAAAGCTGAACTTTGGAATGCCATCTTTCTGGGGTACATATATCCCGTATTCCAAATTTCAAGCCTCCCAGTCACTTATTAGACGAGTTACATCATCGTCCCAATTTTAACCCCATTAGGCGGGGATCTACACTGCTGCCTTAGTTGGGTATTGAAGGTGGGATAATTAATAAGGCATCAGCGATTAAAAAGTATACAAGTCATGTCATTAAATACATACCAACTTCGTGCTAGCCACACTACAAGTTGGAAAGTCCCTTCTCCGCCTTCTTCTTCATCTCCTCGTTGAATCGCTCGTAACCAGGCTTGATGCTGTCGAAAATCGAGGTGAACGAAGCCACCTTGGCGACAATTCCAGTGAATTCCTCACCATGCTTGAAAATGCACTTTGAGTCGCTCACAGGCACAATCTCAAACCAGTGCTCTCCGTGAATGAGGTGCTTGGTAAGCAGATGTCCACCCCACGACAGGTTGTTGGGCTCAGCTTTGTTGACAGTGCAGGCAAAAACCTGGGGATCCTTCTTTTCGGGAGTCCACACCTGGATAGTGATGGCCTCGTTAGCCAGCTCCTGAGGTCGAGCAGAGTAATCGTTGGAGTTGCCCTCCACAAAGCTCAGAAAGGTGTTCCATTCGGGGTACTTGTCGAACTGGTAGAGGATTTGGCTGACGACCGAGGCGGGAGCGTTGATTTCGATTTCCGTGTGAATAGAGCCCATTGTGTGAGTGTGAGTAAAGGTGTATGATGGTGAAGAGGGTAGGAATTGGTCTCAGTATATAGCTTTAGGCAACTCAATATTTTAGGCTCAGCTCTTAAAGCCTGAGTCGCAATCTTATCACAGTGCATATGAAAGGCTTAACAAAACGGTCAGGTTGGAGGAATTGCTAGGAGAGCAGATATATCCGACGGGTATTTTTCCCATATTGAAACCGATCCCACAATTGTTCCAATAGGCATTTGAAAGCTATACCAATCCGACAACATGGATACTACCAATTGGTAACTCCTTCTTTGCTTTTCCAACTCCACCTTTCCATCAAAGTTAGATCTACCGATGCCCTAACCGAGGGCGACAGTTAAGCACAGAGTGTTCCTGTGGTGGGTCACAGCAGTAATGTCCGCAAAGTTTCTTAGTAATTAGACGGACATACGGCTGCAGATTTACTGCGAGGGTAAATGGGTGACAAACCCCGACTTTCACTTCCCCACAGTCACATGGAAATCGATGGCCCTATTTTGAACTTTTTTTAAGATCATGCCATCCACATGTGATAGAGATGGGAATGCAGCAGAAACAATGTGATGGAGTGTTCACATGTGAAATTATAAAAGAAATGAGACACGATGGGTCTGTTAGTCTGTTTCACCAGCAGGAGAGGGTATATGGAGCACTAGCTTTTGCAGTGTTAACGAATCCATCCATAACCATGTTTCAGTTTACCCCAGCTTTTACATGTTCATTTTGTTGCGTGTGAAGATATAAACCTACGATAGACCTCTCTTGGTATAAAACCCTGCCATTTACAGCCAAGCCCCTTTCATCGTATATCAAGACATATTCAGACTCACACGACAGATGCCTTCCATACGAAGAAGCACCGTATCTTCATTGAAAGAAATTCTGTTCAAGTTAGAGCTGCATCTCAACCTGTCTTGAGCTCCGTATCTTTGAGCGAGATCTCTCAGAGGAATATGAGAGCAGATGTGATCGAGTATACCAAGTGGGCCGAGTGGGAGTATTATGATAAAAATAAGTATCAGAACATCGGTATCTACAAGTATGGAGCAATAGATAAGAACAGGTAGGGCTACTGGCAGCTTATTATTGACCAGTTGAAGTTATTATCTCTTCTTACCTAAGTACTCCAGAGCAGTAACATCAATGGAATCTGGCTTGAGTGTTACGTACAATATACCGTACTCAAATAGCTACAACAAGCCAACGAGAAAGTGCAAGTCCTATATAAGTAATAGCAACTCCATCCAATGTCAACCCCACTTGGATTCAGTTAGTTCTATTGACCCCACCTACCCCACAGATGCTAGTATGTTAGTCCGCTCATATTGACAGTCAGTAAACATGATATCCATTAGCAAGCAAATACTTCATTTTGATTAAATTTTTTGAAACATTTTTATTGTGCCCTTTTTTCCTTCGCTTTCCATTTTTCTGTTCCCTTATCCCACTCATCTCTTGTACACCACTTTACCTCTGGACGCTTCTGACATGCACTCCAACGCAAATTAATTTTTGGTGATTTTTCATTCCCCAAAAAACCGCCGGTTTCAACTTACACACAAAAATGCTTCATCTGATTGGCCTGGGACTGTCCCACGAAACCGACATCACCGTCCGGGGTCTGGAGACCATCAAAAAGTGCAAGCGAGTCTATCTCGAGGCCTACACCTCCATTCTCATGGCTGCCGAGAAGGAGACTCTGGAGAAGTTTTACGGCAAGGAGCTGATTCTTGCTGACCGAGAGATGGTCGAGCAGGCCTCCGACGACATCCTCGCTGGTGCCCAGGAGGACGACATTGCATTCCTCGTTGTTGGTGATCCCTTTGGAGCCACCACCCATACTGACCTGGTCATTCGAGCCCGAGAGCTCGGAATCAAGTACCAGACCATCCACAATGCCTCTGTTATGAACGCTGTTGGTGCTTGCGGTCTGCAGCTGTACAACTTTGGCCAGACCGTGTCTCTGGTTTTCTTCACTGACTCGTGGAAGCCCGATTCTTTCTACGACAAGATCCACGAGAACCGAAAGATTGGTCTGCACACTCTGGTGCTGCTGGATATCAAGGTCAAGGAGCAGAGCATTGAGAACATCATGCGAGGCCGAAACGTCTTTGAGCCTCCCCGATACATGTCTATTGAGCAGGCTGCTCAACAGCTGCTTGAGATTGAGGAGATGCGAGACGAGAAGGTGTACTGTGCTGATACTCCTGCCATTGCCGTTTCTCGACTGGGATCTCCCCGGCAGTGCATCAAGGCCGGTTCTCTGGGGGAGCTTGCTGAGTACGAGTCTGGTGAGCCTCTGCACTCTCTCATTGTTCTGGGTAACAATGTTCACGATCTGGAGATTGATTTCCTCGTCGAGTTTGCCGAGGACCCCGAGAAGCTCAAGGAGATCATCACCAAGGACGCCGAGAACTTCAAGAAGGAGGTCAAGTACGTGTCTTACTCTGATGACGATGATGAGATGTAAGATGTAAGAAGAATAAATTATGTTAATTGAGCAGTGCAAGTAGACGAGTATCACAAACAAAGCACAACTGTAGATGGAATAAATATATAAATTATATGCAAATCGGATCCTTAGGGTCTACTTAATAGCCAAACTCCTGGAACAGCTCGGTTGGGTGCTGGGAACTCCCTCTGACAATGAGTCAACAGCACGAACCATAGACATATACCGTGACGACACAAACTGTTTGTTTTTACACACATCGCAGGCATAGTCACAGTATTCCTTTGCCAACTGGGTCCGTTCTTTGACGGTTCTCGTCTTCTGAGGCTCAAAGTACTCGGCTATCGACACATGACGACACTGGTTAGCCTTGGAGCAGTATTTCTTCATATCAGCATTAGCAGTGGGACTATGTGCTCCTGAGCAATAGTAGATGATGCACCGTGCACCTTTGTTATCACGTCCAGCTCGTCCTGACAACTGGTAGTATGACTCGAGGTTGTCAGGAAGGTCAAAGTTGATAACAAAACGAACATTGGGTTTATCAACACCCATTCCAAAAGCAATAGTGGCCACAACAATCTCATATCCTGGTTCGGAATCTGTCCACTGAGTCAAAATCGACTCTCTGACGTTCAGATCCATACCAGCGTGGAAAGCATGAGCTCCATACCCCTTCCTTTGTAGTTCCTGGGCCACCTTTTCAACCAAAGCTCGAGTTCGGCAGTAAATGATGCCTGAACCGGAACAACTCGAACTTTGAGCTTCTCTACGTTCTTTGTAGTCTTTCAAAAACTCCAGGATATCCTTCATGACAACCTCCTGGATGCTGTTGGAGTCAGAGAAACGGTAGTCAGGAATGAGGTATCTGACTTCGTAATGCAAGTTGGAGCGGTTGATAGACGTGGTGAACACTCCCAGCGTCTTTTCATCCAATCCCATGATATCAATGATGCCCTTTTGAACACTTTCTGAAGCGGTAGCTGTAAGAGCAGTAATAGGAACATTTGGGTACTCTCTTCGCAAAAAACCAAGCTCTTTGTACGTGGAACGGAAGGAATGGCCCCATTCTACGCAACAATGCGCCTCATCAATCACAAACCGAACCAGCAAGTCTTGGTCATTCAGGCACTTGAGGATTTTCTGAAACGACTGGTTGGAAATGTATTCAGGTGATAAATACAGCAGACGGGTATCAGGGTCATGACTCACCAGATCCTGCAATATTTTGCGTCTATCATGGCCTTGAATATCGCTATTCAGCGTTTCGGCAGGAATATCGAGTTTTTTCAGTCCCTGCACCTGGTTAGACATCAGAGCTAACAGCGGACTAACAACCATGGTAACACCCTTGGAAACAGCCATAGCGGGTAATTGGAATGTAAGCGACTTTCCATGGCCTGTAGGGAGTAATACCAAAGCATCTCGTCCTGCCAGAGCTGTTTCCACAATCTCTCTTTGACATCCTCGAAACGAGTCCTTCTGAAATACCGTTTTTAGCACATTATCGATATGATCTGCGGAAGCCTTGATTTGTTGACCGTCCGACTCGTCTGGCGGTCCTCCATCGTGGTTCCTCTTCATTCCTGGGCGTATAGTGTATGCTGAAAACACGCCCCAAAATGTAATTATGTTTCAATCTGACGCGTCTGCAAAACACACTTCGTGATGCAGCACGCGTCAAGAATCAAACATGGTGCTAAAAACATATTAGAAAAACACACCAGAAAAAGTAGTTACCATCCAGAGGCCAGGATGTGAATATAAACACAAGCATTGCAAAAGAATTAACTCCATCAGAAGCAAAAAAAGATGGCGACATCCGCAGGATTCGAACCTACGCGGGGAAACCCCAAGAGATTTCTAATCTCTCGCCTTAACCGCTCGGCCAGGATGCCAGAAATTTCGTACTCGAAAAAAGCGTTGAAACAATTTACGCATAAAAAAGCCAAAACTTGCGGAAAAATGGGGTTACAGGCTTAAAACTGATATGAGTATGAAGGTACAGATTGGTGATTTCCGGAAACTAAATTCTGTTACTTCCAGGG
Organism: Yarrowia bubula; assembly: GCA_900519075.1. Taxonomy (NCBI): domain Eukaryota; kingdom Fungi; phylum Ascomycota; class Dipodascomycetes; order Dipodascales; genus Yarrowia; species Yarrowia bubula. Next base: position 1,724,808 of record ULGX01000001.1, on the reverse strand, counting down.
CTTTGATGCCTGAATTCTGAAGGTTCAAAGTTGTCAAATTTTGACCAAAATTTTGAAACTTCCAGAAGCAGTCTAAAAATAGCCATTTTAGTGAAATAAACGGTTCCAGGGGAATTAGAAAAGGCACAAATATCCTAATAGCAGGCGTATGAATATAAATTATATCATTTATTATGTCCTGAGTAGTCCTGTTTTCAAGGTAAAAGTAGCATCTTCCTAAGAATCAATTTCCTTGGGATGGAATGCACAACTCATAATATTATGCTTGAATATGCTTCCAACGTCGAGTATACGCTAATATTGAGCTCTAACTACAGTGAAACACGTACCCATGTCGTAATTAGTGTCAGCCGTTTCAACGGTCGTTATAAAGCATTCCGAACAACCTATACGCAGTAACAACATCTCTACGCCACCTCCCATATCTTTCTTCGAACTCTACTAATCTCTCTATACACTTATTCACCGCCTACACTGCTCAAATACAGTCATAATATATCACATACACTTTATAAATAGTCATCAATAGTACAAAGGGGAAAGTCCGTGGCATTTGTCTGATATCAGACACTTCAATAGTAGTCCGCCCCGGTATAAGCGTCGTAAATGGCCTTTTCTTCCTGGGTTTGTTCCTCGACAAACCGCTGTTCGGCCTCCTGTCCGTTGATTGGAACATCATAGGCAGCATAGTACTCTTCCTGCTGCTGCTGAGAGGGCGAGTTGGACTCGGTGACCGGGTTGGAGCTCGCAGCAATGGCGGCGGGTCCGTCGGGGGCAGTAATGGCCTTCTTCTTTCGACTCTCGCTCTTGGTCTCCTGCTTGTAGTTTTGGTTCTGACGGTACTTGGTGAGGTAAATCTTCAAGGCCTCGGCGTAGTTCTCAAAACCCAGCGAAAGCATGGCAAACAGAATGTCCTCGCCATTGACGGTCTTTCGCTTTTCGGCGGCGCATTTCTCCGACGCCTCCGAGGTGATGAAGGAGATGAACTCGGACACGCACTCTTGCATGCACTCCTTGGCTTCCTTGGACACCTTGGCGTTTTCGGGCAGTGCGGACTTCATGATTCGAGCCACGTTGGCTATTGGCAGCCACTTGTCCTGCTCTCGAAGTTCGAGTTCGTTGCCAGAAGAGGGCTTGGAGTCCGAGTCGGCCATGGTGGTAGGTGGGGATGTTAGGTCACGTTGGGGGCACGAGAGGGGAGGGGGTTCGAGCACAGGGTGGTCACGTGTCGATTCAGGGTCGTCGCTAAGCTCGTTCAGGTCACGTTTGGAAAAAGTGAGTCTGGCGTTTCTCCAACAGTTCGCGTGAGTAAATGTTGTGTTGTATTAAAAGGTGCGCTTCGAAAACCTTAAATAAAAAACCTTAAGCCAAACTGTTTCAACAGCCACACCAGGTGGAGATCTGAGCGAAATACTTGGTGGGTAGAGGCCTGAGTACAAACAGTATATTCAACTCGTTTTTCCGGTTGCAACGATATCCATGAAACGCAGTTTTAGCCGAGATTCAAGCCTTGAGACAATCGAGCAATTCCTGCAGCCTGTCGGTGAGAATCCGTGTTTTCGAGTGTACCTTGGGAGGAAGGTGGTGCATCTAGAAGAGCTGTATTTAATCAATTATCTCTGGTTTTGGTGCTCCTAAAGTCAGTTATAGAACAGCTACACCTGTCATGTCAAGGTATCAAACGTGGGATACCGTTTAAGGTTTGCATATACCGAAGGCCAAGTACATGTAAATACACACTATCAGGCACGGGTTGGAAACCACTACAACAACGGATGAAGGTGAAAATCAAACAGTGGAACGCCGTTAGCGTGTGGCAATGGGATGTGCCCAACGACGAGGTGTGTGGTATTTGCCGGGTTCCGTTTGACGGAGTTTGTCCCGTGTGCAAGTATCCTGGAGACGATTGTCCTTTGAGTGAGTACACAGGCTGCTGGACTACAACAAGACACTAACACAGTCATTGGAAAGTGTGCACATTCGTTTCATCTGCATTGTCTGTTGAAATGGCTGGAAACAGAAACGTCCAAGGGCTTATGTCCCATGTGTCGACAGCCATTTGAGACGGCAGATGACGCACAGCAACAGCAACAAGTGGAGGAGACACAGAGACTGCATCACCAGCATCACCGTCGGCCGTCAGAGGTGTAACGGAACCGGTTTATTTATTAATGCATTATTTATCACGCTACAACTGAGTACCAGTACGTAGAGATTGTTTACTTATGTACGAGCAGATGGCAGATCAATAGTAAGATCCCTGACCAGAATACTTGGGTGCCGAAGAGGACGTATCAGGTCCCAGATCCAAACTAGCCTGAGGAGTCCACTTCTGGGCAGCAATAACCAGTCTTCCAGAAGGCCACTCCTGTGCTAGTTCAGAAGGTGAGGGAACAGGCTCAAACGAAAGCCGATCGTTATCAGCCTTGTAGTCGGCATGGTGGCGTTTGAGAGTCTCCTTGAGATGTGTGACGGGAGTGTAGAGAGCCGATTTCTGGGGGATCTTGATATCTTCAAGCTGAAGAATAGCTGCATAAGAAGCGCCCACAGCTTTACCAATCTGGTTGTTTTCATAAGCTTGAATAGCCATGTGTTTGAACACAAAGCCTTCAGCGACTCCTCGAGCACGAGACAGCCATGACAATAGAGAATCAAGTGTTCCAGATGACGTGACAGTACTCGATTCAGTAGATGAAACAGGAGCCAGGTTGTTGGATCCATCGTCCTTTTTCAAATGCAGTTTCTTGGACAGAGAGAACTTGGAGCTCTTCTCCTTCACCAAACCAGTGACCAGTTTTCTCTTGGAGATTGGTTCTCCAAGCAGAGCCGAAGCAGTTTCAAACTGGTCTCTAGCAAAAACACCCGTTCGTAGCAGCAAAGAACTGGAAAAGCCGCCTGTGTTTGCTCCTGCAGAAGGAGCTCCTCCGTCCAAATATGTTTCCGCATCACACTTGTACAGAACGAGCATGTGAGAAGCTCCACAGAGCATGTGAGAAAAGGCAGACATTGTAGCTGAGCTGAGATCTCGAGGAACAGATGCAGGAGGCTCGCTACAGATGATCTGGAAGCTTTGACATTGTCTCAAGTAGTCCACCACTCCTCGAGCCTTACTCATATACGCGCTGGCGTGTTTCCATCTATCCTCCTTGTCTCTAGCAACATACTGGTTAGCCAGAGTAGCCAGAGAAAGTGCGTATGTGAACAGAACCATGACGTACTCATACGAGAGACCCTGCATGGCAGTTTTGTTAGCCATTGACGACTGCGACTGGAAAGGGAGTCTCCAACAAGTAGTGATCTGAGAAGTGAATCTGAAAACACCGTCGTTGCTCACAATGCTGGTAATATGGGGAATGTACTCCTCCAGAGCCTTGACAGCAGGCATGATATCGCCATTCGCTTCTGTGGCTCCTGTTTTCTTCGCGTGCTTGAGAGTCTCTCTGACCCTGGCTCGGGCAGCATCGGCGTTCTCCACAACTTGTTGGTACCGCTCTGAGACGATGTGCTGACTCAGCGACAGTGGGCTGGTGGTTGGCAGCTGACCGGTGTAAGATATGCTCATTGTGTCGGTTGTGGGTGTCTGAGTGGTGTTTTCACTTGAAGATGAAGAGTGGAGTGGTCTGCATGGCGGATAACTCTATCACGGCTAGTTGAACCAAATTACGGTTTTCCACTGTAAGGCTACTTGTACTGTAGCAGGCCCTAGACTAGCTGCGACCACTGCAGACAGCACATCACTACGCTTGAACCACACAACCCTCAATGGAAACGCCGCCGTACCTCAAGGTCCAGACGCTGGCGCCGGACGTGCTGGAGGGTGCAACTATTACATGCATTGAAGCGTGGGGTGAGTATGACAACAACAAGTGACAGGACAGAGCGTGACAGGGCATGGCACGATAACCACATCAACATAGAAGATCTACATATCCATATGGTGGTGTTCTTCAGTGATTTATACGACTATATTCGTCACTCTGAATCCCACGTCTTCCTGTCTCTATTGACGAGATCTACGTCATAGTATTAACCCAGAAAACTCGCTCTATCTCGGAACCTCAGCTGGAGAGGTTCTCCACTTCTTCTGTGTCCAGGAGATTCAAGTGTCCTCTACCGACAAAGGACGTGAAGTCACTCAGCCCCAATACATCATTGCCAGTCGACAAAAAGTGCATGCTACTCGAACACGAGCTGTCGACAAGATCGTGGTGCTTCCCCAGATCTCACGGGCACTAGTACTGTCCAATTCAACGGTGTCTGTGTTCTCAGTACCCGAATTTGCTCCTGCTTCAGGATTCGGAAAAGTCAGGGACGTGTTGGACATGTGTGTGGACCAGGACATCACCCGAAACCTGCTCAAGAACCCCACAGCCTCCGCCTCATCAGTACACGTGACCACCTTCACCAAAAACACGATACGTATTATCAATGTGTCTGCCAATGGACTCAAATTGGTCAAAGATGTCAGTTATGCCGAGGCTCTTACAGGAGTGCGTCGCGGCCGTCTTTGTCTAGTTGGAAACACCAAAACGTACGATCTGGTCGACGTGGAGCGTGTTCGGAAAGTGCCTTTGTTTGAGGTGTGGAGCGGAGCAGATAATGGTGCTGAGCTGAATCCCCAGCCTATTACTGCACTTGTTGGTGACTCTGAGTTTCTGGTTGCTTGTGGTACTCAGAAAGGTGATCCTGCCATGGGTATGATTATTAACGGCGATGGAGATATTTCTCGAGGCACCATTGCGTGGAACGACTTTCCCACGTCTGTGGTGGTAGATTACCCTCTTGTTGGAGCTGTCGTTGGTCGGAAGGTGTGTTTTCATAATGTTATCAACCAGGCCGAGGTGTTGATTGGAGATGAAGTTGAAGACAAAGTCGAGGAGGTGGAGGAGAAGAAGGAGGCTGACGAGATCAAGGAGGATAAAAAGGACGACTCTGAGGTTAAGGACGACCCCGAAGACAAGAAAGATCAAGCCAAAAAGGATGGTTCTGAAGAGGTCCCCAAAGAGACTGAAGAACCTAAGAAGGAGGAACCCAAGAAAGAGGAGCCCAAGGAAGTTAAGGATACAGCTCCTGTGACAAAAGTAACCATCTCCAAAGTGCTCAAACAGTTTGAAATTCCGTTCCCTGAAATGGTCGACAAGCTGACCTTGGTGGATGTTTATGCCAAGGACAAGAAGGACAAGGATGAACAGTCTACACAAAACCTCACTCAATGGTGTAAGACACTTTCCAACATCTTCACTTACTCTGATAATGGAGTCTTCACCTACATTTCCACTCCCAGACTGTTCCATCTGGAAACTCTCGTTGAACAGCAAAAATTGGGAGAACTCTACACCGAGCTAGAATCATTTGGTGATGGTGATGGGTCTAATGCAGAGTCTGCCAAGTGCCAGAAAGAGTACCTTCAACTGCTTGTATGTCTGTCCCATCTCTCCCATGACCGTCAGGCTGACTTCAAGCAGATCTGGACCAACTCGTTCCACGAGTACCTTCTCGATCTCAAGATTCTCATGTACATTTTCTACCCTCAGATTCTGGACAAGTTGGAGGTCCCTAACGGTGTTGTTACAGCTCTGGAAGTCGCCAAAAGCATGGTGGCTCCTGGAGACAAGTCTGGAAACGTTGTGTCTAGCGACTGGTGGCAGACATGTTATGATATCTGTCGGTACCATCTGAGAGATTCTAACACTGCCGATTTCCAAGGTAGATGGATGCTTGAGGTGTTTTTGTGTCGCTTGCTAGTGTCCAAATGTGCCAGCGAATTCCTCAAGTCCTCAGACGACTCTGATGCTGTTGCTTCTGCCGTCATGAAACTTGTCGAGACACAGCTTGTAACCGACCAAGGTATCTCAGAGTCTGCTGTAATTCTTCGAGAACAAAAGCGATGGTATCCTTTGTCTCTCTTGGATCTACGTGTCAACAAAATAGCTTCTGTTTGTGAAATCTGGCAGTCTATTCTTGCTGGAGATATCGAGGAGCCTCTGTTTACTAATGGCCCTAAAAGACTCTCTGCGTTGTTGAAAACGTGTTCAGACAAGGAGCTGGTGCGTGCATATGGTCTCTGGCTTGTTGACAAGTATCCCCAGGAAGGTGTGGCTATTTTTGTGGACCAAAACAGCTCGAAAACAGGCTCAAAAATCAAGTTCAACTCAAAGGAAGACAAGGACAAGATTTCCACAGCCATCAAGGCCATGCAGAACCAGGTGGCCTGGAAGTCGTATCTTCAACAAATGCTGTTTGTTGAAGGTGAAGTCAGTATGGTTGGGGAGTATGTTGGTTTACTGATTGATGAGTGTGTAGCCGACAAGAAGGATGTCAAGGAGGACGAGGAGGATGAGGTGACTGTTGCATACAAGGCTCTCAAGCCCCCTAAAAGATCGTACTTTGAGTATCTCAAGACCAAGAAAGGAGACGACACGACTCTCAACAACCGAGTGGAGATTATCCGAATGATTGATAGAGGGCTGTGTGGAGAAAAGAGAGAGACGGTCGAGTCACGTGATGATAAGAAGACTCGAGGAAAGGGTGTTTATGGCGACACAAAGTGGCATCATGATGTCAACTGGTCTTCAGCTTTGACTTTGGAGGATTACTTGAGTTTCCAGGAAAAGCTGATCAAGCATCAGGGCCAGTTTCTGCTTGAACTGGTTATTATTTATGGCCAGCTTGGCGATCATCAGAGATGCATTGATTCGTTGGTGCATGATTTGACCGACTATCAGACGGCTATTGATTATTGTGCCAATGTCAAGACAGTTGAAGGAGCTCCAGATGAGACCATGAAACGATCTCTTTTTACCCACTTGTTCAAACAGCTGTTGAAACCATCCACTGACAAGGACACTCAGGTGTACTACTGTCGTCATGTGATGGAAAAGTATGGTCATAACCTCGAAACCAAGTTTGTGCTGAACGCTGTGCCTCCCGACTGGCCCATTGAGATTCTGAATGGATATCTGAAGAATGTTCTGCGTCAGCTGACCAATGACAAGAACAAGAGTCTGATGATGAAGAGTCTGACTCGAAGCGAGAATGTTAGTATGACCAATCAGTTGACTACGTTGACTAGGATTGATGCGGAGGTTAGGAGGGAGTAACCCTCAATACAGTAATATGTAAATTAATGATTAATAATTTTAAATAAAGCGCGTCTCAGGGTCTGAGTGATTTTCCAAAATAACACTGGCAGCATTCAGACTAATTCTTCAGGTCAATACTCAGAGAACATACTGAGTTCTCTGTATCTACTCGTATTGTACATACTGTACCTAGCTACACTAAGTCTATCTCTCTTGTTCATTCATACTATATACATACTATTTCTTCATTTTCAGCGAAGCAATGGGGGTTTTTCCGGAAACAATGTCCACCAGGGTGTTGGCCTGCTCGGCGGTGAGCGTGTAGTTTCTGTTCAGGTTTTGCACGACAAAGTCGCTGTCCTCGTTGGACTTGGCGGGCTTGGAGACGCCGGTGTTGAAAAGAGAGCCCTTGGACTGGTTGAAAGCGTCCTTGAACAGCTGGCCGGCATCAATCTTCTTGGACTTGGGCTGGGCCTCGGAGGTGATGAGGGTAGCAAACTTCTTGGAAATCTCGGGGTTCTCAAAGTCGATATCGTTGAGAGCAGCCTGGAGACGCGAGTTCTCGGCAACAGTAACATGCTCAGTCAGAAGAGGATCCTCCTCGGACTCCTTCTTGAAGAAGGGCTTCTTCTCGGTGGGGAAGAGCTTGGGAGACTTTCGCTCTCCGTCAGCCTTGAATGATCCGTATCGCTTGGGGACCACCTTTTTGTCGAGAGGAGTTCGTCGCTTGAGGAACTTGGAGCCGCCCTTGTTGTCAAAGTTGGCCGAGGCAAAGTTGTCTCGGAACTCCTTGGTGTTGTCAAACTTGATTCGTCGGTCCACTCGCATCTCACCCTTGTCAGGTCCTCCACTGTTGACTCGGCCCATTCCGGGAGAGTAAGACTCCTCCGACACGGTTTTCTTTCGCAGGTTGAGCTTCTTCTTAGGTCTGTCGCCAGTGTTTCTGTTGGTTCTCTCGCCGTCGGTTCTGTTGGGCCGCTCTCGGTCGTTTTTGATGGAGTCCACCACTCGAGCGTAGTTCTCCAGACCGGGCTTGGTGGCGTTGCACACGGCCCGCGAGGTGGAAAGGTGTCGCACACCGCTGATACACGTTCGCAGGTTCATCATGGTGTGATGTGGAGATGTGATCCAGAGGTGATTTTTCACAGCTCCCAAAAAAGTTTCTTTCACTGTGCGATTAACGGGTTTTGGGAGGTTCGAAATGGGGTAAGGTTAGAGGTTGAGCAGTTCGATTCTGAGTGGGGAGATTCGAGGGGAAGAATGAGGAGTACGGATATATACCAGACTGGGAGGGAAGGTGGCTAACGGCTTTAAAAACGGCTTTTAAATTGCCAATAATTGATAGCTCTACCCCGCTGAGGCATCTGGCGTTATGAGGCAGTGCTAGCTTTCACAAGTAGCACTGGTTAAAATGGCTGCTTAATGCGAAAATACGACGTCATTCTTTCACTAAAAACACTGGGATAGTTGAACCTAGTTGATATGTCAGACAGAGATTGGGTCTAGCCTTCATATACTTACTCCAGACACCTCTAATCACAGCTCAAATGACCTAATAAAACCACAAGCTCGGAACAATACGTAGACATCATCGCGGAAGACCCTAAATCTAGCAATTGTGTTTTCAAACGCGTTAAACAATAGGTGGATGACCTAGCACTAGTGTGGTTTTAGACTACACAGGGTAAGGACAAGTGAGACCCATGACAGTTTTATATTATGAATCGGAAGTTGCAAGTTCCGTTATCAATCTGAAGGCCTTTACAATGCGTTGTCGATGACGTACAAAGCCCCAGTTCCCACTAGCTCCCAAGATACGCCTGGAACCACGCTACATTCAGTCTTGGCATGTAGTATTGGCGGGTCTTAAGGACGTAAAAACTTGGCGAAAAGAGGTTTCAGCAGCTTGGACGTTAATGGCCAGCAGCCCCTCATTCAAGCCGCATGACGCTAACGGATCTTTATAAGTCCACCGTGTCCAGGTGTGTATAGCTACCTGTTGCGGAGCATGAAATGGAAAACGAAGACATGACCAGCCTGCAATGCTTGTTTGCAGCATACTGCGAGGCCTACGAAACTGGAGGCTCCCTCGACCAATTCTCCAACATGGAATCAGAGCTGCAAATTAAGGCAAAAAAGTACATTGAGCACGAGAACGTGCTTCGCCAGGTGTACCAGGCCCATGAACATCTTTGTGGAGGAGCTACGAAAGATGACGAAGAGCAGCTGAGCACGAAGCTTCAGAAAGCCGACATTCCCAGCCTGTGGACCCTTCCTCATGGTCCTGAACGCATAATGAATGTCGCTGTGGCTCTGTACATTTTGTTTGGAGACAAGGTCGACCCTATTGCGTTTGCGTGCGACAACGGATGCACCCAGAATCATGAGTGGTGGTATTTAATGGAGTGAGGTGGAGTGAGGTGGATACATACTAACTAATAATATCATTCATTGACGTGGGTTGTGGTGTTGTAGGTTGGTACGGTTGTGTCTATCTGTCTTAGGAGGAGAGACATTTGTCTTGAAAAGAGAGATGCCGCCTTTCTTAATCTATTGGCTTGGCTTCAACACGTGCTCTTGCCAAGCTCTTTGATAAGTATCATCTATTCCTCTTGCTTGGCAGGTTTAGTTTTTCCGTGCCAAGTATAACTGTCAACTATAGTCGGAGTATTACTTACCGCTTTGTTGGGCTCATGACAGGTGAAGTCAAAGCCTTCCCAGGGCTGTTACTGTATTATCGTACTCTGAACCAACTTTACGCCGTGTATCTCTCCCTTTTGCAAACGCAGGGGAGCCATTGTCATGTGCAAGAAACGGTAATATGGATCTTTCACGACATTCCAGCACCAAAGCGGAAATCTTATGGTGAAGCATGAGCAGACGCGTCTATAGAGTTGGGTTTTGAAGGCAAGGTGATTGGGTGGAGGTATGGAACAACGTGTGGAAGCATTCGACTGGGACGGCCAAAGCACAGCAAAATAATATCAGCCCAAACTGGCTTCAATCGCCGATTGCTACAGGCACCAGAATCTTGCTGCAAGTTTTAATTTTTGAAACCCAGTTTGCACACGGTGGTGAGTGGGGTGTCGAGCTGATCTCTCCACATCTTCGGATTTTCCTTTCCTTCTTTCACATTGCTTTTTTCGCCAACCCGTTTTTTTCAACTTTCTGTACGGAAATACGCTCGCTTCAATTTCCAGCCATTTTCCGGCTTTTCACACTAATCAAAGAAATCATGCATCCAAGACACCTTGACATTGCACAGCCCCGTTTTGAGGTGGGGTTGCGTGACAGCGGCAGAGAAGATGATGCCGAGAAAAACAGCCGAAAAACTGTCACGTGACGCCCAGCTTGCGTTCCAAAGCCGTAGCCCCGATTTCAGCCCACAATCCATTCTAGACTACTTCCTCTATTACGTCATCAGTCTACCAGTAGAGTAGCTAAACCCAGAGCTAGATAGTCATAACGTTCCAGTCACATGTGTAATCGCACATAGTGAGTGAGTAACTATCCGAGCTCGCTAGAGGACGAAAACGCCCGGAATGGGCCCCTATTCGAGTAGGGAGCCACCTATCCGCAGCAATAGGACGTCACTGCCCCTTAGCGTGTTTTAAAACCTCTGACACCTTGTAATTGCTCCTTATCCAAAAGTCCCACCTCGACTAGCTATAGTGTGTCTGCATGCAGGGAGACGATTTACATCAGGAGTCTAGGCAGGGGCAGGGAAGGAAGTATTTGGCTCAGTGAGTATGGGGACCTTCACGTGCCAAGCCATCCCCAGCCCCGGGGATATCTCACGTACCTCTGGGAATTGAGGTGAATTCCGCAAGAAAATCGAACATGAAGCTTTACCAGCCCTCGATATAAGACAGTAGCAATGGTGAAAAATTACGATGATACGACGTCAAATAGGGGGTCTGGGGCTAGAACAGGGGTGGAAAAGCATAGATATAGATGGTGGAGTCGAGAAAAGTGTCCACCCTTGCACGGACTATTTCATTTTAATCCAGTTCCTACATCTTCACTGCTCGGGATGTCGGCTTGTCATGAACGTAGTGAAGCCTATGTGAAAGTCTATATGGTGAAGGATCACATGGAGTTAGTGCAAGGCGTTTACAACAAGGCCACGCAGCTGTGGGGCCACGAGATACACGGCAGATTTTTTCAGCCGGTACTCAATTGCCACACAAGCACAAGCCCACAACCCAGCGTCCTCCTGCTGAAGATCCACAGGCCGAAAATGCCGCACATGTCCGAAATAACATGGAGCAAAAAAGCTGCTGACTTGGGAGGACACCATACACGCCGACGCAAAGCTTAAATAGCCTTTTCTTTATGTCGGTGCATGCCTGGCGCACGTTGGAGGAGTGTCCAAATGTCTATAACTCAGAGCGGTTTTAGCAATCTTAGTGAAGGGTAAAGAAACGCGTTCTCTTCCACGTCACTTTGCAACTGTGGAACCGTCTACAAGCTACTCTCCCCGAGCCATTGCCAGAACCACAGCCGACATGTCTCAGCCCAAAACGCTGGATCCTCGGGCTTCTCGACAGCCCAGTTCCCAGATCCAGACCCAGGCGCCACCAGTGCCGGCCTCCTACCAGGAGCCGCAGCACAAGCCTCAGTCTGGCAACCCCCAGCAGCCTCTTTCCGAGCCCACCTTGCAAGTTCAGAGTAAGTATGAGCCTTTAGGATGATTTCGCGACGATTTTGGAGACACCGACGACACGACAAGCAACGAGAGCGACGACATCGATAAGAACGACATGAATGTGATACCGAGAGTGTGGAGTAGTCATTGAGTGGTTGGAGAGTTGGGATATTGAAACATCCAGGACATTACCTTAATTGACATGACAGCGTCATAGTCGTGACCACACACGCCTGTTGGACTATCAGCCCTCAAGTCCCTCACCTACTCAACCAACATGAGAACAAAACGAGTGCACAGAATACACAGATACCTCCTCCGCAGTGTACTAAACCTTCTACGTTCAAGACCGCATCCGTCACTCTATAGTCCCTTGTGCCTTTGTCCGTAACTTTTATCTTCCCCAGTTCCCACTAACATAGACAACAATGTGGAGCGATCTATTGCTCGACTGAAGATTGTGTCCACACTCCGATCCAACGATCTGGAGCGAATCCAGGCCATTGCCGAAGGTCCCCACGCCAACACGGAGCTTCGAAACGACCTGCTTGATATTGCCGTCCAGGTGTCCAACCTCGAGGTGGTCAAGTTTCTGCTCACAAAGTACTCTGACATTGATGTCAACGCACAGACTGCTCCTTCCGATGAGGACACCATCTACAACAAGACTCCCCTGCATCTAGCCGCCGAGCAGGGTCGAGATGAGGTGGTCCTGTACCTGCTGCAGCAGCCCGATGTCGACGATACCCTTGTGGACTCCCTCGGACGACAGCCCATGGAGGTTGCTCGATACCCCGAAATCGCAGAGACGATCCAGACGGAGCGAAACAAGTACGTGGAGAAGATTTCCAACGAGATGAAGATGGCGTTCGACAAGGGCGACCTCAAGACCATTGACGCGCTTCTGACCAACCCCCGTTCGTCGTCTCTGCTCGACATCAACGGTCACAACCCCGAGACTGGATCCACCGTGCTCCACGACTTTGCACACCGACGAGATGCTCGAATGGTCGAGTTCATCTTGTCGCATGGAGGAGATCCTCTTGTGCGAAACAAGAACGGCCAGCTTCCTTCTGATCTGACCAAGGACGAGACTATCCGACAGCTGCTGCAGAAGTCTACTGCCAAGCAGCAGGTGATTTCCGAGTCGGACATTGCCAACGGTCCCCCCAAGCAGTCCAACCCTGCTCCTCAGATGAAGGGTTTCCTCAAAAAGTGGACTAACTTCACTTCAGGCTACAAGCTACGATGGTTTGTCCTGGAGGACGGTGTTCTGTCATACTACAAGAAGCAGGACAGCACCGACACCTGTCGAGGCTCTATCAACATGAAGAACGCCTACGTGCGACTCGACAAGAGCGAGGATCTCAAGTTCGAGGTCGGCTCGCGGGTCCAGGGTGGCTACAAGTTCCACCTCAAGGCCAAGCATCACGTTGAGACCAACAAGTGGGTGTGGAACATCAGTAACGCCATTCGATGGGCCAAGGACCAGGATGGAGGCAGCAAGAAGAAGACCAGATCTGCTGCTGTTGCTGGAGCCCCTGCTGGAGGTGCAGCTGGTGGAGCTGGAAACGCCATTCCTAGCGGTGGTGCTTCTGGTGCCCCTGGTGCCCCTACTGGAGCTCCTGCTGTTCCTGGAGCTGGTGCTGGACATGGTGCTGGATACGGTGCTGCCGCTGGTGCTCTTGGCGCTGGAGCTGGTGCTATTGCTGGCTCTGCTATCGGTGGACATGGTGCTAACAACCTGCCCGCCCCTAGCGGTCCTCCTCCTGCCATCCCTGCTTCCCAAAACGAGAGACCCATCTCTGCTTACAGCAACAACCAGCTGTCTCCTGATGACGCTGTTCCTGCACCCTCTTCCATCCGGTCTCGAGCTGCTTCCTCTTCTGGAGCCCCCGATGAGGAGGTCGACCTTGAGGAGTACGCTTCTGACGACGATGATGACACCAACGACGCCGAGGATCTGGCTCAGATGGGAGCTCCCAACGACGCCGACTACGCTTTCATGGGCCGATCTATCGGTCTGGAGTTCAAGATGATCCGAAACGCCCTGACGATTCTGCTGCAGTCCAACGATAAGGGCGAGCTGAACCCCCGTAACCTGGGTCTTGGTCTTAAGGCTCTCGAGGATGGTGTTTCTCAGCTGGAGCGCCTCCACCAGGAGTACACTGGCATGATCCAGACCCGAGAGGTTTACTACCAGCGACGACTCACTCGAGAGATTGATATCCAGCACCTTTGGGAGCAGAATGTCCAGAGTCTTGAGAAGGAGCACGAGAAGATCCAGCGAGAGCTTCACGAGGCTACTCAGCAGAAGAAGAAGGCTCGACGAAGTTTGCGAGAGGCTTACACTTCTTACCAGCGAAACTCTCTGTCTGGTGCCATGTCTCCCGATCCTTCTATGCACAACCTGCACGGTGTTGCCGCTGGTTTTGCTTCTCCTCCTTTCGCTGAGGCTCCCGAGTTCTCTGACGATTCTGACGACGAGTTCTTCGACGCCGACGACACCCAGGACATCCCTGAGATCCAGGAGCCTGGTTTTGATTTCGAGGAGAGCTCTTCTAACGCTCTTCCTGCTGCTGCCGGAGGTGCCGCTGCCGGCGGTCTTGCTGGCGGCGCTGTTTCTCGATCTGCTGCTCCCGTTTCTGCTCCTCCTGCAGTCCCCAAGTCCCGGTTCGATCCTGGTCCTGCTGCTGGTGCCCATGCTGGTGCTCCCGCTGCTTCCCACGCTCCTGCTCCTGCTCAGAACCCCTTTGGAATTGCTGTTGCTCAGGCCGACGCTTACGAGGCCGTTGGTGATGGTTCTCAGGCCCAGCCTGCCCAGCCCGCCAAGTCCATTGACGACCGTTCTCCTCTTGCCCAGACTCCCTACACCGAGCATACCTCCTTCATGGGTGGTCATTCTGGAAAGTTGCAGCCCGGTCAGTCTCAGCGAGTTCCTCCCCAGGGACAGGCTCCTCAGGGACAGCAGGGCCATGTTCAGCCCAACCAGACCCACGGCCAGTCTCACGGTGCCACCAACCCTGCCCAGGCCGCTGCTGTGTCTGCTTCTCAGGCTCACAACAAGTCTCACCAGCCCTTGTCTCAGCCTCCTCTCCAGAACCAGCCTACCCACCGACCCACTGCTTCCCACAGCTCGTCTCACTACGGTGACGGTAGCCGACCTGGTTCTGTTCAGCAGGACAGCCGACCTCAGTCTACTCACTCTGTTGCCAGCCGAGAGCGACCTCATTCTCGAGATCAGCACTCTCAACACCCCCAGCAGGGCCAGCAGCAGTATGGCCAGCATGGTCAGGGACAGGCTCCTCCCGTTCCCCAGGGACAGCCCCAGTCTCAAGGCCATTCTCAGCCTCCTCACGGACAGGCTCCTCCTGTTCCCCAGTCTCAGTCCAAGGCCCCTCAGTCTCAGGCTCCTCCTGTGCCTCAGGGTCAGCCTACACAGCCTCCTCAGGGCCAGTCTCAGGGTCCTCAGGGCCAGGGTCAGAACCAGGAGCGACCTCCCATCCCCCAGCAGAAGTCTGCTCACAGTGGTGTTGGAGGTGCTGCCGCCGGTGCCGCTGCTGGAGCTGTTGGTGCTGGAGCCCTTGGCGCTGGCGCTGCTGCTGGATCTCACTCTCAGCAGTCTGCTCCCCAGCAGTCCCAGCCTCAGCCTCAGCAGTCTCAGCCTCAGCAGAAGAGTGCCCAGCCCAACTCTCAGTCCCAGTCAAAGCCCCCAAAGAATGTTTCCCTGCCCTTTGGTGTTGGTGATGTCAAGCTCGATGTCGAAGACCAGAAGGAGAAGTGGGAGGAGATTCTCGACGAGAACTCTTTCGCTGGTTACGAGGATCCCCCTCGAAAGCAGCTGTCTATTTCCGCTGATAACCGACCCAAGGTGTCTCTTTGGGGTATTCTCAAGAACCTGGTTGGTAAGGATATGACCAAGATGACTCTGCCCGTGTCTTTCAACGAGTGTTCTTCTCTTCTGCAGCGAGTGGCTGAGGATATGGAGTACACTGATCTGCTTGACCAGGCCCGAACTTTCGATGACTCTACTAAGCGACTGGCCTACGTTGCTGCCTTTGCTGCCTCTGAGTACGCCTCTACTACACTCCGAGTGGCCAAGCCTTTCAACCCTCTGCTTGGTGAGACCTACGAGTACGCCCGACCTGACAAGAAGTTCCGATTCTTCTCTGAGCAGGTGTCACATCACCCCCCCATTGGTGCTTGTCACGCCGAGTCTCCCTACTGGGACTACATGGGTGAGAGTAACGTCAAGTCCAAGTTCACTGGCCGAGCCTTCGATATCAACCCTCTTGGTACTCTGTTCCTGAACCTGCGACCCGACAATGCTCCCCCGGAGCTGTACACCTGGAAGAAGGTCAACACCCAGGTTGTCGGTATTATTACCGGATCTCCTGTCGTTGATAACTACGGTGATATGACCATCACCAACCATGACACTGGAGACACGTGTACTCTGCACTTCAAGGCTCGAGGATGGCGAGGAGCCGGAGCCTTTGAGGTCAAGGGTAACGTTGTGGACAAGAACGGTAACCCTCAGTGGACCGTTGGTGGACACTGGCACGAAAAGTTCTACCTCAAGAAGCATGGTTCTGAGTCCAAGGAGGTCATCTGGGAGGTCCACGAGCGACCCCCTGCCCCCTTTAACCTCACGCCGTTTGCCATCACTCTTAACGCTCTTCCCGATAGCCTCAAGGCTTGGGTGGCTCCCACTGATACCCGTCTTCGACCGGATCAGCGAGCTATGGAGGAGGCCCGATACGATGATGCAGCAACGGAGAAGAACCGAGTGGAGGAGAAGCAGCGAGCTGCTCGACGAGAGCGAGAGGCCAAGGGCGAGGTCTACAAGCCCCGATTTTTCAAGGAGGCCAAGCATCCCGTTACTGGCGAGACGTATTTCCAGTACAATGGCGAGTACTGGAAGGAGCGAGGTGAGAAGAATTTCACTAATATGATGGATATTTTTTAATGTATATTAAATGAATTGTTTTGATGTTTGACGGTGTTGTGGAGATTGAGTTATGTGTACGAAATGTATGAGAGTGGATCTTATGGGGATCCTTTAGGCGGCTATGGTCCAGCCCAAGAACAAAGAAAGTGGAGGCGGCGTAAAGTGCTCATGGCCACACTACTTGTAGCTACCGGTACTTGTAGTTTCCTATAGCGTAGATGTCAGTCTTTGTTATTACAATGACGAGGGAATTGAGACAGCAGGGGAGTCAAGTTTCGGACTCCGATGTAATATGAATATTAGTGATTTTTCAGGGGAGTGAATCAAAAACGGGGCAATTGGATATGTCCCGTATGATGAAATACGAATGGAAAACTAGCCGAGTTGTACCAGTTGCATCTCGTTTGAGTGATTGTCGTATGCTGAAAGAGTTGTGCCCATCATGGTTATTCATTGAATTGCAAAAATAGTTTTGAGTGGCTCCGAAAATGTCCGAAAGGGGCTGCGGGTTCTCTTGTTGGTGCTAGCTGTATCGAATAGTCTAGAAATGTGGGTACCTACTAGTAGTTCACATAATAGCTCGTTGTCCAACACGAGGCTGTGTGCATTGGCCTCGCTGGGACCAGATGAAATAGCTCGTTGCTATTCTGTTATTTTTAGAAGTGGCTACCAACCTGGTCAGCATCCCACATGACCCATAACCCTGGGTACAGTATCACAGGCAGTCTCATAATCAACATGAGCCCAGAGTACAATCGAGACCGGCAAAAGTAGGTTGATTGTCAAACAGTTATTCCCGGGATATGCAAGGCTGGCGGCCTAAGAGAGGCAGGGCTGAGTGCCAAGAATGTGGGGAGTCCCAAAGAAAGGGGCATTACTAAGTCTGATTCCAAGGAATGTGTTCCAGGGGCTCTATCTCACGGTATTCTATCTGATAGAGGCGGTATTCAAGTGCTCGGAGAAATGCATCAGGTCTCGGACCGACATGCCTAGTCAGCTCCAAGCAGCAGGTCCAGCCCCATGCGCCATTTTTCGATCTGCATCAGATTGCGGCGGACAGCAAGAGCTGAACACATCTTGAATCTAAGAGCCAAGTCTCCGACGACTCTGACCCCGTCTTTCGTCCCAAACGGGATCTGTCCAAACACGAGTTTGAGGTTGAGGTTGAGGTTGGTATGCAAGTGAAGTTTCTGATATGAGATCAGGGGATCTGGGAGGCTTGGTACGAGATTGAGAGTGGGGTTTTCGCGTATTCTGTATGTTACGTCATCTAATTGAAGCAAGCACTTCATATTTTGTTCTGTATTGCAGGTGGGTCTCTTGCCCATGTTTTACTCCCCATTTCACCAGCACACATTCCAGTTTCAAGGTGTGTTTTTTAATTTCTGTGCAAACTGAAACGGTGTCTAAAAACGAAAAGTCCAACAAGACTACAGGCAAAATGGCAAAAGGCCACACAGTTGAGGGAATTTGCACGCCCTGCCACCTTGCTAAAATCAGCCAGGTTCGGGGTAGAGCAGAAATAAGCAAAAGACAAAAAGTAGTGAAAATGGCCGAAAATTAAAATCACCTTACAGTGCGCCATGGACGTCTCTTTCGGCGTGCACAGCCAACGTCTTCTAATAGGTACATGGGGGCTGTATGCAGCTGCACATAAAGAGAGAAGAACAATAAAAGACTTCCTTTCCATAGACAAAGCGAGGTGGCTTCCACGGCCCTTGTCTGCGTAGTGCGTAGTGCCGTATCTTTGACCTTTTCCCTGACAGCTACACAACGTGTCTTACCGCGTGGAATTCGGTGCATGGGTGGTTGTGTGAGGTGTCTGGTCGGCAAAAGCAAAAAAGATAGTTACCGACGTTACCGATGGTCCGTCCGCTACTTGCTAAAGTTTGTGGCTATGTCATTTATGATTTGGACTGTGTCGGCAAGA
The DNA here is from genome assembly GCA_900519075.1 of Yarrowia bubula. Taxonomy (NCBI): domain Eukaryota; kingdom Fungi; phylum Ascomycota; class Dipodascomycetes; order Dipodascales; genus Yarrowia; species Yarrowia bubula. The sequence continues at coordinate 1,706,197 of ULGX01000001.1, read as the reverse complement.
GAATTAACGCCAAACGCGTGCCGGAAGATTCGAAAGGGGCCGGGGAGAATTTAGCTGGGAGGAGACGCGTGTATGTGCAATGTCTAAATCCAGCTCCTGCTTTTTGCGTTGCTTTTTGCCATTTCTGGGTTTACAAACTCATCCGTATTGCCATTCTTGGCACGAGTCAGAGCCTGAATCTCGCACCACAGGTGTATGGTGTTAGCGAAATGGAACTTTGGAGGAAGATGGGGGTCTGCGAAACAGGGGTAGGGTTTTAAATGAAGATAGCGAAAGCTGGAAAAGAGGTACCGAAAAGACGATTAGTCAAGCCGCTAGCCAAGACGTCTGTGCATATAAAACCCCAAGGTCGGCTAAGTTGAGGGCTTGTCGACACTACTTTTGGGAGGAGTCAAGTGACAATGGTAGATACTCTAAAAAGAGCCAAGTCTCGGGACAAAGGGTAGGCCAAACTTTAGGCACTCCTTTGTTGCCCCCTAAACAAACAGCGTGGACGTTGCAGTAGGTGGGTCGTTTCACATGTCAGTTATGCTGCTATCATTGAGGAACGTGGTAGACGGCATGGTTGTAGTCGCAGGCGTAAAGGTCACGTAGTGGTCGTGGGGCACGTGGGGAGCAAAAAAAAATCGATTCCGGAGACTTTTTCCAAAAACAAAATAAGTCATCTTTTCACCCCGGTTTCACGATCCTGGCCCTCTTCCGCTTACATTTTTTTCGTCTGATACATGGCCAACTTTGCGCCCGTTTGTGTTCGGTCGTTTGTTCATTTTCCTTTTGCTCTTTCAATCAAACTTTGCCAGTTATCCTTTTGCCCCTCCTACACTGCCAACTCCCAACTCCGATTATATCTTTCCAAGAGCTTAAATTCTATACAAAAGGGAAGAGATGGAACGTGAGATGTGCGACAACATGTCTCGACAACTTGGTGAGTGACGGCTACAGAGGATATGGACAGTGGAGGGTACACGGGCACACGACTAGCGACACCTACAAACAAAAACCAAGCGCCACAGATACACCCAACATGATTACACCAAGTTATATCACCCACGTGCGATACCGGCAGCATCAGACACCCAACTCATACTAACCCAGGACCCCTAGAACGCCTCATGGCGGTACGGGCCCAGCTCGGGCTCTACACCAACGTGTGGGTCTCCGCTGAGCTCGACCAGCCCGTCGAACTAAACGTACTTTATCAAGCTGTTGCCGACGTGATCATGGAAGAGCCCATGTTGGGCGTGGTGGTCACCGGACGAAAGGAAAAGGACCTGCGCTTCACCAAACTTAAGGGCATTCGAATAGCCGACGCTGTTTCTTTGGAACACTTCAACGAAGAAAAGGTCGCCAACATCCATACCCAGCTCCACGACATTCAGTTTGATCTGCAAGGCGACAAACCCCTTTGGCGAGTCTTCCCCATCAACAAGGGCAAGGAGATTGTCTTCGTCTACGACCATACCCCCCTGGACGGCATGTCCGGCGCCTCTGTCTGTGTCAAGCTTGCCAAGGCTTGCCAGAACGTGCGAAGCCCTTCCGTCTCACGTCATGATGTGGCTCTCGTGTCGGGAGCTCCCATCCCACCACCTCTTGAGGGTCAGATGAACGTGTCTGTGCCCTACTGGAAGCTGTGTGTGGCGCTCATGGAGGAATACGCCAAGCCACTGTGCACTTTTGCTACTGCTCTGCGACGTCTCGTGTACTCTCGAGAAGTGGACCAGTACCGATACGGAGTGGGTCCCAAGCACAAGCGAAAGTGGACGGGGCGATACTCATTGATCGACCTCGACAAGGCACGCACCAAGCGACTTCTGGACCTGTGTAAGAAGAACGAGGTCTCTGCATCTGCCGTGTTGTTTGCCGTTCTGGTGTCTGCCTCTTCAGAGACCCTCTACCGACACTTCCCCGTGTCGTCGTCAAAGATGCGAGCCAACGCTCGTATTCCATACAACGCGCGCCAGTTCATCCGTAAGGAGCAGCTGGCGTCGCTGGGATGTATGGTTGGAGACGCTGAGCTGCACACTGTCGTTCCTCCCCCCAAGAACGTGCAGCAGAAGGGCTTTTACAAGTCCAAGGAGTTTTTCGATATTGCACGGGACTTCAAGGCATCAGTGCTGGAGAACGTGGCCAAGTCGCGTCCTGACGACTGTCCTGCTGCTATGCACGACATTGGCATGATTCAGTTTGTGCCGTCGCTCAAGGACTTTTTCGACTCTCACACTGAAGGAGCTGCTCGTTCGGAGATGTTCTCCATTTCTAACCTGTGTGCTGTCGACGTCTGTGGCGCTAACATTGAACATATGCGGTTCTCTCAGTGCACAGGTGCTAACTGTGCGTTTTTGCAGTTTGGAGCTGTTGGTGTCCGAGGAGGAGCCATGTCAGTGTCCATTTCTGCGGCCGATGACCCCGATGACTGTCTCGGCGATCTCACCAAGGAGGTGCAGCGATTTGTTGATCAGTTGTGATCGATGAATTATGATGATATTTATTATTGTTATTTTTATGGTGCATTATTTTTTAATGGGATGCGGCGGCAACCTCGAGTTTGAAACTCCACCGTGGCTCAGTCGACCTGGCCATGATATTTATACGCGCATGACTCTCGAGCAGACCGGTCTGTCTGCTCCACCACTCAGTGGTACCTCACTACTAACGTCTACTTAGATAGACCCAGGAAACTGGATTGGGCATAGATAATACAGGATAAGGATTTAAAACAATTGTACAGTGTAGCTTGTACTGGTAGAGTGGGCGTCAGAAACACCATATTGCAAGAAAGGGGTACATCGTGGGGGTCACAAAAAGGGAAAGCTGTATAGCCAAAGCTGTATTTTCCATTTCCGGGGAATGAGCTTCTTTTGGCCATGATGATACACGTTTTCCGGACCTGAACGCGTAAACAAAACACGGTCAACAACTCTCTTCTAACTTTTGTTCCTGGCTATCACCAGCCCACTCCCGATAGTGAACCTTGAAACAGTGGGGGTGGATTGGATACTATTAGAGTCCAGTGCAGGGTTGAACATAGGGGTTTTGGGCATGTGCGTTTGTACCCGCTCGATTTTCGTCGGTTTATGTCTTTGAGCAGCCTCATGTCTCGGATGGCCGGTTTCGCACAAGCGTGTTCCCCGCCAGGTGCATACCATCGGGTGTCTCGGTTGGTCAGACTTACAAATGTCAAATTTTTACCGACAAAAGACGGTGCCGTGCATTCCTTTGTAGCTTCGGAAGTGTTTAGGAGTAACTAGACTAGTATGTTTGTATACTGATTTGTGAGGATCTGGCTTGTATTGTATTTTTTGTTCATCTCTGGGCCACACGGCGACAGAATTGGAACAGAATCACGTCTCATCTCGCTTAGAATGTATCATAAGTAGGGTCGCGGTTATTTCTTTGTCAACAATACAAGGTGAAAATGTTTTTCAGGCTAGCGGGTGGTGTTTTATTAAACAAAACAAAAAACGTCAAAAAATAGCACCAGCTATTGAGAACACTCTGAACCACCACCCTTGGCATTTGGACAGACCAAACGCACCCCATGCGCACCCCCACTATCATAAATCACCAACTGGGAAGGTTTTTGCGCCCATAGCTGTAGAGCTATTCTTGGAGAGAGAGTCACTATGATACTGTACCAGGAACCAGTCCTCGGTAGAGTCGTATTCTTAGAACACGGCTGGTACGACGTCTCAATGAGGTTTTTTTTTACACATTGACAAGACAAGCTCGACAAGCTCAAGCAAAAGAAAAAAGCAAATGCCACAAAAGTCTGAGCCAACGGCAGGTTACATTTGAAACCATGTGTTGGTTGCTAAACCCCATTACACGTTCTGCTGACTGAGTCGATCCACGCGCGGTACCCTGTGCCCCTGGCGTCGTCATTAGACAGAAGTAGCCGTGCCAGTTATATGCGACACTGGGGTCCGGTGGCCCGTCCTAAAGAAAGAGCCGTTGAACCATGCGGGTCGCAATCTTGGCTTCGTTGCTCTGGCTTGGCGGTCTTGGCGGTCTTGGCACAGACATTCCCCACGCCTAAAAAAAGCGTAGCGATCTCCACCTCGGTAAGGCGTCCTCATAGTCTCAGGTGTATTTCCCGTGCAAGCTCAAGCTTTACCCAGGAGAGTGTTAAGGTGGAGTTAAGGTGGAGTTAAGGTGAGCCTGGTAAATCAGTATATGCTCTTAGTATTTACATTACGACGTAGACTGAGTACCAAGGAGAAACTCTTATCCAACCACCTAGAACGGTGTATTTTGTTCTACCAGTACTTGGCGGTTGTTCCACAATGTCTCATGTTTGTTAAAAGTACAAGTTTTATACTGGTAATGGTGAATAACAGTCTGGGGCTATACTTGTTGAGCACCTGACTTGCTATGATCATGACCTGATACTAAATTGCATTCCATTAGCAAATAGTCTAAGTATATCAAAGGTATTTCGGTCTAGACAGGCGGTGAGACATGTGTACCCTGGTACCTCAAATTCCAGGCAAGTATGGTTTCACACACGCCCTGACAATTGCCGAGACATTCCTGTTTAGTCCTGTACCTGGCACGAACAGGGTCTATACGTTCCTAGAGACAGGGATGTAGACAGGGAGTAACTGGTAGTTACTGGAATGCGCAATTGAGGCAACTACTGTTAATCGCTCACGGCGTTATTACTTTTGGCAAGGCTGAGGTGAACGCCTGACATGAAATATGCAAACGGACTGTTGCCAAGAGCTCACGCAAATCAGTTATTTGTGCGTATTTGAATCTGCCTGCATTAATTTAAACCCCAATCCCCAAGGAGGTCACGATATACACCTCCCAAACTAAGGCCGTAAATGTGGAGTTATGGAAACTTATGGAAGATAATAAATCTGATAAATCCCTGGAAACTGCCCACAAACGTCTCATAGGGGGTCAGAAGTGATACATGGACGATTCTATAGAGTCCCTACACTCATTATACCCATTAGTCTGCTCAAGAGCCAAGTTGCGAAATAGCGCACTTGTGAAAAAAACCAGATGCCGGGGTATTAAAGATGATGCCGTCTGTCTCCACATTGTGCCTGTGTTTAAAACTCACCCCCACCTCGGTTTGCCCCAGTAGTGAAATCAGCTGATTTGCGCAGAAAATCACTCAAGTAGGATTTGCAGATGAACCAATCGCAAAATGCGTACATACCCAGTCAGGTGACGCTGCATCCATAAATGTATTGCAGTTGAGGTATTTTCGCAACTAGGCGCTCGGTATCACATCACACGACTGCTGACTGTCCAGCCCAAGGTAAACTCCTCGGGGATAGCACGTATCTTTTAGTTTTACGAGGCTGGCTCTCTTTGTACCCGGTGATACTTATTTTTAGCCGGGAAAACGGATGCAAGGCTGAAATGAAGATGATAGAAGCGGTAGCAAGCCTGCAAGTCTCAGGTGGCAAATGAAGGTGGCAAAATTCCCGAATAATACAGATACCCCCGAGGAGTTAAACGCTGATTTAGAAGAAAACGCGCGTGACCAAAAATCAGGGCAGAGACAAAAGATAAAAAATGAAAGCAATCAAATGTGTTCAGCTTTAGCACAGCTACATAATGTTGCTGGTCACTTACTACGTCCTTCGTTACTCAGATCGCGTCTCAACAACGTTACACCGATAAAGCAAGATTATGCAGGTCCAATGGGGAATACGCTAGAAGCTGAGACTAGAAATTCCAAGCAGAATGAAGAATATATAAGTGGAGACCAACCATTTAGAACAATTATAGGCGTTTAAAATTGAGCTGTCACTTTTAATACCTTTTTTTCTACGCCCTACCGTATACTGAAACATCAGAGAGAGCAGGAACATGTGATAAACGGAAAAAGATACGTGAAGTTTTCAGAGAAATGAAGGCATAATATATTTTAGTTTGAACAGTCTCATGACGCCTGAAGTCTTCCGTCAAGGTCACTTGTTGTGGTCTCTTTCAAGCAGGGCATGTGGTGCTTACTAGGAAGCTCACAGAAATACGCAAAGAGTATTCAAGTACAAACCACTTTAGTGATTACGAGGTCCTACGATCATTTATTAGTGAAAATTTAAGCTTCTTCAAGTCTTACGGGGGTTCTTTCTTGGGCTAGTAGTCTACAATACTCTCTGGTAGCCACCGTATAGATGCAGCGACACATAATCAATCTAAAAACGGGCACAATACGTTCATAATTAATAACATATGCCACAATAGGTCTTAAATAACGTAATATATCGAGCCATTATGTATCCAAAGCCCTGCAAAGCTGTTTAATCGCTTGTACTTTACTTACATAATGTAAGCATTTGGACAACTTGATATGTGATAAAATAAACAGCTAGTAGCAAAAAAAAACTATCAGAGGTCGTAATAGAAGTATTTCCAGATATGTTACAGAAGTACCCGATGCTGTAGCATCAATATCTCCAAATTTCCAAATTTCTGCTTCTCGCTGCAAATAGTCAATTTCACAAGAAATGGCGCTAGATTCTTGGAAATCTCAGAAATATATCCAATTGGGTATCGAATCAACTTGCCTATATATAATTTCGATTATCCTTCCCTTCTCTCCTTTTGTTAACACTGCCACCAAGTGTAGTCCACGCTCAACTAGTGAAGTGGAACGCTGGATGTTTACGGCAATGGAAGTGCCAAACCCCAGGTAGCTCTCTCACTACTTGTATTACATTCAAATCTCCTGACAAACCGTCATCTGAACATATCCGCTACTTTGGAGACCTCATCGGCCGTTGGAGAGCAGTTATAACAGTCAATTAATGACCATACGGCTCTAAACCTGCTATGGAAAAAGAGCACTTGTACTTGTAGTCATGTCCAGCATTCAATCTGTTCCTCACACATCCGGTCTCGAGTACTTGTAATCTTGGCAGTGGGGCAGGGGTAAGGTAATTTTGTTAGACAGTGGGTTCTATAAAACATCCCAGGTTTAATACAACCAGGGGGTATGCTTTAGTTCTTCTGTCTGACGATAATTGAAACAATCACTCAGATACGAGGTCTAGCTTGTGTGATGTACTAAGAAAGTAAGCACCGGAATGTACCTTGTCACTCGATCACCTAACTCTCTGATGCAGTACACCCTATCTGAAGCTCTCATTTTGTCCACTATCCCTACCTAAAACACATCTCATGCTCAATTGATCATAACCTTTAGTCTCCACATGCCCCAAGGATGACCCTCCGCAATACCAGAGATAAAAATAGACACATATTGAGCATTGATTGCCTATCAGTAACCATCTGCATTATCAATGCCCCTGTATACGGTGTCGTGTGGAGTTTCCTCTTTGGAGCTCTGACACTTCAAAAGGCTCCCACCCTGACGCCTGACTCCTTTGAGACTGCAGCCTCATATGAGACGGAAGTGGTATTGGATACTGGTGAGACGCACATACGAGTGCAGGCTACAGTTGCCTATACAGCTGCGCAATTGATGTGCATAACTTCAATACTCTTGGTTACTAGGTTTCCGGTGATTTATCGGACTCCATTGATTTCCAGCTTTCGATTGATATGATGAACGTTCCTGATCTTCCTTCCACTGGGCGTTACGTTTGGATTCTGAGTTCCCACCTTGACATCGATTCACTCAAACTCATAGTTGGAGCTACAGTAAAATCGTCTTGACGTGCCCAGAAAAAATCTGTAGACAATGACTGCGACGTCACCTAACATTTCAATATATATTGCATCATGTACTTTTCGTGCAGATATCGCGATCGGCATGGTTCACTGCGCAGCTGCATTCACGAGAAGACGATACTCGGAGATCAACAGATAGTTCAGGGAAATAATTTTCTTATCAAGATAACAGAAAGACAGGCGGGGTGGGGTATCAGGTGAAAAATACATCAAAACAAGTAATTATTGCAAATCCGCGAGAGTAAGGCAAGAGATAGAAAGGTGTCAGAGATATGGAAAAGAATGCTCATGTCAAATCGAACACCAATGCCAGTCTCTCCAAAAGCAATGTTTACAAACCCATGCCAATGATTCGCACATTCTCCATTACAGTGTAAACATGCTCATGCTATCTGAAACAGTCTCCCTGGTGAGATAAACAAGCGTCAGAGTTGGTGGGCATACGAGACTACGCGCAAGAATCAGAACCACCTTCTTTCTCACCCCTGATCTCGTATCGTCTTCGTATTTGAAAAAAATTCTTTTCTTTGCTCTCCTCAAACCCTTCTGACTAAGCCATTAGCGTTTATCAAAGACCTTAAGTCGGTAGTTTGACTCTGTGTGCATCGCTGCGTCTGCTTGTTTTTTTTTAGGCCCCATTTTAGGTATGGTAATTGCGTAATAGGGTTGGGACAGACAACCTTATTTTGCAAAAACCTGACAAGCAAAATCTAGGGGTAAGGATATTGATAGGGGGGTATCTGAAGCCGGAATGTGGTATCTGGGGTAATGAGTCATATGCAAAAGGGAAGGAATTTCATACTTCTGCCATTCAAGTGCTCAGAACGACCCACAGAAGAAAAAACCACGCCCTTCTTTGTCCTTTAAGGTACACCGGCTTATGCTACCGTTGCACTTTTGGAGGGTGACATGTTGTACTTTCAATTGTACTGTACCGTTTAGATGTGGAGACTGTGGAGATGGGCCTTAGGGTGGAGGGTATAATACTACAAGTCCTTGTGGTTAGTCTCAAACGAAGAACATGCTGCAAATGTGCCATTTCCCTGTATTATTTCGTTTTAACACTGGGCTGGGCTGACTCTCGCTTGAGAGCTAAATGCGCACGGTCGCACCGATTGGCCTTCGCACTCTGCACTGGGCCACATATTCTACGCTGGGCCGAAGATCCGTAGACTTCCGGTTTTTTTCTCTGCTCGAGTTTTATTTTTTGCCAAGCCCTCTGGAGAGATTGAAGATCTATCGAAATGTCTTGTTCTCGCCAAAGAGGGGATGTGTCAGGCTGTGGCGGTGTCAGTCTTGGCATGGGCTGTCATAGGACGTGAAAAAAACGGCCATGGCTATGTTTACAAGCGGTATGACGTGCCATGGCTACGTAGTGCTCTGGGCAGGTACAAAAGAATAGATATCTGTTTCTGTTCCTGGACTGTCGGGACATATTCGGATATTTCTCTGTAAGTATGCTTAACTAGACTGAAGGACAATGGTTGAGGTTCTAACCGAGGACCCGATATCCCCGTATCTGCTGGTGTTCCCACTTCGAGACGCCAAAACAACCTCTTCCGGCATTTGCTCCTGCAGAGTTTGATTCGTTGTAGATAAACTTTGGGACAGCGCTGGCCAATAACAAGCCTGCGCTGCAGATAAGGCTCTTGGCTGGTGGGATGCGTCTGCATACATGTAGCGACTCTGGCGGTGTGTTCCAAAATTCATAATACTTCTTGGCGCGTGCGCTGTGGTTCAAGAGTGAGACGAGATCAAGTGCACCGAGGTGGCTCACAGGGGAGATTAAAAAGGAGGCGTAATATAATGGGGCGAGATAGATAACGAACCGTGTAGTCCACTCATAGCTAAAAACGTCTCCACTCTATCACACGACTAGACACGGCTACGTAGACCTTAGTGACCTCGAGAATAAGGTGACGCAGACCCCCTATGACCCTGATATAATAGAGGGACAGAGATCCGATGGGGTATGTGCACGATGCGGTATCGTGCCGTATCAGTCCCAAGATAAATTGTCGCAGGTGTTACTCAGCTCTCAATGCCCTCATTACTGAGATATCCCTCAGGTTTGAAGCAAACTGCAAGTAAACCCTGCTTATTAACCGAGTCTGAGCCAAAACAGTTGATAACCAAAAAGAGACCGCGGCCAATGGGAAATCGCATCGGCAGAGCGCTTGTATTTCTTCGGGGTACGTCTATTGATGCGAATTAATCCAACATAGCCCATAATACCTCCTTCACGTGTAATGACCGTCTGGTTGGCCCTGAACGCCAAGAACGTCACTTGGAACAACTTGCTCCCACATATCGCTGGCCAATTAGGCGTGCAAATTTGCTATCTTCGTTGCAGCAGGGTTTGTGAGATGAGCCGGTGGAACGGCTTATAAAAGCTGATTGAGAGCAATCGCTAGGGATATTTGAGATATAAACCGCAGTACTCGACTTCCCGGGGTCTCCGGGCCATAGAAATTTTCTCTTCCCATACCCACCGTGAGTCACTGTGGCTCGATATACCTTTTGGAGCTCGTTAAGCTCAACACCTTAATGGGCTTAGACTTCAACTTTGTGTTTTTAGAGTGTGAAAATTATCTTTTTTCTCGCAGAGTTAGCTGCATGTATAATCAGAGTCCCACCGTCTACCAATAGACGCTTTGGCGATCAGGTTGCAATAAATAGCAGAGGGTTCCCGCAGGAGTGGAAGCGGGATATTGGGTACACTTGGGTGCAAGATACAAAAACGGTACAGCAGACGACTAACAATAAGACAACCTTCTCACTAACCGACTAATAGACTAACGACAATAACAACAACCAAGTCTACAACAACAAGACAAGACCTGAACAACAACAAAAACCAATGCACTACCTAGAACACCGCCGGAGCGAACAGCTCGGTATGGGCATGGAAATGCTGGAAAAGCGAGGAGGTGACGTGTGGCAGTACACTTACGATACTGGAGATGTGGCCTACATTACTGTGTCCATGTGCATGATTCTGGTCATGATTCCCGGCCTGGGATTTCTGTACTCTGGTCTGGCCCGAAGAAAGTCGGCTCTGTCGATGATCTGGGTGTGTTTCATGGGTGCTATTGTGGCTCAGATCCAGTGGTACTTCTGGGGATACTCTCTCGCCTTTTCTCCCTCGTCCAACCGATTTATCGGTAACCTCGACAACTTTGGACTCAAAAACATTCTCAAGCACGAGGACGGCAGTCGCAAGTACCCCGAGCTGCTTTTCGCTGGATTCCAGGGCATGTTCTGCTCTGTTACCGTCGCTATTGTGGTAGGAGGAGTGGCCGAGCGAGGTCGTCTTCTCCCCGCCATGATTTTTGCATTCTGCTGGGCCACCATCGTTTACTGCCCCATTGCATTCTGGATCTGGGGCCCTAACGGATGGGCTGGAGCTCACTGGGACGTGCTGGACTTTGCTGGAGGAGGACCCGTTGAGATTGGATCTGGTATCGGTGGCCTGGCTTACTCTTTTGCCCTGGGTCGAAGAAAGGAGCAGCTGCTGCTCAACTTCCGACCCCATAACGTGTCTCTGGTCACCATGGGAACCGCGCTTCTGTGGTTTGGATGGCTGGGATTCAACGGAGGCTCTGCGCTCGGCTCCAACCTCAAGGCCGTGTACGCAGTGTGGAACTCGAACATTGCCGCCTGTTTCGGCGCTCTGACCTGGTGTCTGCTGGATTTCCGACTCGAAAAGAAGTGGTCTACCGTTGCCATCTGTTCCGGTATCATTTCTGGTCTGGTTGCTGCTACTCCCTGTTCCGGTATCATTCCTCTGTGGGCCTCTGTTCCTCTGGGAATTGTGGCTGCTGCCATTTGTAACTTTTCCACACAGATCAAGTACATTCTCAAGATTGATGATTCCATGGATACCTTCGCTGAGCACGGTGTCGCCGGAATCGTCGGACTCATTTTCAACGCCTTTTTCGGAGCCGACTACGTCATTGGCCTGGATGGATCTACTCCTCACGGAGGAGGTTGGGTGTCCAACAACTGGAAGCAGATCTACAAGCAGATTTGCTTCATTCTGGCTGCCTGTGGATACACCTTTGTCATGACCGTGGTGCTCTGCTACGCCATCAACTTCATTCCCGGCTGCAAGCTGCGAGCTTCTGAGGAGGCCGAGCTCCGAGGAATGGATGAGGACCAGATTGGAGAGTTTGCCTACGATTACGTCGAGGTTCGACGAGACTGGCTGGCCTGGACTCCCCCTACCAAGTCGCACATGCACGACGAGAACGAGAACACCACCGACGCTGACGCCATTGAGGCCAACGCCGATGTGCTCGCAGGCTCCAGTCCAGGCGACCAAAACTCGTCTATGGAAAACCCCCCCACTTCTTCCCAGGCTACTTCAGCCGACGATGAAAAGAACGGAATTCATCCGTAATTGCATTATTTATTCTAACAGGTTGGTATACACAAACGAGCAGTAAAGTAAACGTACAGTAGAGACTCATATTTTAATAGAGTGAACCCAAAAGTCCAACTGAGCGTTCCAAGTGCAGGGGCTGACTTTGTGGGGAAGGCCGTGCACCAAGTGCGTGCGGGTATCGTATCCGGCTCAACCCCGGGACCTTGTTTTTTGACTTCCTCTTGTCAGAAACAGTTCATTGTTTAAACTAACCCCGACCAACATCCGACGCTATAACTAAATACAGCCAGAGGATACCCATCGTCATTGTGAAGCACCTAGAACACCACCACCTAGCCAGAAACAAGGCAAAACCTTTATCTAGCTCGTTTCTAGCACCTCAAAATTCCCGACACGTGACTCCATAAGCCCGCAGAATCCGTCCAACCACTTTCTCTGTCAGTTGCGGCCATATCCTGGTGAAAATACGGCTTCCCGTCCGATCAGCCATAGTCAAGCACCAGAGAGCCTAGTTAGTATTGTAGTGGGAGACCATACGAGAATCCTAGGTGCTGCAATTCATTTCTTTTTGATTCCATGTCTTCTTTTTGCCTCTGTAGATGTTTACGTAAGCTTACGTTGGATTGTAGAAATACGACCGCCACAGGAATGCAGGGGGGATGGGAGTACTACGAGAAGTATTTTTAGACAGAGAGGGATCGAATGATACCAGTAATGAAGTGTTTACCTAAGAAATATGTTTGGTTAGATACACCACCGATTTTTGAAAACTGCCTTTCAAGGTAAACAAGAGCCTAGAGCTCTCCAAAAAAGCAGATTAGCATACTAACCGGAATGTATCCATCATGACACTTCCACATACCTTCTTTCTACTCCTCCCGTATAGATATCAAACCTCTTGATTACTTAAATAACTACAGATTAGTGACCTCGTCCACAACTCGAATGACCCGGTCAGTCCAGATCTTCAGGACCTCGTCACGCGAATAAGGCATATCGGGCTTATCGTGATCATCCTCGTCCAGATCAGCCTGGCCAAAAGTAGCCATCTGCTTGGACTTGATGGGTCCAACAGGGTTCCAGACCTGCTCCAAAGCAGCCATGTTCTTGAAGGTCTTGACTGGTGCAACGGGATACAGCAGCGGGATGTCCATATCCAACTTCTCAGTCTCCTCATTCTCCAGCATGGAGTGGCCAGCACCAGCATAATACGGCATATCATGAGGTCCTCCGACTCGATGGCCTTCTGAAACAGCAGCAGCAGAGTCGATCATGCCTCCAGCACCGCCACCAAACAGAATCTGTGTCAGCTGGCCAATGGTAGAAGAAGCCTCGGGTGTGATGAGATCCTGGGCCTGAGAAACAGTAGGAACCTCAAGATGAGCCACGGAAGGATCAAGGATCACATGACCAGTTAGTTTGTTGAACCGCGCGTTGCTCAGAGCCTCCTTGCTGTCCTCGTTGTTCTCCACAATTAGGTTGACCAGTAGTTTTCGGCACTCTTCTTCGTCAATGGACGCTTTTCGGGCCAACCACGAAATCTCCAGAGCACAGAACGGCTTGACAATGTCGATGACATACTTGCGTTGAGCGACGTCGACAATCTGGTCAAAGTACTGCTTCAGGAACTTGTCCTGGAGCAAGTCCTGGTCGGTCTTTTGTAGGAACACCTTGTTGTAAAAGTCGCCAATATCAGACTGGTAGAAACCGTCATGCAAAGCCATCATTTGAGAGATGCGACCATCGCTTCTGTAGGGCTGGAGTTCCTGCGAGTCAAAGACGTTGATGTCCGAGTTGGACAAGATAGATGCAACAACGAGATACTTGAGAATCTGGATTTTGGCTGGAGATCCCGCCTCGTCGTAGTTTTTGAAACTCTGGAAAAACTCCTCGCCAGCCTTGTCCCACCGCTTTTCCCGCATATACATCTTTCCTCCACATTCTCTAATGACTCCCAGAATTCTGGGATGGGGCAAACAGGCTGATTTGATGCTCAAGGTCTGCTGATAAATGATACCCAGCTCTCGAGTGTTGCCGACAAGAGTGTAGTATTGGATCTGCAGCGAGAGCAGCTCCAGCATGTAGTTGTCAGATGCATCTTGGGCAGTATCTGGCTGTTCCAGTTTCTCCCGTAGTTCCCAAATTTCCGTTTTAGCTCTAGCCAGATCTTCCACGTCAATGTAGAGTTTTGCGAGCTTGAGCTTTGTCTTGAGCCACAGTCCATCCGATCCATTGGCGTCCAGCCGCTCAATGGCCATGGTGTGTACCTTTTCCAGCTGCTTGGCCGCTGACTCTGAACCTTCACTCTCGGCACTTTTGGTGATGTTGGCGACCATTGAGTTGAGCGACTTTTCGGCGTAGTTGCGCGTGATCACCGTCGTCTTACTGGTGATCTGGTCCAGCATCTTGCCGTAGTAATCAAACGTCTTGGTCCACTTTTCCTCTCGTTCGGTGGCGTTTTTGGCATCTGAAGCGGTCAAACACTTGATGGTCTGCTTGATGGCCTTGAACGCCCACTCGCCTGCTGCAGGGTCGTCAATGATCTCTTGAAACTGCTCAATTGCCTCCTCTGGTTCGTCCTCCTTGACGGCTTTGGCGTTGTAGTACTTGTTCTCACAATCCATGGCCTCATTGTCGTCATCCTCCATTTCCTCCTCATCGTCCTCGTACTCGAAGTCGTAGTCCTCATCTCCGGCACTCAGCATAAACTCATCGTCGTCGGACATGGTGTATAGATGTCTAGTTGAACAGTGTTGTTGGCGTGTTGTGGAGAAGTGTAATTAGGTGGTGCAGCAATAGGTGCATATTATTCGCTGCTTAGAGTTTGAGGCTTGGATAATGGTGGGAGAGAAGGAGTCTTTGGAGGGATGGTATTTGTGATTAAAACATAGGATATTAATCTGCTGAGGATGCTGATGAGATTGATATATTTATTTCGAACATCTGATCATTTTTGGGGTCACAATGGTTGTTTCCTAAAATCTTAAGCACATGTTGACTTTCAGAGTATACGAAGATGCTGGGATAAATCTGTGATAATACTTTGTCATATTCTCAATTATTCTAACACCATCATTTCTCCCCTAACACGTTGTTTTCCGTATGTATTGAGTAAGCCAATCTAAAGCCAGCAGTTTGTAAGCTGAAGTAGGACCATCTGCAAACACCAGACACATTCTAGAACTCCTGAGTATACTCCTTGCAGAATATTATTCATGAGTCATATTTCTCCTTCGTCCAGTTCTTTGACAAAGACTATATGCCGTCTCCTAATATTATTCATCATCGTAGGGCTGGATGTACTTGCCATACTCAGTCAAGCTAACCTCTGAGACCCTTCTAAATCGTCCACGGAAGAAAAATCATCTAACCGCAACAATCCTGGGCAATACTACGCTGCTCGCGAGGAAAAGCTAATGGAAGGTGTTTAGAAAAGCCTAGAACCAGCCAAACACCTACTCGTAACGCGCTAAGATCTGTACACTTACCCAAATCTTTTTAAAGGGTCCTATCCAAAAGTCCATTGTTCTTTAGACGTTAATAATGGTTTGTAGAAAGCGGGTCTCAAGTCTACCAAAACGTCACAGTCCAAACCTCCGCCCAACCCCGCTTCAACAGGGCTCTTAGAGGAAAATGCAGCGCTACTTGTCCAGAATCTAGCTCGTCGGGTTTAACCTCAACTGAATCTGAAGCCGCCCTACATCGGCACTAACCCCGAGATGAGATTTGGCCGTATCATTAGATTGATGTCGAGTCGGGTGCCCATCCTGTAGAAAACACGTGGTAGTCTTTGGGACGTCTAGAAGACCAAGTTTGCTTAAATGTGAAAGCCATCCATAAACTCGAGTTATGATAATACGGGATATTCCTTATCTTCTTTTAGCAAACGGCGTTTGGTGGCCCGCAGTTAAAAGAGACACTTTATTGTCGACTTGCAGCTGCCAAGAAGCGGTTTCCTTCGTATTCGCACTTGTGCCACGTGCCATGGCGCTACTTTGGATCGGTTGGTCCTATGACTGGCTCTCGTCTAAACTCGTCTAAAACTAAACTGCTCCTCTCAAGCTCACGATGGACTGGATCTGGAGAATACGACGAACAATGTATTGTAAGGCAATATATGCACAATCTAGAGGTGGAATACAATGGCGACAAAGAACTGTTATTCAACTTAGGTTGTTTCCGAAGGTATACGTGCGGGTATGTACACTGTAGACGTAGACCTCGTACTCTGATTATTCGTCTCACCGAGACCCCTCTTGAAAATAAGGCAAGTAGGTGTTTTCCTCTCACCTTAGCGGGCTCGTAGTCCTACAGTAGAGGATACAAAGTTGACTAAACACAATAGAAACACGTTTCACACTAAAAAGACTCGCTTCAACTTGTAATATAGCTTTTTCCCAGCTTGCTTCTGAAATACGAGTTTTACATGAGACAATGGAATGGCAGCTTGCTACAAAGTAGTTTGCCACCTTAGACAAGGCGGATATTAAAAATACCCTCGCTCCGTTCCTGTGCTATGCGTTTAACCCGGCAGTGTTAGTCGACCTCCATATACGGCCCCTCTCGAGATAATTATGTGGGTCTCTCTCCTGACACAGTGTAGTTAGCAGATAATATTTCGAGCTGTGCAAATAATAGTCCCCGGCCACTAGCTTTTTAAAACGACTCCGAATAATTCGGGTCACATCCGCCAAACTACCTCTCTTCATAAACGTGAAAAAAAGCCACCACATTAGCAGGTTCTAAATCTGCACTAAAATACCCACCATAAGTGTGACAAGCATTGATACAGTTATCGCACATATGGGTCATGTGCGTTTCAACGTTGGCTTGCTGTGACGTTTATTTGTGCCCTTTGTGGACCTCCATACAGACTCCGGGCTCCCAAGCCCATGTGCTCCAGAGTTTCGTTTCTTTTTTTTTATCCCCCTATTTCCCCTATTGCCCACCTACTGTATGTACGGCTCCTCCGGCTCTCACGATGTCCAAAAATAGACATTGGCCAAAAGGTGGACCAAAACGCTCCACGGAAAAGTCTATAGTGGCAACCAGTGGTGTCGTCGTTGAACGCCGCAGATAGCGGAATCGCTCTCCCTACTCGCGCAAGCCGCTGGATCAACGGGCGAGCCCGATTAATCCCGAAAAACAAAACCGTTACTCAGCACTGTATGGCGGCGCAGGTACAGTCTCGATCGACAGCACGCCAAAGAACGGCAACAAAGAGTGGACTCCGACGACACTGTATACAAAGACAACCAAGTGAGACAGGCCCAAAGAGGACGTCACGTGAGAAGGGGGCCTCGAGCTGCCTGGATAGGCTTGTGCATAAGGGCCGTTTTGGGCGGCCTTGCAGTTGCACTGTAGTTTTTGAGCCGCCCTGAAGAGGAGAGACGGCTTAGCTAATCGTAGGTAGGTCCACCCTCCAACCACCAAGCCCAAGCCCAAGAAGCAGCTAGAGTTTTCTGCATGGAAAGTTTCACACTCTCTCACTGTTAAGCTTTTTCTCGGAAAACCTTAGCTGCAACCGGTTGTCATGGACATAACCGATGGTCAGACGAGGTCTATTGAAGCAATACAGCTGTGCTGCTGGGCTCCTATGAACGGCCTTCTTTTCCGGCGTTTGGCAGCTTGTACCATGGCTCGTGCGGCTTTCCTACAACCCATGTAGGTATAACCTCTGAACTCTGCATTGGTGCTACTCTTTTTCATCTCCTGGCACGAGGTTTGGGCTGTTGCCGGCGGATTTGGAGCGTTTTTGCACTAGATAGGCCCAGTAGCACGGTGGTCCCGTGTGGGCGAATCCAGTACTGGCGTTTGCTTTGTATTCCGCCTCTTGTAGCGGCCTATAGTGGACTTTTGCTGGCCGTTTAGGTTTCGGCACGGTTCTAGATGCCAGCCTGCCCCTCAGTCTAGACCCATTTTTTAGTGCGACCTAGAGTAGCCACATGGCGCTTCCATCTTGGGCCGTCTGGAGATATACGAGGTGGGATATACGAGAAGGTGGGGTGGACGTGTGAGATGAAGACCCGACGTTTTGCTCCAAACGTGGCCCAAAAAATTGAGTAAGCGGCCCGTGGGCTGTGGAGAAGAGGGCTTCCGTTACCCGTTAGAGTTGTCATCTGGCAGCTGGCATCTTTTCTGGCACCACCTCAACACACACTATAGACGAGGTTGCGCCGGGTAACACGAGTGTGCCCCAAAGGGTCCTAAGCTCTAGAGTAGCCCATCTCCAGGATCTCAGCAGGGCTATCTGTTTGTTGTACCATTTCGGAACAGTGCCTACTGGAGGTGCTCGGAGCACTACTCTACAGTTACCCCGGCTACGCCTGTTTAACTCTGTCTGAAGTAGTGCGATGGTCTGGACCGAAACTAGTTGATTTGTGGGGAGTGTAGACGCTGCTTGAGAGGCCGTTGGAGCCCTGTGGACGGCCACCACGTATATATTTCCAGCATTTTTTTCGCTCTCCGACGTGTTGGCCAGCCACCTTCGTTGCTCGCACCCAAAAGCCACCAAAGTTATCTCTATGGTTTCAGGCTCGCTAGTTTGAGTTTGAGGGCCAGGGTTGGTGCGGGATAGTGAGAGACACTTCGTTCTGAGTATTTGTACACCCGGTCTTGGTTTCGAGGTATTGGTGATAAACAGTAGCGACCGCGCCGCAAAGACAAACAAGGTGCATAAGTGACACAGACAACTCCGCAGTCTATACTTAACCGCCTCTCCCACTGCCTACTCCACCACTCCGTTATCTCAGACCAGTCGCACATACATCACACGTTGCACACCTCATGAAACAAACGGCAACGTTCGACTACAAGTTCCCCGTGGACCCAGGGTTTGGCCACCAGGGCCACCACGACATGGACCCCCTCAAGTACGACACCTCGTCCTATGAGGAGATGTTTGGCGACCTGCACGAGGTGACCCCCCAGCCCCATGACCACGAGCCGGCCACCAAGATGCAGTCCATCGACGACTTCCAGGACTTGGACGTCGACCTCCTCGGCCTGGTCCAGGGCTCTCACCCCGGCGGCAACCACCCCAACGGCGGCATGGCCTACTCCAACCCCACGCCCGCCAACGCCTCCGTCAACTCATCCAACACAAACATCATGTACCCTTCGACGCTGCCGTCGCCACAGCTGGGTACCCCCATGTCGCAGATGAGCCTGACGTCGCAGTCGATATCGTCCAGCGAGAGCCTCCATCACACCCCGCCCATGAGCATGTCCGTGCTGTCGCACCAGCAGTCGCCGTTCCAGCACCAGCAGCTCCAGCAACAGGTCACCCAGCAACTCCAGCAGCAGCCACCACCGCACCCTCAGCAGCCCGTGCCACCACCACAGCCCCAGATGCAGCAACAACCACAACCACAGATGGCGCCGCAACCACAACCAGCAGCGGCCCAGGCCCGGAGACAGCCCTGGAACATGAACATGAACATGGTGTCTGCTCCTACGCCTTGGGGCGCCTGGGGGCTTGGAGGCTCGGCAGCAGCAGCAGCAGCAGCCGCAGCCCTGTCACAGCATAACGGTGTGCGGGTGTCGCACATTCCCGTGTCCAACAACCCTGCGCCACGAAAGAAGCTGAGCGAACACCAGCTGCGGGTGCTGGAAAAGGTCTTCAACGAGACCCCCAAGCCGTGTCTCAAGACGCGGACGGAGCTGGAGCGAGATCTGGACCTGCCCAAGAAAAACATCCAGATCTGGTTCCAGAACCGTCGAGCCAAGGAGAAGCAGAACATCAAAAAGCGAGAGGGCGAGCTGGCCAACGCCTCCAACAACACAAACCCGTCGTCTGCAGTACGACAACCACATATGGCTGCTGCCGCCGCTGCCGCTGCCATCAACTCGGATGCTCCTCCGGACAACTCCAACATCAATCCCCCCATGAAACCCGTTATGCATATCACCAACGCCAATGGCAAACAGGTGCCCACCACTACTCGCCAGAGACCCGGGCTGTCTCTTCAGCGCACGTTCTCCACAAACTCGTCCCACTCGGTCAACACGCCCACCACCCCCATCATGGGTGCGCCTCCCAAGGGCCCTACTACTCCTGTGGGTCTCGGAGGAAGTACCAAGCACCCCTCGTCCACTTCGCTCAACGCGCTGGCGTCCACAACAAACTCGGACACGCCCAAGCGGCACAGATCCAACTCGTCTGCATCCTTTGACAGACGAAGCAGCACCAGCGGAGCGTCCAACCAATCCACTCTGGTCGGTATGGGCATCTCCATGCCTGCCGCGGGTCACGGCCACTCTCGTGCGTCGTCCACGTCGGTTCTGGGACCTCCTCTCGAGCGCAAGACGCCTGCCGAGACGCTAGCGGCCGCTTCCAAAATGCGCCGAAGCAACTCGTTCATGGGCAACAACATGTCTCTGTCGCGACGGGGCTCCGAAACGGCGTCGGCTCCCGGGCACGCGCGAAAGAACTCCATGCCCATGAACCATGTGACGGGCCAGGTCGGCTCCGTCACCTCTCTCACGTCCATCATGACCCCTTCGTTGTCACACACTCCTTCGGCGTCCGGCCAGGTGACCCCGAATTTGATGACCCCCCACACACCTCAATTCTCGCTGGACGACGGAGAGGTGACCCCATTGAATTCGCCCTCTGCGTTCAGCGGTCAGTACATGACCCCCGGCCCTGGACCCGCCACCCCCATGTCGTCACAGTTCCGGGACCGTTCCTTCTCTCAGTCGTCGCTCTATGGCCCTATCGCCGAGGATCACACCTTGGAGCATACTAATGGCCACATGGCTAATGGCAACTCGCTCAACGGCCACCACCCCATGCAGTTTGGCAACCCCGTGGAGTTTGATGTTGGTGGAAGCCATGGTGGGAACGGAGGAGTCAACTTTGGCATGAACGGCGTCGCCGGCACCTCCAGAGACTCATCCGTGTACACCACCAACTCCGCTGGCTTTTCTCAGAGCCAGGGAAGTGGCAGCTTCACCAGCCTCAGCACCTCTGTGGACAGCATGTCTGCTGTTTCCATGGTGATGCCTGATTCTACGCCCATGTTCACTCCTACAATGGATGAAGCCACTATTGCTGGTGATACTGACGGCAAGCGAATTAGCGTGGTCAAGGAGGAGGACGACCCCTACTTCCAGTTTGTTCTGTCTTCCATGTTCCCTCAGGAGCAGTCCCAGGACAACGACGAGTTCTACAACACCATGATGGGTATTAGCTAGCCAGAGTCCAGCTGCCCAAAAGTATATACTAATTCATTCCTTGGATATTTTTTAAGATTTTGTAGTCATTTAGTTCGTACAAGTGCTTCGTTCTGCTCGCTCTCGGATTCTGGTTCAGTGGTTCATTTCGATAACCTTATTTTTATTAAGGTTTCGACTACCTCGGCTCTTTTGGTTCTTGAAAGACCGGTAATATTTGTATGAATGATGCTCGGATTTTGGCTGGTGGTTGATTTGACGTCAAATGACAGATGAGTCGACTTTAACACCCCCTGATATATTATTGAAGGCAATAAGGCTCCTTAGTTTTTAGTTAAAACCCTATATAACTCTTTTTAGAAGTTTAGTTGAAGGCATTATGTATGAGGGATATGGAGCAACGGAGGAACTCTGAAAAGGAGGAGGAAGCTCAGGTGATTTAGTTCCCTGGGGAGGTTCGGGTTTAGCACATAGTTTAGTGAGGCATTTATATACTCGTCTCTCGTACCCAGTAATGTCTCAATTAGCACATCAGCTCATTATTTCTTCGGGCTTGTTTTTGGGGTTTTGGAGCAGGTTTTTTGACAGCTCTTTGAGGCATGGTTTGGAACCCAACCAACAAAACAGGTGGATTTTTTAAAGTGTAGAACAATGGGATGAGCGAATCCCGTATTTACCTGTCACCCCACTTTGAGACAGTGGTAACTGCGGAAAGTGAGTGACGGAAATACAACAGTTGAGAAACGCGGGTTGGATCAATTGTGTTGAATCTGCAGGGTGCGTCGTCCCGGCAACGTTGGGGTGCTCATGTGCCACGACCCAGCTGCTCCATAGCCGTGCGTGCGGTCATATCTCATGCTACACTTAGCTACAGAATAAGGCTCCTTAGCGTTTCTAGCGTTGAGAAATAGCTCAAGAGAGAGAGGCGAGAATTTTCGAGGGCTAAGGCGAAATATACACCGGGAACGTGGTTCCTCGGTCCAGCCAGCTATCACGTGTATGGGGATTGGCGACACGGAAGCCACGAAAAGAAACCGGGAGAGGGGATGGAAGTCCCTGAATAGCAAGTAGCCCTTGCCCTCGTGGAAATAACATTTCACTTGCCAAACTCAAAATCTACCACGGTACAACCGCACGTAGAAGATTATGGAAGTCGTGTTGAAAGGCGAGTATCTGGAAGATGAATGAATGATAATGTACAGAAAAAGCGGGATTCTGCAATTGGCCCCTGTGGCGGCTATATGGACGTGTCTCCGGTGCATTTCCTTCACAAAAACACCTCAAAATACACCTCCACTTGAGTCATCCCCAATGGTTTAAACTTTGGATGACGACAGCACCCCTTTGTACAGATGACTATTTGGGACCAATCCAATAGCGCAATTGGGTTTCCACGATGTATAAAAGGAGCAATCCCCCTCTTGTCGCAAAGCCACAAGTATCTCAGTATACCCGTCTAACCACACATCTATCACCATGCCTGTTGAGAAGCTCCACGCCCGATACGTCTACGACTCCCGAGGTGAGTAACCCCAGCAATTGCACTTCAATTGTTGTCTGGAATCAAACAGACGATTCCCCACACTTACGTGGTCACAACCACAAATCGACACAATTGCACCATTTGAGAGGAGGGATTTGGGACAGAGACTGCAATGGCAGCGGTGATGTGACACGGATCCATTGCCCTGCGTTTTGCCAAGTTTTTGTGCCAAAAAGTGCGCATTTCGTCGACCTTGTTGTTCCCAAGCCCGCCGACGCAACCGCCCGGAAAAACTCTGTTGGGGTCCGGATAAACATTGCCCAATGAAATCGCGCACAGACCCACTCTGGACGCATGACATGACATTGCATCGGTGCTAAAATAAATGTGCGTCAATAATTAGCCAGACAAGGAAAAAACTAACAATAGGAAACCCCACCGTTGAGGTTGACCTCACCACCGAGCACGGTCTCTTCCGTGCCATCGTCCCCTCCGGTGCCTCCACCGGTATCCACGAGGCTCTCGAGCTCCGAGACAAGGATGCCTCCAAGTGGGGCGGAAAGGGTGTCCTCAAGGCCGTCGAGAACGTCAACGAGGTCATTGCCCCCGCCGTCATCAAGGCCAAGCTTGATGTCAAGGACCAGGCCGCTTTCGACAAGTTCCTCCTCGAGCTTGACGGAACCGACAACAAGGCCAAGCTCGGTGCCAACGCCATCCTCGGTGTTTCCATCGCCGCTGCCCGAGCCGGTGCCGGTGAGAAGGGTGTCCCTCTTTACGAGCACATTGCTTCTCTGGCCCAGTCTCCCCAGCCCTACGTTCTCCCCGTTCCCTTCCTCAACGTTCTGAACGGTGGTTCTCACGCTGGTGGCCGACTCGCCATCCAGGAGTTCATGATCGCTCCTACCGAGTTCGAGTCCTTCTCTGAGTCTCTCCGAGCCGGATCCGAGGTCTACCACGAGCTCAAGAAGCTCGCCAAGAAGGAGTACGGTGCCTCCGCCGGTAACGTCGGTGATGAGGGTGGTGTTGCCCCCGATATCCAGACTGCCGAGGAGGCCCTCGACCTTATCACCGAGGCCATTGAGGTTGCTGGTTACACCGGCAAGATCAAGATCGCCATTGATGCCGCTTCTTCCGAGTTCTACAACGAGGAGGCCAACAAGTACGACCTTGACTTCAAGAACCCCGACTCCGACAAGTCTCTCTGGAAGACCGGTGAGGAGCTCGCCGCTTACTACTCTGAGCTCATCGCCAAGTACCCCATTGTCTCTTTCGAGGATCCCTTCGCTGAGGATGACTGGGCCGCCTGGTCTCACTTTGTCGGCACCACCGACATCCAGATTGTCGGTGATGATCTGACCGTCACCAACCCCATCCGAATCAAGCGAGCCATTGAGGAGAAGTCCGCTAACGCCCTCCTGCTCAAGGTCAACCAGATCGGTACCATCACCGAGTCTATCCAGGCCGCCAACGACTCCTACGACGCCAAGTGGGGTGTCATGGTCTCCCACCGATCCGGTGAGACTGAGGATGTCACCATTGCTGACCTCGCCGTCGGTCTCCGAGCCGGCCAGATCAAGACTGGTGCTCCCTCTCGATCCGAGCGACTCGCCAAGTACAACCAGCTTCTCCGAATTGAGGAGGAGCTCGGTTCCAAGGCCATCTTCGCTGGCTCCAAGTTCCACCTTTCTCGAGCCATCTAAGTTACTTTTAGTTAGCTAATGTATGTATGATTTTGAATCAGACTGTAGTGTGTGTAGCCCTAAAATAAGGACCAGTGTGTCAACGCGTAATTACCGGTTGGTGTTGTCTTGTATCCTATGGTTCATCGTTTTTGAAGGTTCAGAGGAGGTTCGGCCATCTGGAGGTAAGGTCATGAACAACCAACCAAACACGGGCTAAAGTACTGAATTATATCAGCAATGAGAACTATCTTGGCTATTTCCAGCCATTACACTTGTTCTATGCCATTCCGATCCGCAGTTTGGGCCCTTCAAACTGCTCATTCCAGTAATTAGTATTCTGGATCAAATCGACCATACATTTTGATCTTCGAAATAGAACACCCATTAGACAAGTTAAAAACAATTGCGAGATATTTATGGCTATTTTTAACCCGTCTCATGAGATCTGCCCTTTTTGGATGTCAAAAATCGTCCAGCTTTTACCTGAAAATGATGTTCTTCGTTTTTTTTTTTTAATTCTGATCGTCTTTTTTTTTTCTCATACAATCAATTCGTCTTTTTTTTTTTT